>RJVU01062584.1:7220982-7313232 GCA_003731715.1 Anabarilius grahami | reverse complement strand
ACAAGAGAAGGTATTAGAATGGTGGGGTTTTTTTAAAAAAGGAGAATTGTTTGTGTGTGTTTGGCAGGGGCGACAGTTTCCTACTGTAATCACGGCTGTTGCCATGCAATTTCAGAGCCATTATGTCTGGCCTGGATGGAGAGAGGTATCAAAATGCCTATTGTGAATGGCACTCCCTAATGATCATCAACATTCTCTGTCTCTCCAGTTGTTATTTTTTTTTTCTTTGTACAATGGCACCTGTTTGCTGAGACTGTCTTGCATAGTGGTGTGTAGGTATAATTATAAATGTATTATTATATTATATTGTTACGTTACGTTACATTACGTTATTAGTTTTATGGCCACAATGATTGTCACCTCCATGGTTTATATTGACAAATATAATAATAACACTAATCGTTTTATGCCCACAACGTTTGTTACCCCCAACGGTTTCTATTGACAATAATAATAATAGTTTATTATTATTGTATTATTATTATTTACTACTACTATTATTTTACATAAAATGATTATTACTTATATAATGCCTTTCCAAAAGCTCAAGTTCGCTTTACAATCAAATGTACAATAAAAAAAAGAAGTAATAAATAGAAATATTCAAGAAAAAAAACGGTGTAGACGCATAGGGCTATGCAATATGCTTCAGTGGAGGAAATGCGATTATACATGGGTACATAAATATATAGCACATACAAGCCTGTATGGAACAATTAAATCAGCAGTGGTCCACATATTGTATACCAATTATGGTTACTGAGCATAATCACATTAACATAATCATAGTATTCTATGAGCTCCAACTTAATTGCAGTACTGCTTTAATCGCAGTATAAGAGGGCATGTAAATGTAGCCATTAACACACCCCTGACCAAAGCTTTGTGGACATTTAGCTGTTAGAGAAGCAATCGCTGGGATGCATGTTAATGTCTGTTGCGTCGGTTGAGTACTGTCAGCTGCGAGTGGTACATTGCTTCTATAATGAGCACAGCCAACACTGTGAGGCAAGATCTGGAAAAGTGTGTGTGTGCACTGGGGAAGAATGAAAAAGGTCACCTTGTCTTGCGCCTCTTGCTCTCCAACTTAGTGAGGACTAGCGGTGAACTCATCCGAGATGTCAAGTCTGTCTTCCAATGCTCTAGAAACTGTCCATGTGTGGAACTGCAACACACCAAAGATATTTGCATGCACACAAATACACACACATTGGCATGTTTGTTTTCTGGAACAGTGCCATGTTTATACAGAGTGATAAATCTGTGCATTCATGAATATGCAAAGGGTGCATTGCGGGATCCTCTTCTGACTCCATCCACTTGACAGAGATCATAAAAAGGTGTCGATGTCTCTCACTTAAAAGGTCAGGGATAATACTAGAGGTCCAGGTCACTGCAACTGATCTTTATAAGTGCAAGCTCTCTCTAGTTTTGTATTTTTAATCACTATCATTACATTAAATGAGAAAGTCTCATCTTAGATCTATTTCATTCACTTCAGTAGTTTGAATGCTTCATGCAGATTTGTGGACAGACCTGGCTTTGTTCAGACAGAAAGCAAAAAATCAGACTTTTTTAGCATACCCAACTCAAATCTGATTAAATAAATTACCATAAATGCATTGCATAAAATTTCTTCAAATAGAAATGGGCCTCACGTAGACAAAGACAAGTGATACCATATTTGTAATTTTCAAAATGAATTTTGAGAGCATTCACAGAATAGAGGTCCACTCACTCGGTCATTTCTCTATCAACTAAGCATGACTGCACCATCGGCTGCACTGTATTGTTGACAAGAAAAGATATGAGTACTAATCATGAACCACAAGTTTCTGGTAAGTTGCTGTTCTGACAACAAACTGTAATCTCAGCTTTAAAGGATTAGTCCACTTTTAAATAAACTTTTCCTGATAATTTACTCACCCCCATGTCATCCAAGATGTCCATGTCTTTCTTTCTTCAGTCGAAAAGAAATTAATTCCAGGATTTTTTTCCATATAGTAGACTTGAATGGGCACCAAACAGTTGAAGGTCAAAATTAGTTTCACTGCAGCTTCAAATTGTTCTACACGATCCCAGATAAGAAATAAGGGTCTTAGCTAGTGAAACCATCACTCATTTTCAGAAAAAAATTGAAAATTATATAAGTTTTAACCTTAAATGCTCATCTTGAACTAGCTCTCTTCTTCTTCTTTATTAGAATTCCGGCAGTGTAGACACTGCTAAGTGTATTACTGCCCTCCACAGGTCAAAGTTTTGAACTAATTTTTATATGCAATATGCTAGTATATATACTTTGACCTGTGGAGGGCAGTAATACACTTAGCAGTGTCTACACTGCTGGAATTCTAATAAAGAAGATGAAGAGAGCTAGTTCAAGATGAGCATTTATGGTTAAAACTTATATAATTTTCAATTTTTTTCTGAAAATGAGTGATGGTTTCACTAGATAAGACCCTTATTCCTCATCTGGGATCGTGTAGAACAATTTGAAGCTGCAGTGAAACTAATTTTGACCTTCAACTGTTTGGTGCCCATTCAAGTCTACTATATGGAAAAAAATCCTGGAATGTTTTCATCAAAAACTTTAATTTATTTTCGACTGAAGAAAGAAAGACATGGACATCTTGGATGACATGGAGGTGAGTAAATTATCAGGAAAAGTTTATTTAAAAGTGAACTAATCCTTTAACACTTGGGCATTTGCTTCCTGTGGAGATCACTGTTCTGTGATGATGATTCATCTGAAAATAAGAGAACAAGAAAAACCGAGTGTGAGTCAATCTATGAAAATTTATATTAAAATGCCAATTTAATAATAATAAAATTTGCTGAGAAAAGCCCCAAAATTAATATATTCTAAAGCTGCGGTCAGTAAGTTTTGCCTCTTTGTCGCCATCTCTGTTTGTAACCTGCAATTGCAGTTATTTGCAGAATTACCATCTTTATGTGGGTTGTGCCTTGGCACGGCTCCTCAGCACGGATGAATCTAATGTTTGCTGTCAGTCACCACGCCGATGTGGATACTATACTTCGGAATCAAAGATTCTGTGTCTTGGAAGTATGACCAAAATAATAATTTTCACCAGAAAATGTCATCTGAACAAGTAAGTAACATGTCTGCCACTTTTGTTCTGACCACCTGAGAAAAAAGCATTAAATTGCGCTGCCAATGGAGATTAAATCTAACGATCGCTTAGCTCTGATCACATTAAACCATGCAAATTATTATTATTGTTATATTTTGTTCTCAAATTGTTAATGTTAACAACATCAGCATTGCGTGACTGTGTATTTAGTGTGTATTAGTGTCACATGTGATTTAGCCAACTAGCTGGGACTCGTTCTTTATGTAAACAGACGTGACGTAATGACGCAAAGACAGACGGCTGCATGCTCGAATTTCTAATTACACTAATTGAACTTAAATTGTGGCAGTTGTGGCCTAATGGTTAGAGAGTTGGACTTGTAACCCGAAAGTCCTGGGTTCAAGGTGGGGGGAGTGAATGAGTGAATGAACAGCGCTCTCTTCCACTCTCATTACCCACAACTGAGGTGCTCTTGAGCAAAGCACCTAACCCCCCCAATCACTCCCTGGGCGCCGAGTTTGGAAAACCATACTTGGCTACACGTCACTTTCACTTTAAACACAAATTTCGAGGTAAGGAATGCTGATCAATTTATTCGTTGAGCATTTCATTTAAACAGTTGAACCAGCAACATTCATTCCTCGACAACAGGCCCATCTGTGCTACAGCACACTGACAAATCACAGTCATTTATGAAGTATTCACAAACACATACAAATGCATAGACGAAAAAGGGATTTAATTCCCTTTGAACCCAAATGCTCCCTTAAGAGGGACTAGACCTGATTAACACATCAAAGAACTAAAAATCACAAATACAATCCACACAAGTAAATAAACAATGCCACATACACACACACGTACACACCAACATTGTCCTCAGACACACGCACACAAACAAATTTTACTTCAACAAACAGCCTGTGGAAATGAGATTCTTTTCATGGCTTAAGCGCTTCTCCCAAATTTTGCACATTTAATCAGAGCAGGAGAAATGCTAGGCAGAACATCAGTGGACCAATTCAACAAAGCTCAGCATATAATCGCTCTAAAAAGTTCAGGGCCCGACCAAGAGAATAGTGCTTTGAGGCAATGACATTGACGTCCATCCCATTGAGAAATTGGCCAGAGGACATTTACAGGCAGCCAAGTCTGGTAATTCTCAAACCATCACGAGCAATAAAAGCATGACTAGGAGCCTACTGCACATCTTCCTCATCCTCTTTTGTCAGAAACGCTGGCTTCTACAGTCTTTTATCCACTACGGGCATAGGATTTCAGACAATGCCAATGAGGTATTAGCTACACAACAGCCACGAGAAGACAAGATGAAATTATATCATGGAGAGAGTTGTCCATCTCACAGATTTGAAAAGACATTAGAAGCATTTATGAGATGAAATCCGCTCCACATTTAGAACTGGCCGTTTTGGCCTTGCTTGCACTCTTGCTTTCTCTGTATGATTGATTGAAAAAAAAGAAGAAAATTAATTAAGCCAACACAATTAAATAGAAATTCTCTGGGCTGTATTCATCCCCTCTGATATTCAATCATGGAGTAAAATTGTTTCTGCCACTCACATATTGATTTAATTGTCTCATCTACAGTGTTAATTAACCAGACTTGACAGCCAAGACCGGTGCCCACCGGTAGAGGTTACCACCCTGAGACAAAGAGCTAAAAAGGAACAGCTGCACTAGTGCAAAATTAAAACGGCACATGGGATGCAAAGTAACACTATGTGCATTCAAGCTTTAGTTAAACCTTTGAATAAAGCTTGCTGCCTGCAACAAAAAAACAACAATGGAGTTCTTCACTAGAACACAAACCAGAGAATACTTTAACAGTCTGGAGCTTTGAAGCTTCAGTTATAATAGCATACTAAAAATAATAGCAATAATAAAAGATACAATGATAAAAGAAGACTATTATATAAACACACTATTGTATTCATCAAGGAGCCATAAAATTGATCAAAAGTGACAGTAATGATTTTTATATTGTTACAAAACATTTATATTTCAAATATAAAATATATAAAATGCTGTTCTTTTGAACTTTCAATTCATCCAATTCAAAGTATCCTAAATAAAAAAAATATAATGGTTTCCACAAAAATATTACACCAAATATTAGCACCAAATAGGCATATTAGAATGATTTCTAAAGGATCATGCGACACTGAAGACTAGCTTAATGGCTGCTGAAAATGTAACATTGCCATCACAGGAATAAATTACATTTTAAAATATATTAAAATGGAAAACATTTATTTTAAGTTGTAATAGTATTTCATTATAAAAAAAAAAAAATATATATATATAGGGCTGTCGATTTAACGTGTTAATTAGATTAATTAGTTACAATGAAAAATAACGCGTTAAAATTATTATTAATAATTAACGCGCCCGCCCCTGACCTACGTAAGTCATCTGAAGCAGGGAAACAACTCACTGCGTGATGATGCAGTTAGAATGATCCTAAAATGCCCCTGTGAGTTGTCGTCTCATATTTATGTCATATAGTTAAGCAATATCACACCAGTATAACGAGCGAAATATCACACGAGTGCTGTTTTTTGTCCCGAATAGCACGAGTGCAAATGTGATATTCAATAAATCAGAAGTTAACACCGTGTTATATTTTAGACATAATATTGTTTGCTTTTGCTCAATTTAGCCAATGAAAATATTACCTATAAAGCCAGAGCAGAACGGTTGTGCCGTGCGTCTCCGAGCAACACACAGCGGTTTCGTATTAGTGATGTCCGGTTCGCGAACGAATCGTTCTTTTTAACCGGTTCTTTTCAGTGAACCGGTCGAACCAGTTCACCAAATCGGTCTGAATCGTTCCAAACAGTTCGCATCTCCAGTAAGCAAACACAAATCCACAAATGACTAAAGTTACTCACTTTTTGACGTGCCTGACACTACCTCTCGAAATAAACCAACATCCCGGAGTTATTCGGTTACTCCAACAGTAAAGAGAGAACTGATGATGATGATGGGCACGAGCAGCAGAGCAGCTGATATAAGTGCGCATGCGCGGCGTACACGAACGAACATACACGGCGTGTCACCGTTCTCGTTCTCGAGTCAAGAACCGGTTGCAACGGTTTTCGGATCATCAGTACACAACCGAGAACCGCTTCTTTCGGACATGTCCGATTTAAGAACCGGTGAGCTGATGATACTGCGCATGCGTGTAATTTTTCAAGAGAACGAAAAGCACATTAGTCAAGTTTTGTTGAACATCGGACAGTGTGATAATATAAAACATACTGGAAATATGTTTATGACTTAATTCAAAATACAAAAAGTTTGTGCTTTTCCAAATACAGATTAATAGCAGATTAATAGCATAAAATACTGTACATAATACTGTACATAATAAACTACATGCCAACATGAACATATTTTGTACACAGATCAAACTAATGTTCAGAAATAGTTCTACAAATTTATTTTTCTATTTTAATGTTATTTAAAAAGCAATATAGTGAAAGTTGTGCAGTTGTGCTTTCAAGTTATTTTTTTTTTAAAGATTGGAAACATTTATTTGTTTCATAAATAATCCATGGACAGCTTATTTAATTTCTAAACAAGGTGATATAAAGATAAAAAATGACAATCAAACTACAGCGAGAGCAAACAAGCGACTCCTCTTGAATCGCTCTCTCAGTTCTCGAATCTCAATCTCGTTCTCGAGTAGAACCGGTTGCAGCGGTTTTCGGATCATCAGTACACAACCGAGAACCGCTTCTTTCGGACGTGTCCGATTTGAGAACCGGTGAGCTGATGATACTGCGCATGCGTGATTCAGCGTGTGAACTGTCACAGCACCGGCTAACTAGGACAACTGATGCTATGAGAGGACTCGAATGAGGGGCCAATCTGTAAATTAAATAAATCATTATGTAAGAGGATCATGGTTTCTGCTCTGATGAAGATTGATTTATTCACTTTATAACTGTAAAACTTTGTTTGCACATCACTGCCTGTATATGTCATGTGTTTGGATGCTTTAGATGCAAAACTAAATTGTAAGAAATGCTTCAGATTATAATGTTTTAGCTGACTGATGTTATGATTACTTACTTTATATATTTGAATGTTTTAAGTTTTCTCATCCCGGCCCGCGATAGACGACGTCATCGCGGATGACGTCATTACGTCGGAGCGTAAAAGAACCGGTGAACCGGTTTTTTCAACCGGTTTATTGAATCGAACTGTCCGAAAGAACCGGTTCGCGGAAAAGAACCGAACTTCCCATCACTATTTCGTATTCGTTTCGTTTCTGAATGAATCAGCGTTTTGAGTGAATCAATCGGGTGAATCAATGATTCATTGGCCCATTGATAAAGAGCGTCATTTACTTGATTCCTGAACGTATCAGCCGTTTGAATGAATCGAATGAATGAATAACGTAATGACTTATTAAGACATTTACCGCCACCTACTGGCAGTTTTAGATTCTTTTTTTAGAGTATCACTTCATTAAAAAAATTATATTTCCATATTAATAATAATAATAATACATTCAACATTAACATTAAACGGATAGTTTACCCAAAAATGAAAGTTATGTCATCATTTATTCACCCTCATGTTGAATCAAAGAAAATATTTATTTCTAAAGATACAAAAAAAGATTTTAAAAAATGTAATCGCTTGACAGCTCTAATATATATATATATATATATACTAGGCAGCAAGTGAACATTTTGTCCAAAATGGGCAAGCGTAAAGATTTGAGCGAGTTTGACAAACGCCAAATTGTGATGGCTAGACGACTGGGTCAGAGCATCTCCAAAACTGCAGCTCTTGTGGGGTGTTCCTGGTCTGCAGTGGTCAGTATCTATCAAAAGTGGTCCAAGGAAGGAACAGTGGTGAACCAGCGACAGGGTCATGGGCGACCAAGGCTCATTGATGAACGTGGGGAGCGAAGGGTGGCCCGTGTGGTCCGATTCAACAGACGAGCTGCTGTAGCTCAAACTGCTCAAGAAGTTAATGCTGATTCTGATAGAAATGTGTCAGAATACACAGTGCATTGCAGTTTGTTGCGTATGGGGCTGCATAGTCGCAGACCAGTCAGGGTGCCCATGCCCTGTCCACAGCAATGGAAGAAGGTGGTCTGGTTTGAAGGATCACGTTTTCTTTTACATCACGTGGATGGCCGGGTGCGTGTGCGTTGCTTACATGGGGAACACATGGCACCAGGATGAACTATGGGAAGAAGGCAAGCCGGCGGAGGCAGTGTGATGCTTTGGGCAATGTTCTGCTGGGAAAACTTCGGTCCTGCCATTCATGTGGATGTTACTTTGACACATAACACCTACCTTAGCATTGTTGCAGACCATATACACCTTTTCATGGAAACGGTATTCCCAGGTGGCTGTGGCCTCCTTCATCAGGATAATGCATCCTGCCTCAAAGCAAAAATGACACAACAACGAGATTGAGGTGTTGACTTGGCCTCCAAATTCCCCAGACCTCAATCCAATCGAGCATCTGTGGGATGTGCTGAACTAACAAGTCCGATCCATGGAGGCTCCACCTCGCAACTTATCACCAGATACTACAGCACATCTTCAGGGGTCTAGAGGAGTATTATTAGGATGATGGTCTAGCTATATATATAGCTTTTGATTTAATGACAGATATGACTTTTAAAACATGAAACATTTATGGTACTTGTGCATCTATTTGAAAGCTTTCTTTAACAAAGAAAGTCATACAGATTTGGAACAAGTAAATCAGTAAATAAGGAAAAAATTGTTCCTTCAACTTGTTTTGTTGTTCATGCTTAGGATATTTCTCACATCACTGATCAGTAAGTTTAGTGGGTCAGATTCCTAAATCTGGATCTTTATTGTGCATTCCATTTTAATCTCTCACCTATCCTTCCAAAACTTCTTGTGTATATTCTTTTTGACCCCATCAGAGAAACCAGGGCAGAAGGCCCAGATGGCAAAGACAGGAGCACAGCATTTTCAAGTAGCTAAAATGAATCCGAGTCTGTTTGGACTGGGCCGATCCACCTCCTGCCAGTTGTTTTTCTGGCTCCTTATGTATGCCTGACATTTGCCTCCCCATAACAGAAGGGCTGATGGGAAAGCTAATGGCTCTGCGACATATAGGGGTCAGGGGGTCACAAAATAAGTGGCTCTAGACCCACCTGAGAATAACATGCACATCTGGAGTCCATCGGTGCCTGTGTGTGCACTGTGCAGTGCATGTGTGTCAGATAAAGAAACGCATATAAAAAATGTATAGGATGGAATAGGAAATAGGAAAATTTGGATTATCTCTATCTTCTACTGAGCTATATTTAGAGATATTTTTGGCTCTCACCTTGAGAATAAATGTTGTTCCCGCCACACATGCACATGCACAGACACAAACATCTGTTTAAATTACTCTTCCTTCTAATTGAGACTGTGGAGGAATTCAATTAGCCATATTCTGTGTGCTAAGTGCCTGTGCCGCTCCATAAAAGCAAAGGTTTCCAAACAGGTCTGGGCAGCAGATGGGCTTCATTCACCACAAATGGGCCCTCCTATTGAGGTAAGGCTGATGACATATCACTGCTAACAGGTTCGCACCAGCTCGCCACACATCATTCACATGCTAATCAAGAGCGGGTTGCGTGAGGACTTTTTCCACCCCACCTCTTATTACCCACGTCAATTCGGCTCCCGCACTAAACCTTTCATTGACTGAAGTGCCAATTACAGCTCACAATATATCATCTTCTGCTTCTGCAGACACAGCACGGCCAAATTCAGATATCACAACAGATGATAATATGCAAAAGACTATATGGAGTGTAAATGCAGTTGTGATGTTACACGAAGTGACGCGGGGTAAAATCTGATGAAATATTTATTCAACAGAGAGCGCATAACATCTTTGACCTCTCTCGGCTGGCAAACCCAGACCACTCTGTGTAAAAGTTATTGTATCTTATTCTATTTTTTGTCATAAAGTTTTTATAGGTGTAACGAAATTAAAAACAAGCCGTAATGACTGCGTCTCTCAGCATGATTGAACCTCCATGAAAATTTAATAGGGCTTCTTGGCATGCTACAGTATCCCACTTCCATGCTGACTTCCAAATAATTTCCTTCTCTAAAACACACAAACCGGTGCTCACACATATACAGAAGTGTTCGGAAGTGGCTAACTAAAAATACTGACAAAAATAAATTTACTAGCAATAGCACTGGAAATTTTGATTGACTCCTGTCAATTGGTTAATTTGGTTCATGTTAAAAAAGAAAGAAAGAAAGAAACCCTTAAACACATACCTCGGGGCTTTAGTGACCTAGGATTCACTACCCTCCATCTCATTCATTTTTTTTTAAATTAGACATCAACCTTCTTAGTATTCCTCAATCAATTGATTATAAACAAAATAACAAGAAAAAAATAATACAATTATAAAAGAATGCCTGTTTTCCCATTCATTTTTGTAACAACTGTATAGGTTCGCTAACGACCCGAGGTTTGTAACAGTGTAAGTATATATATTTTTTCTGCACAAAAATAATTAAATCTTTGATGACTGAATAAGTGCTATTCACATTTATTCCACAAGGTGGCGGTTCTGTCTGATATACAATGATGGAGTGACGTTTCACTCATAGTTACTGCAGGCAAAAAAATAATTGAATCATCAGCAAAACTTGAAATGGCTCATCGATTTACTACAGAGCAAGTGCAGAACGCAATCAAATATTAGTGTCCCTATCACTTGATTGTGGATGTGGTGAAAAAGCTGTCAGCAATCAAAATATTGATTTTGAATTATAGTTTTGAGAATATGTTTGAGATCGTATATATGAGCCAAATGCTGAATGTACTGGGAAATGAGCTCTGACGAGGACAGTGATGATGGTATAAAACATCTGCTCAAACTGAACCTTTCCCAACTCCAAAATGTAAGAAAATATATTTTATTTTATTCTTTTGTAATTGGTAAAATATCAAGAGAGTTTTATACTATTGTAGCAGTTAGAGAGCCATCCGCAATGGATATAGATCCGGTCGCTGAAGAACCAAATATGTAATAATGGTTGGTGAAAAATTCATGCATTTAAGCGTTAAAAAGTTTATAATGTTCTTTAAGGTCACACTTGTGTGTTTTGACCTTACGGTTGGATCCAGTATAGTTGGTATCTATATAACTGTGTCTTATTTAAAAAAAGATTCCGCAGTAAAATGATGCGAACAAATGAACAATGTCTTACTGAAGCGTTCTGGAACTTTGTTAAAGACAAAGTTCATCTATGCTTTCTTAATGTTAGGATCACAAGGATGGCAATGCAAAGACTGTGTTTTTCCACAAATTGGCACTGCAAAATGTCTTGTAATCCTCAAAGGCATCTCTATCAATTTGTTGCTCAAGTAATCCTGCATATCTCTCATATTTACTACTACATGACATCGCATGACATCGCGAATCCGTGGGTGGGGCTAAAGAGAATGATGTAGAAATTGGCATAGATCTTCAGCAGAGGCGGCCTTTTGTTGCAAAATTACGTCATACTGAGACAAAACCTGAAATTAGTGGTTTTGGGTGCTTGGTTTCAACAAAAGCTTATGTTTTAAACAAACAAGGAAGTTTTAAGTTCTCAAATTTTAGATTTTTATAGTATAATGGCCTTTTATATGTCAAAAAAAGATTTTTTCAAAAAGAGTATTTTTTTTAAAGCTACAGTTTAAAAGTAGCTTTCCCAACACCAATATACGCACACATACATGTGCTGTAACCATACACAGCTTTTTCTGGAAATGAAACTTCTTCTTTCACACTAAACGTCCCCTTGGCTGGTTTCTTGTTTTGGTCTTTTTCATGTGTACGTTAGCCAGGTCACATCAGAGACACAGCGGTGTCACAAGCGCAACTCAAGACAGAAACACATATTGTACTCGTTCCTGTATTTCCACACCACAGAGCACACGTTCGCTTATGAATGGTCCTGCATGGTGTTTAACATCATTGTGCTGTATGACAGAGATTATGTGTGAGATATAACAAATATTGGAAAGGAAATCTCTCTCGCTTTAGTTGATGCTCAGGTTTTTATGTTCGATGATGACAGCTGGAACAAATTTAGAGGCGTAATCCTCTTAAATAGTGTTTGTTGACTGCAATCATTTTATTTCTGTTAGACAACACAAACAAGCTTTGATTGACAGATATTATCACTTGATTCAAACTGATTCTACCAGCACCACATATTTCTCTTGAGGTTTTTAGATTTATGAGGTCACTGGGCCAGCGGTTTAAGCTATTTTGCAGTCTTGTTCTGTCCACAAAGACTGAAATTGTAGTAAACATTTCTTTTTTACAGCCGAGTAATTGAGCTTGCAGTCTGTGCTTAGCATTTGGACAAGACAGAGATTCCAATTTGCAATACTGTGTTTTTGTTGTTTTATGGAGTTCAGTATTGTTGCAATAAGATCAAATTTAAAAAAGAAAACTCTAAAGAAGACATATTATGCCCTTTTTCACAAGATGTAATATAAGTCTCTGGTGTCCCCAGAATGTGTCTGTGAAGTTTTAGCTTAAAATACCCCAGAGATCATTTATTACAGCTTGTCAAATTTGCCCCTATTTGGGTGTGAGCAAAAACACACCGTTTTTGTGTGTGTCCCTTTAAATGCAAATGAGCTGCTTCTGCCGGCCCCCTTTCCAGAAGGGAGTGGGGCTTTAACATCTCGCACTTCGGATACTCAACAACAACAAAGCTGGAGAATCTCACACAGCAAAATGAAGATTGTCAGTAACGGTGTTCAGCCTTACATTGTTCAAACCAAAGTCGGACACTGATGGAGAGACTCAGGAAGAAGTTACAACTTTTAGAATGCACTTGGACGTTTCTGAATGTTTAGTGAATACATTTATAGAGTTGTTGTGGAGTTGATTCAACTCATTGACTAGAATGTACCGTCATGTTAATATTTTGTGCAAATTCAGCATTGAACTGACCCTCGTTTGTGAAGCAGTCCGACGTAAAATGATTTGTGCAAATATATAACTTTACCGACTTTCTTCAGCACATTTCCTTCATAATTGAAATTTAACCACAGTGTTCTCTGTGACTCAGATGCAGAGAGTCTATATGGAGACTCTTATGTTCATTGGTACATCCAATAACAGAAAATTTGTAATGTTTTTTGGCGCAGACGTTGTATATTTCCAGCTACTACAGTGAGTAAACAGAAATGGCGGACTGTTGAGGCTCACTCAAGGTGGTATCTATGCTAAAAGGGCAGATCATCACCAGTCATGGATGGGGCTTCCAGACTCTTACGTAAGAGTAGAGGGAAATCTGGAACTGTGCATTTGGAAAGACTGTTTATGATTTATGGGGATTATAAAAAAAGGTGTGGGTAGATTTTTACCATTATAGGCTGGTTGTTTACACACACTGTGGACACACATCTGTGTTCAAACACCTTATAAAAGTGGATTTTGCATAATAGGTCCCCTTTAAAGCAAAACTGGCAGAAAAAAATGCTAAGTATTTTGGGAAATTGTGAGATCAAATTTACAACAATGCAATATTTGAACACAACTATCGATATTGCATGCTGCCTTCAAGTGCACATGGGAAGTTTTTGCTTCCAAGTTGGTCATTCATTCAGCACGTCATGCATTTGAGTAGCCTAAACAAAACAAAGCTAAAAACTTGACAAAAACAGTATGGACTGGTTTGGATCTGATTTTGACCAATTAATACTATCGGTTAAAGTTTTTTTAAAATTAATTTTTAAAGTAATTTTTCAAAATATTTAAAAAACATTTGCTGCATGGTTAAAAAATATGCCACACATATAAAATTTAGTTTTTGAGAGAGAAAAAACAAAATAATTTGTCTATAAGTCGCATTTTATTATTACATTAATGTAAAATACTGGTAAATAAAGCAAAATGTTTACAACCATTATAAACACTATAAACAACATAGCTATAGGCTATTTTAGTTCCCTCGCTCCACAACAAATCCTTTAAATTTAACAGTATTCAGGACAGAATGAAAGATAAAAGCTACACATTTTTTGTGAAATAATATTTCACAATATTCCTATTTTTATGAAATACTTTTGAATGGTAGTATATATATATTTCCAACTCCACTTGAAGGCCGCATTATTGTTGCAAGTATTGTGTATGCAGAGGATTGTGGGCATCAGAGTCAACATGATCATCAGAGACCCTATCAGATTCGCCCATACCACCAACTGTGCCTGTTTGTGTGTGTGCAACACATCTGTATCAATGCATGTGTGTCTGATTAGATGAGAAGAGTGTATTGCCCCTAATGAGGGTTAATTGTTACTGTTGTGTCAGAACGTGTTTCTTGATTAGTTATGTGCTCCATGCTGCGAGGGGTTCAACCCCACCCCACTGGAACGGATCTCATCTCATCATTAAGTCTATTCCTCAACAAAATCTGACGCCGCCCACTGCAGACCAACTTCAGACAGACAGCGGGCAAGAGAGAGGGAGACAGATAGAGAGCTAGCACTGGGGTGATATTAATTGCAAGTTAGAGAGCTTTGGCCTCCTTGTAATCCACAGTTTTACTTCAGGACAGAATGCAAGAAAGACATAAGGCAGGAAAGCCCCTCCCACATCTTAACTCATCTTTGTGCATGCACGCACAACATGATTTACACAAGTATGACATGCTCTTTGATCAACATCATTTGTTGTTCCTACAACAACATATGTCAACCAGTCATAGATCTAAATATGGCCAGAGAAATATTACTTTTCATATTCGCACAGCTTCACTAACCTGCATTCTTAAAACTGGGCGAATGAAATCCATTCCTGATTTTACCTAAGACAGGACGACATCAGTCACATTGCCATCTAGTGTATAAATAGCACAAAAAGACTGAAATACAGCAGAATGTTACAGTCCAAACATGTCATGTTTTCTATTGTCCTTTATTGTTTGATGATGTCATATGATCAATATTTTGTTCAATTCATTCTCATTGTTACAATAACAATGCATCATACACTGGGGACTAAAAGAATCCCACAAGACTGTATTTATTTATTTTCCTTGTACAGACATGTACATGGTCAGATGTGATTCAACAGGCTTTCCATATCTTTTCTATACAGTAGTGGTTGTTTATTTAAGAGAAATGTTGTGTAAAAGCCAAAAAGTTCTGTGTATGTCTGTTTTGACACTTCAAAACACATACAAATTTACAAATTCCACTCATTTCTCTTTCTTGCACTTTTATTCAAGAAAACGTTGTAGTGCAGTGCAGCATCTGTATTTAATATTATCCACATTTACTAAATCAACACAAACTGATCATCATCGGGTTTAAATCAGATAATTAGCAGACAATCTTCTCCACATGTCCACATTGTATGTCTCTTCTACTCGGCAATTCTCTCTCCATTTCTCATTCCTGCATGCACGTATACAAATACAATCTTATGAGCTAAAAGAGCCTCGTAGAGAGTGGCTACCTCAGTGATTTTTCCTTGTCCGCCCACAGCACTCTTATTATGCCTACACATGGAAGATGCTTGTTTGGACTGTGTCTGTCTTTCCCACACAAAAGCTAGGACACTCTCCACAACACCATCCACTAATAGAACAGGCCAACCTGCGCTAAAACAATCACTGCAGCCTCGGTGCGTGACTCTGTCAGAGCGCTCCAACTTCAAGTTTCAACAGCATCTGAAACACAATGCACCTTCTCAAACATTTAATGATCCAAACAAAGACATCTTATGGAACCCCCTCTATGGTGATGGTGTACAGAGGGAGTACATTAACCTCTGGTGCCTTCATTTTTGAGTAATCTGGAAATGAAAGGATCATAAATGTATGAATATGGAGGAAGTAAGGAACACAGAAGAATGAAAGAGTAATAGGAAGTGACACACCCGAGGTGTGCACAGAGAGAATTGGCATACCATTGTGGGGGGAAGGGCAGGATGAAATATTCAAATGCTCCTCTGTTTGTGCCTTCTGAATGAGGCACGAAAAAAACAGCCACTCATCACTCTGGAAATGTAAATGCCAGCGGCCAAACTCGAGCATCAAGCATGAGCGATAAGCACAGCATCTGCTTCTTGTCTCCTTCATACACGATATCAGCCGTAGAGAAACCCATTCTGTCCATGGCGACCGGCTTCTCAGAGCCCCTTCTGGAAACGAAGCTTACTTTGACTAGTTTTTCTCTTATGAATATTTATACGGGTTTTACTTTAATAACAATGTTCTAGAAAGTCCTCAACAATGTTGGTTCTCATTTTGTAGCATATGGGGCTACATAGCCGCAGACCAGTCAGGGTGCCCATGCTGACCCCTGTCCACTGCTGAAAGCGCCAACAGTGGGAACGTGAGCATCAGAACTGGACCACGGAGCAATGGAAGAAGGTGGCCTGGTCTGATGAATCACGTTTTCTTTTACATCACGTGGATGGCCGGGTCCATGTACGTCACTTGCATGGGGAACACATGGCACCAGGATGCACTATGAGAAGAAAGCAAGCCGGCGGAGGCAGAGTGATGCTTTGGGCAATGTTCTGTTGGGAAACCTTGGGTCCTGCCATCCATGTGGATGTTACTTTGACACGTAACACCTACCTAAGCATTGTTGCAAACCATGTACAGTCTTTCATGGAAACAGTATTCCCTGGTTGCCGTGGCCTCTTTCAGCAGGATAATGCGTCCTGCCACAAAGCAAAAATGGTTCAGGAATGGTTTGAGGAGCACAACAACGAGTTTGAGGTGTTGACTTGGCCTCCAAATTCCCCAGATCTCAATCCAATCGAGCATCTGTGGGATGTGCTGGACAAACAAGTCTGATCCATGAAGGCCCCACTTCGCAACTTACAGGACTTAAAGGATCTGCTGCTAACATCTTGGTGCCAGATATCAGATCATACCTTCAGGGGTCTAGTGGAGTCCATGTCTTGGCGGGTCAGGGCTGGTTAGGCAGCAAAAGTGGGACCAACACAATATTAGGAAGGTGGTCATAATGTTATGTCTGATCGGTGTATATACATGTGTGTGTGTCTGTGTCTGTGTGTATATATATAAAATCTCTGTTCAAGTTTTCAGTAAAAAAAAATGGATAAAACAAATAATAATAGATTGTTAAGAGAGCAAACAACTGAGTTAATCACAGAGGGCTGAATGCCCCCGTAAAAGGACCTGCAATTACAGTATCTTTGCAGGAATAGTGTAGGTTCATGCAAAATAGTCTATTAAGCATCGGCAACATGGCCTAACGTGTAAAAGCTTTCCTGTAGCGCAAACAGTAGCACATGGTGCTAGTAACAACAAGGCCATGGGTTCAATCTCTAGGGAACGTGTGAACTGCAAATATGTACACTTTGATTGCAAAGTAAATTTCTTTAGATAAAGCCATCTACATGAATGCAATGAAACTAACTCAGGTTTGAGTACAGTAATTTTAGGTTTCGCAAGCTTGTTCTTGTTCACTTAAACACAATTTTGAATGTAGCATGTGTGAATAAGGGAAAACAATTGCTAAAAAATTTGCCATGTTATTATTTTGTCCATACTGCACAGCCCTATTTTAATACAAATACCTCTTAATTTTTAGTACACTCTATTGTTTATGATAAATATCATATATCTTAGAAACCCTAGTTCTATTGCTGTAAACACGTTGATAAGTTTTCTTTGTTTTTGAGGTCAATATGGTTCGTATCACACATAAACACCACAGTTATGTTAAGTTTAGTTACTGTACTTTGCAGAATTGATGGTTTCATGAGTGTGTGATGATTTAATTTGGCTATTATTTAAGCAATCTGTGTTATTGCTTTCAGTCAAATGATCCTGGTTTATTTATAAGTCACACCAAGAACGATTGTGACGTGCAACATTTTTGTGATCTCTGGCAGCAGAGTGGCTTTGTAGAGGAGAAGTCTGTAATCATCCATATGGGTGTTGCCAGTCACAAAAGATGGTGTGTTTGCTACAATGGTAAGAGCTTCCCTTTATCTACCAAAAGAACATGGTGTCTGATCTGATGCCAAAGTTGTGTGGTGCACAGGGGGAGAGCGAGAGAGAGAGCGAAAGCAAGATACAGTTTCCCTTTATCCACTCATTTTTATCTAAAAGCCTGTCTCTCCCCACATTCTTGTTAACGGTGGTCGTTTCGCGCACTGAGGTTTCAGGAGCAGTCGATAAATGGAGCTACTTTAACACTGGTCATTAAAAGAACGAGGGAGAAAACACTGAAAACATAAAAGCTACCCATTCATTTATAAACACAAAAGATAAATCACTCCACAGTTTCTATGTGCGCGTTTGTGTTTTGTGTGCATGCATGCTTTCTGAGAAAAACCAGCAGGGTCGCCACCTCCGAGTGTCCAATCTCTTTAAAGCTTGCAACTAAATTTGCTGGCCATACAACCTGCATTTGCTGCATAATAGAGATGTTTAGACATAGATGAATGGAGGGTGGCTAATTTCAGCCATTTGTTATTCTTGATTACCGGCACCCATCGGCGCTAATTGGCTTATTTCTTTCATTTTTGCCACTAATACGAAGGCATTTTTCCCCTCAGGAAGCCAGTAGCACTCCAGAGACCATTGTTATTTTCACTTTAGATTTCCAATCTTCCCTGCTGAAACATCCTGAGTTGACCGTGACTTAAGCCCTTAGCGGTGACCTCCTATTGTCAGCATTTGCTGGAAAACTTTTTGATACCAAACCACCCCCAAATACAATAATTCCTTCCTTTTTTAAAGAATTAAATGTGATATTATAAACACAGCATGTTTCTAATAATGCACCAATGTTAAAATTCTGGCTGATACACGTAGCTGAAAAATTCTCTACCATTTATTTTCATCTAAATAAATAAAAAATACTGTAAAACACTAAAAAACTAAACTAAAATCTATTATTTTAAATGCTACAATCGAATTTAGGCATCACAACATTATAATGTACAATATAAAAATAAAAAAAATGTATAATTACTTTGAGATTTTCTAAGATTACATTTTAAGGGGACCTATTATGCCTCTTTTTACAAGATGTAATATAAGTCTCAAGGGTCCCCAGAATGTGTCTGTGAAATTTCAGGTCAAAATACTAATTATACTATGTTGTATATGCCCATTTTTTAGTGGAAGGAAAAACATGCTGTTTTCATGCATGTATCTTTAAATGCAAATGAGCTGCTGCTCCCCACCCCGCTTTACAGAAGAGGGCAGAGCCTGTACAACTCATGCCATGTATACGCTGCCAAAAATTAAACATCTATTTGGTTTTGATTATCATCTCTATCGCGGTCACTCTCGCGTGGCATTGCAGTTCTACCAGAAAGACTCAGGAGGCAAGATAATGTAACAATGACATTTATTAACAATCACCAAGCAAAATATTGTAAGACAAAGTTCTTTGGCATAGGTCCCATCCGTAGCTCACATCCTAAAAGGTTGCGGACTCTGCATTTCCTGCCTGTCAGACAGAAAACAAAATTTACTGAAAAACAAAAAAGCAAATGTTTCGGGCACATGTGACCTTTTGTAAGTTTGGCATTGACAAAGGTCACGTGTGACCGAAACATTTGCTCTTTTTTTTCCAGTAAATTTTCAGCAAATTCAGTAAATTTAGTTTTCTGTCTCGCATTTGAAGTTTTCTAATTTGGTGGAGTGTGCGGACTCTTTTGAAATGATTCATTATTTGGATATTTGTGTCTACGCATCTCATTTGGACTTGTTTGAAGGCGCAGTGAGTTCCTGACTATTCCTCAAAAACTAGAGATATAAAATAAATGAATAAAAGATATTAAAAAAAAACATTTTAAAATAAAAAAAACTGTATTTTAGTCTCACAATTTCAAACTAATCTTTAGAAAACAATGAAAAATAGGCTACACTTTATTTCAGTAGTCCACTTTAGACATTCTATAAGTAACTTTGCAACTACTTGTCAACTAACTCTCATTAGGTCGCCACATTAACACTATTAGTAGAGTGTTAGGCTAGAGTAAGTAGAATAAGATGACATGTAGTTGCAAAGTTACTAAGTCAGTAGAATGTCTATTGGGGGACCATCAAAATAAAGTGTTAGCAGATATTAAGCAGATCCAATGAGAGTTAGTTGACATGTAGTTGCAAAGTTACTTTTAGTTAGTAGTCTAAAGTAGAATAATCAAAATAAATTGTTACCAAAAACCAATATTTCTCTTGATAAATATGTTAAGATATTAATCAAATATTTAACAATATACACTAGAACAGTGGTTCCCAACCATGTTTCCGGAGGCCCCCCAACACTGCACATTTTCTATGTCTCCTTTGTCTGACACACCCATTTCTGGTGTTGGAGTCTCTGCTAATGAGTTGATGACTTGATTCAGGTGTGCTTGATCAAGGAGACATGCAAAATGTGCAGTGTTGGGGGTCCTCCAGGAATGTGGTTGGGAACCACTGCACTATACAACTCCATAAATTCCCCTCTAGAACCCCTTTGCGCCCCCTGGAGGTCCCAGAAGCCATTGGTTTAGATCAGGGGTTTCCAAACACGGTCCTGGAGGGCCACTGTCCTGCAGAGTTTAGCTCCAACTTGTCTCAATACACCTGCCTGGAAGTTTCTAGTATGCCTAGTAAGACTTTGATTGGCTGGGTCAGGTGTGTTTAGTTGGGGCTGGAGCTAAACTTTGCAGGACAGTGGCCCTCCAGGAGCAGGATTGGACACCTCTGGTCTAGATAAATGGATGATGGGATTGTTAGTGCTTCCGTCCTGACCTCTCAACTCTACACGGTTCATATCAAACCCATTTAGTCGTACCTGATAGCATCTCTCACTTGTCCAGACAGCACATTATGATCTTGCTTGAATGAGTGGCAGCACTTTGGGGACCTTTTGCACTGCCGTCCGCAGCCCCAACCACTAAGGGGTCACCGGCGATTGATCAGGTGCATCCAGCACAATAAAAATCAATGCGGAAGAAGAAGGTGAGGCATTTATGGGGCCACTCCCTCTCTGCAAAAGCTCATCATTTTTATTGACTCGGCTTTAACTGCCTTACAACCGTCTTGCAGTGCCTGCATTTCTTTATTGGCTTCAGTCTATCTATAAAAAGCAGTGGGGCCAAAGCAGCTGCATATCTGCTGAATAAATCACGCATGCATACAGCACACACACTCATTCCACCAACACACACGCACACAATGGGAAACGCATTTAAGCGCCAAGGGCAAAAAGTAAACCGACTGTCGCAGAGAGTCTGAGGAACATGGTGCCCGAAGGTATGACAGACTGGTATCATTTATCTAAATCAGTTGTGGGATTAGTGGTAGAAATATAATTTTATCTTTTCAGTGAGCCAAGCTTGGAGTGATTACATCGTTGTGCAACATATGATGTTGAACATTCATCAAGTTTTGTCCAACAGGCAGAGAGATACAGAAACATATGTGATATCCTACAGCACAGTCTGACAGAAATGGACACGGACAGTGATATGTGTACACACACATATAGACTGCTGACCCAGGGTCATGAGTCCAACACTGTGAGCGAGTGATATCTCTGTTATCCAGAGAGCACCTATACGAAGCTCCTGAGACAATGGATGGCTCTGATGTCCTCCGGGATTAGGTGTGAAGCTCACATAACAAACACAATGGCCTCTTATTGATCCCAGTATTTCTCAGAAGGGTTTGTGACCCACCGAAGCATCATTTGCAGGAGTGATACAGGAAGTCTCGGACCAAAATGGTCACAGATACTATCGGTGACTGTAGGTTTTTTTTTACTTGGCTCTCCCTCCTCCTTTGTGGGAATTGATTGCATGGTTCATTAACCGAATGAGTGGTGCTTCAGAACGTCGAATAAGGCAGAAGCTTGAGTAATGTGCTCATGAAATATGAGTGAAAATGCGGTCGAGGGTACAGTTGAGCAGACATTAAATACACACAAGAGCAGCAGTGGACCAATGATAATAGGAGGCACCTGTCTGTTTGGATAGAGATATGAGAGAAAATCATGATGGAAAGAGATAAAAGTCTGGGATTGTGCTCGACTTACTGAAGTTCAGGGTGTGTGGGAACTGAGTAGTGACCAAATATCCCACAATGACTGTCCTATATCAAATACTATCTACTTTGTGAGGACCTATCTTGTGGCAAGTATCATAAAGAGACTAAATAAAGTCTTATTTGTCATGCAAAATGCCAAAAGTTCTCTGTAGTACGTTAACATTAGCTTAGAGTAAGAACTAGTCAATAGTAGGGTTTTGCCATGATATAAAATATGATATGTGTGTGGTCATGGTGGCCAGGACATCACTGAGAGTCAATCTTGGTGCAATGTTTGTCCTTTAAAGAAAGGGCAAGGTGACAAACCATTGAAATTGCTGACCATATCTTCTTCAGTGTGTGCGAGGTTAAATGCCAGCAAATCCTTACAATCAGACAACTAATAAAGCCACTCGCAGGTGTCGAAATAAATGAAAAAACACATCCAGCTGCTTGTGATTCAGCTCTACCAAACATGTGATGTATGCTGAAATATAACACACTATTAAATATAATAGAGCGCACCCGCCTACCTATTTGGTAGTCTTGGTTCTGGAAGTATTGTTTCCAATCTTTTTCTCCACAGTGATTTAAAAAATTCTTTAACAAAGCTTTATGTCATGAACTAAACAAACCAGCATCAAAATGAATCACATTATTACAAACAAAAAAATATATATTGTGCTATATACTGTTAAAAAACACAGTAAAAAACAGTAATACTGTTAGAATTTAATAGTTAAAATAATTGTTTTCCATTTTAATATATTTTAAAATGTATTTTTAGCACCATTACTCTAGTCTTCAGTGTCACATGATCCTTCAGAAATCATTCTATCTTGCTGATTTGGTGCTCAAGAAACATTTCTTGTTAATATCAGTGTTAAAAACAGTTGTGCTGCTTTATATTTTTGTGGAAAGAATGTTTTTTTAGTAAGCAATGCCTACAGACTTTTATTATTATTATATTTTGAACTACATTAATCTCTTCATGATTAATCTTCATGAGTAATGTACTATAGTTCTTATAACGTAGAACTTTTAAAACTAAATTGAAATTACATTGATGTCTTATACCATTGATTAATAACCTCTGGGCTCATAGTAGATCTATCTTGAAAGGTTTATACAGAATCATTAACAATCAATTTCTCTTTAGAGAAAATGAATGGAATTCTTTACTTACAGAACCACATATTTGCACTACAGAACAGCACAGCACAGCAACACAAATTCCCTCTCTCCAAAACACACATATTTATCAATACATAACCTCAATTACTGAGGTCAAAAGAGGAATCAAGCCAGGTCTTTGACACACTAAAGCAGAACACAGGATCATTCAGCAACGTAGTTGATTAGCCATTAAGAGTGCACAAGAGAGAGTGTGAAAGACATGAGAGACACTGAATGGCAGTCAGGGCGATTTAGCGGTGACCTCTTTCCCACAAGGAGACTAAAGCCTAGCACTAATGAGCAAGTCAAGTCAAACTTACGTATATTCATACTGTCAAAGCACAAACAGGCAGGAAGTCACTCTAAGAATGAAGATGAATCCTTGCCATCAAACCCAGGAAAGGAACCTTGTTGAGCCACGTCTTTATTTAAAATGCTTTGAATGACAAAACAGAGAGTTTAGTTCATCCAAGCACACAATGTATTAAAGACTGGATTACTCCAACTTCCTGCTTGCAAAAAAAGAAGGACAAAAACACAGGTTTTCTTTGAGAACTGCTTTGCTGAGACTCATTGTGTATTTCAAACGACACACTAAGATACTACCATGTCTTGACATTTCATTAAATGGGCTCCTCCGCTCTCTATAGCCAGTCTGACAATATTGGCGGCACAGTGCCATCTATTGGTGAGAGGAAGCTGAAAGTTGGAGCGGGTGGACATCTTTTTTCTTCTCTAACTCTTTCTATCATAGTATTTATAGAGAACAAGTCCAACGCTTAAAGCGATAGTTCAAACAAAAAAGAAAGTTTTGTGAAAAAGATGTTTTGATACAAATACAACAGTGGACTGCATTGTATGAACCAAAAAAGAGAGACATTTCTCAAAAGCTCTTTTTTGTGTGTGTTCAACAGAAGAAACAAAGTCATACAGGTTTGGAACAACATCAGAATTTAAATTTTGTAATGAACTATCCCTTCAAGAAAGCTAGCTCACTACTTTGTGATGATCAACACATCGAGAAGAAGGAAACCGACAATAAAAGAGCCAGAAAGAACGAATCAGACCTGAAGTTGCATGGTTGAAGCTCCTCAATGGAAACCAGAAGGTTGCTGGTTTGATTCCTACAAGATCCATCACAACTGCACTCTTAAACAAGACTCTTAACCTCATTTTGCCCTAGAAGGATTGTCCCTTAAGTGTACTGTAATAAACCTTGTTGAAAGCCCAAACACGTCTCTCTAAGAAATTCTCGTACAACGGCCACTTGTTTTAATCCCAGGGAAATCACTTTATTTCTCATATACAAAAATATAACTCATGACACAGGCACGGGTAGATACAGCGAAGGGGGAAAATAAACATGGAACAACCCACAATTCACCACCTCACTTAATCTACACACAGAGAATTTCACGCTCAATTCATCAAATATTTGGCACTCAAACAGCACGCTAACACAGCACACCGTGAACACACAGAAGGCGTGTTTCTCCGTTCACTTAACCCCCAAATTCCCTCCCTTACCCGTTGCCCGTCATACAACAAACAACTCATAAATACATAAATTACTGAATGAGTTAAAAAGACTTCCCTCTCCAAAGGCAGAGGAGACCCATCCATAGGGGGTAAAGCAGAGCACGGGCAATTCGTGTCGTCCGCCGGGGAGAGTCCCTTCACGATAAAGAGGCGGCGCTGAAGTCACAAGTCCATTCATAAAAAATCAATCAGTCTTCCGCAGCAGTCTCGTCCTTATGTTGCATTCACAAGGGCCGGGCAAAATCCCTATCGTCAGTCGTATCTGAGTTGGGCAACACGTGGCGCCAGCAACCAGTGTGCCGAGGCAGGTGACACTAAATCAATTCCACCCTCTAACCCCACTCTCTAATATCAAAGACAGCTAACTAACTACCTATCTTCATCTCCGGAGGGCCTATTGCCCCCGAGAGACAACCAAACGTCCCCCACTAGTCACCACCTAAGCCCCCGTTCCTTCTCCTCCACGCCACTAAAGTGTCCCTTTGTGTGCTCCTCCACAGGTGTATCCCATCAAAACATTCACGTGATTGCCCAATGACGACACAGTACAGTACCGTAATTTGCTTTCCATAAAACAGTGTGAGAAGTGACTACTTAACAAGGAAGCACACACGCGTGACAATAACACACAGTTTGGATCTAACTGCATAGTAGAGAGATCACGGTATCTTTTAGCTTTGCTTTTGAAGATAGATCATTTTGGGAGGTCACTGAAAATCGATGTTGACTGCACAGTGTAATCATCGCTGGGAATGCCATTAGCATATCTTAGCATGGATTGAGTTGTCTGGCTGGCGGGCAGAGGGAGGGAGGAGTGATTAGGGATTGATTGTTCTGGCTGGAGAGGCTCCGAGATTGGAGGACGGTATGAGAGAATGTTAATGAAGGCTGAGTCGGAGCCTGCGGCCCCCCCGCTCCTTTAATTACCTGAGCATATCTACATGTCCAGGGGGCCCAAGCCTGCTCACGTCGTGTCCGATAAACATGAGCGAGTGTGTGCGTCTGACTCAGGCTCTGATTAGAGGGTTAAGACTCCTACTTTCTAGATGCTCTCCCCTCCCACACTTCCTTAATGCAGAGTGACTATAAACTCTTTCTTTAATGACTTGTTGGTCCGTAGAGTTCTGATAGTCTCAACCAATGTAAGACCTCTGGCTGCATTCAGTACCTGGCAAAAGACAACTGTTTGTGTCTCTCCCTTTATTCATGAAATCTGCCACACAAACAGATAGTGTCTCCATCTGCTTTGGAGCACCCGAACTTCCCCATGATGCTTCGGTTTGGAATTGGAATTAGGTGCGGGCCGCAGACGTTTATTAATATTCATCGGATCTCATTCTGCCTGTTATAATCGTTGACGGAGCCGAAGACAACATCTTAATGTGCTATCAGCATTCAGAAGTATATGGAAGTGAGAGGTGGGCCAATGATGTGATGCTCATGCTTCTGTCCTACCTAACAATTTATTAGAAAAATAGATTAAAAATGCATAATTTAAATATAATGACTTGATTCTATGATGGCATGTTTTTAATTTTTTGTCAGGGTAATACAGCTTTCTTGATGTCATGTTGAGGAAAAAGCCTCATTAAAAAACTTAAGTAGTTTGACAATGTTATTATTTCTTAGAAAAAGAAAAAAAAACATAAAACAGGAAATTAGATCATAGCAGACCTGCATGACTGTGCCAAGAACAACAAGTCTCTTAAAAAACAAAAAAAATCATAAAATTTGACCTTATGATAAATTGAAGTTATGTGATGTCATGTGGTGAAACTCCACAAACACTTCATATTTAAATATTTTAATAAAAATCAACAAAAAAATAATAAAATATCTAATTTAAATACATGTGTACAATTTGTTAGTTAAAATATAAAAATATATTAAAAAGATTCAGCTCAAATGTACACTCAAATGTATTCAAGATGCAATTAAAAAAAGAAATATGTAAGCAATAAGGTACGAGAGACTGTGCTGTATCGTGAATAAGTCAAGGCTGAAGGGCGTTGTTAGTGCCTGCAATCCCTTCAGCCATGACTTATTCACGATACAGCACTAGCCTCGAGTACCTTATTGCTTTTATTAAACGGTTACCACACAATACAAATATTAAAGCCAAAAATATGTATCAATGCAACTTTCATGAAGTAAACTGTCACTAAAAGCCTTCCTTTCGCCTGAAAAAATAGTCCCTGACCATGAACAGCAACTGAAGTTACATTATTACGCCATTAGATGGCGACAAAGACTGTCTTTATGAGTGTGTCAGTCAGTAGCGAAGACATTTACATTGAAACGACTGAACTGTTGTGAACAACACGGAACAAGACACAACTGACAAATGCTTCAACTAGCGCTGTCAGTCACGGTAAAAACCCCTAACTGTTAAAAGGACAATAGATAATGCATCAGACATTTAAACAGATTTTTTATTATGAACATAGGACTGACCTGAAGGAAGATGCTAAATCTGAATGCAGGTAATGCACTCACTCACCCAATCTCTCGCTCACAATTCTCTTCTACATAATACAGTAAGCTTCAATGAACAATATCAATTGAGAACATACAGTTTACGTTGCTAAGAGTGGTTGCTAAGGGTGTTGTGTAGTGATACACAGAACCGTTGGGTGAATCGGTCATAGCCTAGTTTTATCGTGAATAAAACACAGCTATTGACCAATCAGAATCAAGGACAGGAACTAACCATTTTATAAATTTGTATTAATAGTTACATCTCATAGAATTTAACAATCCTAGACCTAAGAACATGGCACAACTATATATTTTTTTTTTTAACTATTTTTCCTATTATTTATCATAGGCCAGTGACTTAGGTAATAAATGCAACTGAACAACATTTTTTGGATGTATTTGGAGATGCAATGTGGAGGTAGTTTGAGACAACTTCCTAATGACATGCTTGAATTGCCATCTTTACCTTCTGCATACACACTCTTGGCAATTGCAATTTATTTAGGTCACATCACGTGTGACTGACATATGTCATATTTGATTATCTCCAGCCATGTGGCAGGTGCTGTGTCCATCACTGTACACACCTCCACCGATTCAAAACACAGAGCATGAAATGCAACCGACATCCCCAAAGAACATAAGCTACTGCTAATGCTAATATCCTCTTACAAGCACAGCTAGACATTTGGATTTGGCCCTGCTTACCGAGAGTTCACCCAGCCAAGCTATCAAAGCAAGGACAGCCAGCATACCACCACCGATTAAGGGCAGCCTGCCCATAATTAGAGGAGGTCCCAATAGACATCTTCAATCCAAATGCACTCCCCTTTGCACACAGAGACATCAGCTATTCAGAGACCGACGCCTCCTGTTGTCTGGGAGGGTGGCTTGATGCCACCGTATTCTCATTGGATGGTGCCAAATGAGGTGGTTAACTGTAATTAGCGAACTCCATGTCCTTGAGATGTGGTGGACATTGCTTTCCAATAGTCTAGTCCACAACCAATCAAATGCACTGTACTGCTCAAAGACCAGCCAAAAATCTTGCGCCATCTTGCATGGGTTCCATAGGCTACCAATTGCCTGGTGTGTTTTTTCGTCCCCCAGGCTGTGGCAGATCTACTTAAACCAATCTGTCCAATTTCTCTCTCCTATTTCTCAAAATAGCATCTCGCACCATTCCAGACGGATTGGTATCTTTGAAAGAGGTGATGAAATAGAAAATAAAAAATTGGGAAAGAATCTGTTTCCTGCATTCACACACTGAAGTTTTCCACTAGGATACATTTTCTGTACCTGGTGTTCTGCCAAGGCCTGCGATATGCTGTGATAGAGGCAAAATTGCTGTCTGTGTGTTGATCTCCTACTCCCTACTGTATAAGTCTCTAAGAGATTCAGGTTGTACTCATGGTGGCACTAAAGCTGATGGTGCAAACCCAAAAGTACAATGTGAAAAGAGACCATCAAGGGGAGAGGGGTGGAAACAAACAGGGTCAGACCAGCAGAGTTGTCTGCCACTCCGAAGTGAATCGAGAATGCCTTTTAAATTTCAGTTAAATTACTAAATTTGAATTGGCATAGCAAACAGGATGCAAATATTCAATTCCAAATCAAATGTAGGGAAATAGAAATAATATTTATATTAAATCTTTCCCTGCCAGTGTTAAAAAAAAAGAAGTTGCCAGCCACAGTCAGTATTTTTTAACATTTCACAAATTCACGGCCCAGAGAATACAGGTGCTGGTCATATAATTAGAATATCATCAAAAAGTTGATTTATTTCACTAATTCCATTCAAAAAGTGAAACTTGTATATTATATTCATTCATTACACACAGACTGATATATTTCAAATGTTTATTTCTTTTAATTTTGATGATTATAACTGACAACTAAGGAAAATCCCAAATTCAGTATCTCAGAAAATTAGAATATTGTGAAAAGGTTCAATATTGAAGACACCTGGTGCCACACTCTAATCAGCTAATTAACTCAAAACACCTGCAAAGACCTTTAAATGGTCTCTCAGTCTAGTTCTGTAGGCTACACAATCATGGGGAAGACTGCTGACTTGACAGTTGTCCAAAAGATGACCATTGACACCTTGCACAAAGAGGGCAAGACACAAAAGGTCATTGCAAAAGAGGCTGGCTATTCACAGAGCTCTGTGTCCAAGCACATTAATAGAGAGGCGAAGGGAAGGAAAAGATGTGGTAGAAAAAAGTGTATGGATAACCGCACCCTGGAGACGATTGTGAAACAAAACCCATTCAAAAATGTGGGGAGATTCACAAAGAGTGGACTCCAGCTGGAGTCAGTGCTTCAAGAACCACTACGCACAGACGTATGCAAGACATGGGTTTCAGCTGTCGCATTCCTTGTGTCAAGCCACTCTTGAACAACAGACAGCATCAGAAGTGTCTTGCCTGGGCTAAAGACAAAAAGGACTGGACTTCTGCTGAGTGGTCCAAAGTTATGTTCTCTGATGAAAGTAAATTTTGCATTTCCTTTGGAAATTTAGGGTCCCAGAGTCTGGAGGAAGAGAGGAGAGGCACACAATCCACGTTGCTTGAGGTCCAGTGTAAAGTTTCCACAGTCAGTGATGGTTTGGGGTGCCATTTCATCTGCTGGTGTTGGTCCACTGTGTTTTCTGAGGTCCAAGGTCAACGCGGCCGTATACCAGGAAGTTTTAGAGCACTTCATGCTTCCTGCTGCTGACCAAGTTTATGGAGATGCAGATTTCATTTTCCAACAGGACTTGGCACCTGCACACAGTGCCAAAGCTACCAGTACCTGGTTTAAGGACCATGACCTGGTCTTAACCCCATAGAAAATCTATGGGGTATTGTGAAGAGGAAGATGCGATATGCCAGACCCAACAATGCAGAAGAGCTGAAGGCTACTATCAGAGCAACCTGGGTTCTCATAACACCTGAGCAGTGCCAGAGACTGATCGACTCCATGCCACGCCGCATTGCTGCAGTAATTCAGGCAAAAGGTGCCCCAACTAAGTATTGAGTGCTGTACAAGCTCATACTTTTCATGTTCATATTTTTCAGTTGGCCAAGATTTCTAAAAATCCTTTCTTTGTATTGGTCTTAAGTAATATTCTAATTTTCTGAGATACTGAATTTGGGATTTTCCTTAGTTGTCAGTTATAATCATCAAAATTAAAAGAAATAAACATTTGAAATATATCAGTCTGTGTGTAATGAATGAATATAATATACAAGTTTCACTTTTTGAATGGAATTAGTGAAATAAATCAACTTTTCGATGATATTCTAATTATATGACCAGCACCGTATTCAGAACGATGATCAAAACAGATGGAGTAGATCGCTTCCATCAACACCCTCAAAGCTTGCACAGTACTATATCTCATCCTGGGTCCACATTTCATTCAGTAACGTTAGGCAGTTTTGATTTATATGCTGTTTAATGATCGCATTATTTTGCATGTCGCTTGTTTCTGCTTCTTTTTCGCCTGTGTTTTGATCTGGAGATTCTGTACTCTTTCGGAAGATGCGTAATAGCTCTATAAGATTATAAGCCTAGATAGATAGATCAATCAATTATATTTTTTACTAAATTTCAAAGAATTTTACCTAGACAAACTTTGAATTTTGGCTAAAAAAGCCTTAATTGTAAAGTTGAAGTTGTTTGAAGGTTTTATGTATAGACTTTATGTATAGACAGACAGAAGGATGGATGCACACACACACATGTTTGTTTTTGTGAATTGTGGGGACATTCCATAGGCGTAATGGTTTTTATACTGTACAAACTGTATTTTCTATCCCCCTACACTACCCCTACCCCTTAACCTAACCATCACAGGAAACTGTGCGCACTTTTACTTTCTCACAAAAACACATTCTGTATGATTTATAAGCCTTTTGAAAAGTGAGGACATGGGTAATGTCCTCATAAGTCACCTCTTTTTGTAATACCTATGTCATACCCATGTCATTATACACATTTGTGTCCTGATATGTAACAAAAACGCGCACAGGTTTGTTCTTAGTAAGGACATTCCATAGGCGTAATGGTTTTTATACTGTACAAACTGTACATTCTATCCCCCTACACTACCCCTACTCCTAAATCTACCCATCCTAAATCTAAAACATTCTGCATTTTTACATTTTTAATAAAACATTGTTTAGTATGTTTTTATGAGGACTCATGAAATGTCCTCATATTTCATGTTTACGTCGTAATACCAGTGTAATACCCATGTCAAATTTGTGTCCTCATAAATCACAAAAACAAGCGCGCACACACACACACACACACACACAGCCACTCATTTGTTTTTGCCTTTGACTGATGAAAATCAAGATGTTCAAGAGGTCAGAGGTTTTTTCTTGTGCTTTGAAGGATATAATAAGATAGCCATCACACTTACATTTAAAGTGACCAAACACATTAAAATTTTTACTTTAGGGGTAGGTGAATCTAAAATCAATGCTACAACTATCATTAATCAGTGACACTTTTGCAATTTTAGCAATATGCAACAGACTACCTGTAAACTGTCCATTGGCAGTTTGTGAGTCAATGTCATCTGAGACTAGTTATTGGCAGCTGGTTAATGGATGTGTTTAGAGGAATTGATCTTCTTGAATTAATCAATTTTAAATTCAAGGATCAAGGAACGTCTGAACTGTAAAAATACACATGCCAAGAACCAAATGTGAGCAAAAAACTGGCTTTGATAAGTAAATAAAATAAAAAGTTTCTGTGCAGTTCGAGCTTTATTAGAACAGACCAGTTTCACTGGAAGATGGAGGCTGGGACAAGACAAACACCATGATATAGGCTATCAAATATAATCCAGTCTAATTAAAAATGGCAGGTAAGACATATTACATTTTCTCAGTTTACTCACCATTGGTAGCAAAGGTGGAGCAAAAAAGTTAATTTTGGACCCTGATCACAATCCATTGTTTTATATTTATGCAATAACTGATCAAAAATGACATAACATTTCTGAGAAGAGCAACTGTTCATGTTCTTGACCAAGATACAACTCTGACATCTGAACTACAGTAACCTCTTTTAACTAGCATGTGGCTTTTAATTCAACCAATAGCTGGACAGTGATAAAGAGGTGGGGCTCCTAAAGCAACGGTGAAACGCGTGTTTCTCTCCGTCAGATCATCCGGTGCATAACTCAAAGCGACGACCAAAACCAGCTCCAGAAATCAAAGTCTTCATTCAGCTTTCCAATCCTCTGACTGAAACTGTTTGAGTGGCTCTGAGAAACTTCAAAGCGGAAGGAAAAGGGAGGGTTTTTTTTAATTTCAGATAAGGCCCTCTGAGCTGAATGTGAACTGCTGGAACTCTAAAAGTTCACATCTTAATCGACGTGACCAGCTGAATTGTGGAGCGAAGAACTCATCTCCAGAGCCCTCATCTCCTGGCCTCTTTTTTCTCTATAATCTGTATAATCGAAACAGGACGGAGAGCCTACAGCAGAAAGAGAAAAAGAAAAACACAGCTACTCTCACTGAAGCCTAGGCTGCTGAGAGACTTAAGCATTCTTAAGTAAGGACAAACACATTTGTTTTATTCAGCGGGAGTCGCATCTGGTTTATTGATTTACTGTAATGCTGCAATCATTATTGAGCCTGGATAAATCTCTTCTAAAGCAACCAATCTTTTCTGATTAGTTTTCACTTTTCTTTGTTTTTTGTAGAAGGTTAATTTGTTAGATTATTGAATTTCAATTACAGAGAAAAGCCGATGAGAGTGTACATTTAAAAAGAAATTTACTTTTTAAAAATCAATTACTTAAAGTTATAATAACAATAATAGAGCAAAGAAGTGAGAATCATTTGAGTAAATTTGGGCAAATGTAATGTGCTGTATTCACCGTAAGTGCACATTAATTGTTACGCCCACAGTGCTCGGTCGCATTGAAACAACTTGATGCAATAGCAGGTGACAGAGCATAATATGATCCATTAGGCCTTTACAGGTGCTCAATGATGTTATCTATTAGAGAAAAAGTTACCCCCACTTATCCTCCAAATATTGAAGGATTATGTTTCCTGCATTTAAAATGTATTCAAATGATAAGTTTCATAGGGCTTTTGCCAAATTAAAACAGTTAAACCTAAAGTGCTGAAATGCTGAATTCTGTTTTAATCATTTTCAGAGTATCACTAAGTTCACTGTGAATTAAGTTAGTATGTAGTAAAAACTATTCTGTTTGTTTACCAGACACTTTTCTATGAAGTATATGCTTAATCAGTTCATACATTCCCAGGGAATAGAGTGCTAGTTAGCATCACCCTGGTTCCAGTTGTGGCCTAATGGATAGAGAGTCGGACTTGTAACCCAAAGGTCATGGGTTCGAGTCTCAGGTCCGGCAGGGATTGTCGGTGAGGGGAGTGAATGTCCAGCGCTCTCCCCACCCTCAATACCACGACTGAGGTGAGACTCTTGAGCAAGGCACCGTACCCCCAAACAGCAAAATCCCCAGTGTTAAATTAACACCCAAAGTGTACATATGAGTCCATCTTGCCGGGTGTTAAAAAGTAACACTGAAGCAGTGTTACAGTTAATGAGATAATTGATTGATGATTGACAATTAGTGGTGACACCTGATGACAATAAACAGAATCATTGAAGAAACAACAAGAGAAAAAGAGAGAGACGCAACAACTACAACTGACTTCCAGCCATTAAACATTATTACACTTATTATTAACCAGTTTGATTTTATTTCTGTCATACATCAACAAAAGTTCTTATTGAGAATTAACAGATGTTTAGATGATAATGTTTTAATGAAAGTTTAGTTTGAAGTCACCATGATGGTGAAAAGCATTTCCTTTAGTTGGACTCTTGACCCCTATGCTCTTGACTCTATTTATTAACATTAATTTGTCTTTGGCTGCTCCAACTTTGTGTTTATAAAGCACATTTGTTATAGCCAGAGAAACTATGATCTGAGCTGTGTTCCCCAAAAGTGCAGTGAGCCAAAGTTGATCAATTTAGTTTTACAATGCTTTGGGAAGCACAGGGATAATGGTTGTGTTTTCTCATTGTGAAATGGCCAGATTCATTGGTGACATCCAGTATTAACTGGTGATATAGATGTTATATTATTTCTTTATAGTAAATCTCTGTTACCGCTTGAGATCCAGCAGAGCTTTTATAATCTGAAGGGGTTTTTTTGAAACACACACAGACATCAAGAATCAGCATATGACCCTCAACAATGGTGACAATCAAACAAAGTGCTTCATGTTGCAGTGCATGATGGGAGCCACCAATCAAAACTCATCCATGGCTCCCATCATGCATTGCTGCATGAATAAATTATGAAGCTGAATTGTCCTTTAATTTTCGTAGATTGTTCATGTTTGCTTTTATTTTTCTGTTGTTTTGTTGTGACAGTAGCTTGTTTTGTGATGTTCAGAGTTGATCTGTTTGTCAGTATTTTGTATTTATTTATCGTCACCGTTCTTGAGAATCATATGCTGATTCTTGATGTCTGTGTGTGTTCAAACACTAAAGCTTCAGAGCATTATTCTTAAAAAAATAAAAAAAGTCATACTATTGTTGGATCTCAAGCAGTAAAATCACAGGACTACAGTCATTATTAGTAAAGCTATCAAGCACACAGTCAGAGATTTAGTCTCTAAACAACATCAGGCCATTGCATGATGATAAAATCATCATCAAATTATATTGTAACCAGATCATATTTTCTCTGGCCATAGCAAATGTGCTTTACAAACACAAAGTTGGAGCAGCCAGAGAAAAATTTATAAAAGTTAAAGAGTCAAGAGCCCAACTAAAGCAAACGCTGACCTCTTTCATGGTGACTTGAAACGAAACATTCCATAAAAACATTAATTAACACCTTTTTTCTCTCTTTCCTTCAGTGATTCTGCTAATTAACATCAGGTGTCACCACTAATTGTCAATCACCACTCAATCATCAATCAATTATCTCATTAACTTTAACACTGCTTCAGTGTTACTTTTTAACACCCGGTAAGATGGACTCATATGTACACTTTGGGTGTTAATTTAACACTGGGGATTTTGCTGTGCATGCTCCCCGGGCGCCGCAGCAATGGCTGCCCACTGCTCCGGGTGTGTGTGTGTTCACTGCTGTGTGTGTGCGCACTTGGATGGGTTAAATGCAGAGCACAAATTCCGAGTATGGGTCACCATACTTGGCCACATGTCACTTCACTTCACTTCACTTCCCTCTACAAAAACCTATAGGATTTTTCCATTGGCTTTTGGATTATTACAGAAAATAAGCACTGTGACCAACAAAAGTTAATAATTAGGTTTTGTTCAACATGATAATCTTCACAAATGAACCCAATTTATGAATTTTGAAGCCCAAATACAATCGGCAGGAGTAAAAAGCTAAACGTAGGCTATAAACAAACTACACCACGGTCAACTACATGACTATCACCACAACCTCACCACCATTAAGCTGCTGACAACTCTTCAGGCTTTATTTAAAAAACATTTTCCTGAAAAATTTGAATTAGAGTAGTTTGCAAGAGCATGATTATGAGACTGTAAAAGCGGACTACAGTAGTTAGTTTACATGATCGGCATGAGGATGTTTAATGACCTCTGTAGTCCCATTTAGCCACTTGTTAGCTACCACCTTTTTCAAGACTAGTGTTGTTTTTGGCGGACTGGTTTTTTAATTTTAGTTTTAGTCTAGTCTTTGTGTCAAGCTGTCATTTTAGTTTTTATTAGTTTTAGTCACGTTCATACTCTTTTTAGTCTAGTCAAGTTTCAGTCGACTAAAAGTCTGAGCATTTTAGTCTTATTTTAGTCAGAATTATCCATGACTATTTTCGTCTAGTTTTAGTCGACGAAAACTGATGACATTTAGTCTAGTTTTAGTCAATGAGAATTTTATTTTAGTCTCTTTTTAGTAATGCAATTCTATTTAACCCAATCAATATAGTATAGTACCTAGTAGTATAGACGAAACCAAAATTTTCTTTTAGTCAAACCCATTTTAAACAAGGTTATCTTATTATATTGTTACCTACATTATATAGATAATACCTTATAATGCCTTGAGATGTCTCTTAACCCTTAAAGACCTGAATATATATATATATATATATAGATACAGTGGGTACGGAAAGTATTCAGACCCCCTTAAATTTTTCACTCTTTGTTATAATGCAGCCATTTGCTAAAATCATTTAAGTTAATTTTGTTTCCTCATTAATGTACACACAGCACCCCATATTGACAGAAAAACACAGAATTGTTGACATTTTTGCAGATTTATTAAAAAAGAAAAACTGAAATATCACATGGTCCTAAGTATTCAGACCCTTTGCTGTGACACTCATATATTTAACTCAGGTGCTGTCCATTTCTTCTGATCATCCTTGAGATGGTTCTACACCTTCATTTGAGTCCAGCTGTGTTTGATTATACTGATTGGACTTGATTAGGAAAGCCACACACCTGTCTATATAAGACCTTACAGCTCACAGTGCATGTCAGAGCAAATGAGAATCATGAGGTCAAAGGAACTGCCTGAAGAGCTCAGAGACAGAATTGTGGCAAGGCACAGATCTGGCCAAGGTTACAAAAAAATTTCTGCTGCACTTAAGGTTCCTAAGAGCACAGTGGCCTCCATAATCCTTAAATGGAAGACGTTTGGGACGACCAGAACCCTTCCTAGAGCTGGCCGTCCGGCCAAACTGAGCTATCGGGGGAGAAGAGCCTTGGTGAGAGAGGTAAAGAAGAACCCAAAGATCACTGTGGCTGAGCTCCAGAGATGCAGTCGGGAGATGGGAGAAAGTTGTAGAAAGTCAACCATCACTGCAGCCCTCCACCAGTCGGGGCTTTATGGCAGAGTGGCCCGACGGAAGCCTCTCCTCAGTGCAAGACACATGAAAGCCCGCATGGAGTTTGCTAAAAAACACCTGAAGGACTCCAAGATGGTGAGAAATAAGATTCTCTGGTCTGATGAGACCAAGATAGAACTTTTTGGCCTTAATTCTAAGCGGTATGTGTGGAGAAAACCAGGCACTGCTCATCACCTGTCCAATACAGTCCCAACAGTGAAGCATGGTGGTGGCAGCATCATGCTGTGGGGGTGTTTTTCAGCTGCAGGGACAGGACGACTGGTTGCAATCGAGGGAAAGATGAATGCGGCCAAGTACAGGGATATCCTGGACGAAAACCTTCTCCAGAGTGCTCAGGACCTCAGACTGGGCCGAAGGTTTACCTTCCAACAAGACAATGACCCTAAGCACACAGCTAAAATAACGAAGGAGTGGCTTCACAACAACTCCGTGACTGTTCTTGAATGGCCCAGCCAGAGCCCTGACTTAAACCCAATTGAGCATCTCTGGAGAGACCTAAAAATGGCTGTCCACCAACGTTTACCATCCAACCTGACAGAACTGGAGAGGATCTGCAAGGAGGAATGGCAGAGGATCCCCAAATCCAGGTGTGAAAAACTTGTTGCATCTTTCCCAAAAAGACTCATGGCTGTATTAGATCAAAAGGGTGCTTCTACTAAATACTGAGCAAAGGGTCTGAATACTTAGGACCATGTGATATTTCAGTTTTTCTTTTTTAATAAATCTGCGAAAATATCAACAATTCTGTGTTTTTCTGTCAATATGGGGTGCTGTGTGTACATTAATGAGGAAAAAAAAGGAACTTAAATGATTTTAGCAAATGGCTGCAATATAACAAAGAGTGAAAAATTTAAGGGGGTCTGAATACTTTCCGTACCCACTGTATATATATATATATATATATATATAAATTTCATTTTATAATTTTTCATGTTTTTTATTTGACATGGAATAACTCAGGAAGGCAATAAGATCAGAGAAAATCTTTTTTGGTGATGCTCTCCTACATGAGAGCTGCATTTTTTTCAAATTTTGTGGTGATAAAGTGTTATTCATTTTTTCGCAGCTATATGGCACCCACGGGCGGTAAACTCTGGTTTAGAGGCACTTCTCAGCACTCGTTAGGAGTTTGTCGAAATGGTTCGATGCATTAAAAAGCTGAGTTTCTAAGTTTTAAGATGATACCTATTTTGTGTTATTCCACATTGGAAAACGAACATGGATGGGTCCGGGAACATTGGATACGCACTGCATTCCGGAAAGATGAGAGACATGTTTTTAGCCAAGTATGTTAAATCTTTCCATGAGTAATATCTTGTGATCAACGCAATATATTATGTTGATTTTGGATTCATTTTAATCGTAAGAATATGCTTTAAATAATGATGTGCATTTTCTATGATCTGGGCATTTTTCATTAAGTTATGAGCAAGTGAAATCTACATATTTACCTACATATCGGTCCCTTTCTCTATGTCAGAGGAAGTGACGTCGCCTGCGTCTGCGCAGTGCGACCTGATGCAGCCCCTGAACACTCTAAAAACTGCTGGGTTAAATATGGACAAAACCAGGGATTGGGTTGTTTTCACCCAGCCATTTTTTTCAACAAATTTTGGATTTATTTTTTTAGCCAGCAATATAGTAATATAGTAAAAGGCGTGTTTTTGCTCACCCCCAAATAGGGGCAAATTTGTGGGGTATTTTAAGCTGAAACTTGACCAGACCAGAGACTTATATTACATCATGTGAAAGAGGGCATAATAGGTGCCTTTTAACCCAACCTGCTGGGTTTGTCCATATTTTACCCAGCTTGGGTTTTTTTAACCCAGCATTTTTTAGAGTGAAGTGAGACACAGGAAACAGAAATACTGCAAAATAATAATAATAACGTGACTAAACGAGACGAAATAACGTTATAACATTTCGTCTCGTCTCATTTTGGTTAATGAAAATGAAGAGACATTTTAGCATAGTTTTTATTTTGTAAACCACATTTAGTCTCGTTTTTATTCGTCAACAATATTGCACTATACATTTAATTATAGTCATCGTCACATGACCAGCATTTATGTTGCGTCTCGTCTCGTTTTCGTCACGTGATAAAGGTTCGTTGACGACGATATTTAGTCATAATTTCGTTGACGAAAGCAACACTATTCAAGACAAGTAAAAGCTTTAAAAAAAATCACAAGGATGATACTGTACTGATGTTGTAGAATAAACCATGAAAAAATCAGAGCTTGTGTTTACCACACACCTTATTTCAGGCATTTAACCAAAAACCTATTAAATAAACGCGTTGACTTCAGGACGATGGAACTTTTCCAGGTTCATCCCTGTAGCACCCTATCAAACCCATGTTGCTAATGCCATGCTTTACCGTTTGAACTATGGGAACAACAATCACATAAAAAAAGAAGAGAAAAGAGAATTACTTCACTGCCCAAATACAAATGAGCTCAAAATTAGTGTGTTTACTTCATGACCGAAACACACGACGATTTGTTCCCATTACTTTGATTTCGCTCTGTAGGTAAATGTTTGTACTGGCGTTCTGGCAGTTTGCATTTTGATGTCAAAAGCAGAGAAAAATCTGACAATTTCATGAAATGTCTTGAAAACACAATTTGTCTTGCATTTGTTATTTCTTGCATTTTGAAGCTCATTTTTGATAGTTATCACTTTTGGTTGTACATGTAAACACACTTGTTGTTTTCAGGTCAGGAGCACATTGCCTTTTTATTTCCAGGCTGTATCACAACACAACACCAACCACAGGGAGAAAATCTTGGAGGGCTCTCCTTAAAATAACAGCACCTCAGTGTGAGTCTTAAACAGAGTGTAGTGAGCAGAACAGATAAGGGGTTTTCTGTGCAGAATAAAACAAATCCTCCTCCTTGAGGCACTGATCGAGAGTGAAAGGAAGAAATTACTCTGGACTGATTCGACTAGCTCTGTGGTGCTGGGAGTAAAACAGGGGACAGTGATTATCTGCAGCAGTTATCTACATATGCATGTAAATAAGAAGGCAGCCATATCCAATGTGTGTGGTGTTAGCAAAAACTGGACTGAAGCATGAAGGAATATATATAATTGTAATTGGAAAAAAGGTGTGCGATTGTATATGGCTCAATGACGTGATGGGTCATTTTTTTGTCCAAAGGCCTTAATTATAATAAAACACCAAGATACGACATACAAAGTATGTAAGGTACTACAACAAGATCAATTTAATTATATTTTGCTACATATAAAGGTATTTTAAAGATTTTGAGGTGTCAAAAGCTCATTCGGTTTAACCGTCCAAAGGCAAATACAGCCATTTTATTTGTGATTAAAATATCTTAAAATGTAATAAATGTATATATTTTTTTATTCTGGCATGATTTTATAACATCATATATTAACATAGTGCAACATGGTATTCAAATTTTGTGTAGAAGCCGTCGCTTTGTTATGAGAAAAATGTCTGGAAAAATGAATTTCATTGATGTCATTCGGAGTAACCAATATAAAGGGACCATTTTGGTTCAAGTCATGCGGTCAATATCATGTGACAGGATGGGACATCATGTAGACACCTGCAAAGGACCACATGGTCATGAGGCAAAGTAACTAATTCTCTCTTAACTATTTGAAAAAGTGTTTTCACTTGCTTATACACATGTCCCGAAACATCAGGTCATTTGGTACAACCGCTATAAAACATGGAAAATGTTGTAATCTTTTAAAAACTTGTACTAAATACAAAATTTTTTGATTGTCCTTTTGCTAACTAGCTAGCAAGCTAACTACCTGGCTAGCTAGATATTAGCCTGTTAGGACTGTTTGAAAATATGTATGTCTATATATGTCATTCGGTATAACCAAAAGTGTCATTCAGTAAAAACTAAATTTTGGTTAAACCGAATGACTTATTTGGTGACAAATTTTGTCCATCTTGTAAAAAATGACAAAAGCGGTGTTAATTGATTATAAAAACCACATAATCTCATTGTTTGTTTTTTGTTTGTTTGTTTTTTTAAGTTATATTTATGGGCTTTTTGTGCCTTTATTCAGATAGGACTGTAGAGAGCAGACAGGAAAGCATAGGGCAGAGAGAGGGGGCAGGATCGGCAAAGGACCTCAAGTTGGGAATCGAACTCAAGTCGCCTTAACGCATTTGCGCCATGTCTCGGCACACTAACCACTAGGTTTTCGGTGCCGACATAATCTCATTGTTAACACTTATTCGTCAATGACCCATATATATATATATATCAGTGGCGAGCGGTGACTTTTTTAACCGGGTATGCTGGGTGGTGAGTCATGTAAAAAAAAGTGGCCGATGCAGTTGAATGGACATTCTAAAACGCTACTAAGGCACTGATATTAACAGACCAAACTCCGTAAACACCATACTAATAAAGTATACTGTGTACATTAAAGGAGATGAGCCCAGAATATGAACGCAATTGGTTTAATTACATGTTGCGTTTTCCTCCCATAGGAAACCGTTATAAATAAAAAGCTTTTAACATCGCTTAATTAAGCCTAAGTGATATTAAAAGATCAAATTCTACAAAAAACGTGTTTTTTTTTGTAGCCTATACTATGCTTTATTAGTATAGTGTTTAAGTTTGGTCTTTTAATGTCACTGTCTTAACAATACATTAAGCCACATTAAGCATTTTCTTAATGGGAGGAAAATGTTTAATTAAACGTGTTGCGTTCATATTCTGGGTTCATCTGCTTTTCTGTAGTATGCTTTATTAGTATAATGTTTAGTAAGTTTGGTTTGTTAATAACACTGTCTTAGTAAATTAAGCCACGTTAAGCTTTTTAACGTTAAGCGTTTTGGAATGTCCCGCACTCGGTGTTAAGGGTTGACGCTCGCGTTCGCAGTGTTAGTTTGCTCATTTTCTTGCTCATGACAAATAGCAACACAGCGAAAAGTATTTCTAATATGTTGGACCTTTTACTGAGAGTAGCCCATATTTACCTGTTGAGACGTGCCTTCACAAGCAACCGTAGAGCTTTTGTGATGTTTGAGTCGATGGAGGCGCGACAGGCGAAAGTGCGTTTGCAAAATATGCTGTATTTTTGTAATCCGCTAGGTGCCGCTAGTGTCACACAAACAATATACTTCACCTTTAAACGGATCAGTTTAGGACACAGATCTAAATCAGACACGACAAATAAAAAACACCATGGCATCAATTTAAATGTATGCCATAAGTATTTTTTAAACTAATAATTAAAAATAAGTATAACATGATAAGTATTAGCAGCCTATTATAAATAAAAAATAAAATGTATTTATAATAAATATAAATATATAAAATATAAAATATAAAAGGCTATAATAAATAAAAATATCATTATTCTTTAAAAAATAAGTTGAAATTGTGCAAACTGACTTTTAGCAAACGCACAGACTATCGATTAACATACTCTGATAGGCCTAGTTACAGTAGGACTGTAGAAGTTTTCTTAAAAAAAAATTCTCTATAGAGAAAATGAAATACTATCAAATACTATGATTTGTTTCCCGATTTGGTTAAGTCTAGTTAGTTTTGTATCAAATACAATGTGATTTTCGGTGATCGAGATCTGGCAGCAGCTCATTTTTCCTCTTGGGCGAGCTATCAGCTCATAGCTTATCCTCCCATGTAAACTCGCATAGGCCAGCAAACCATGAGAACGCGGGACGATGATGACGCTCCATAACAAAAGCACGAAGGCGCAAAAGCTGCTGTAGATCAGCTTACCCGGAAGTCTACATAACTGGCAGATTTAAGGAAAATACCGTCGTTTGGCAAATAAATAAATTACGGACAGTTACATATGCATCACCAATCCTGTAGGCTTTATGGTACACCTAAAAGAAAGGATTTAATAGTAATTTATAATGTTAATATTAGTTGCCGAGTCCACGAATGGCTTGGGTATGCAGAGCATTCGCAGCTTATATGGACCGCACGCCACTGATATATATATAGAGAGAGAGAGAGAGAGAGAGAGAGACAGCGGCAAATCCCCAAAGCACTGGTTGAGATAAAGCTGTTCTCTGCGGGTACACAAGCACTGAGCGGCCGCTGATACAAATTGTAAAATAGGCGCTATGATTAAATATGTGTCACATATTTCAGGTCTAAACAACTTCATTCTCGCCTAACAAACTCAGTTCTTGGTACAGCAAATGTAGTATTTATAAAAAATATGGCAGATTTGCTTGGAGGCTATGACAATCACTTCAAGCGGAGTAAACAGTGAAAAGGTAGGAGTGCTGTTAGCACTAGAATATTGCACGGCTCTCAGCCAATCAGATTTGAGAACCAGAAAGAACTATTGTAAATATATTTATACAACAGTCATGCTGATATGCAGCCATATCGCACAGCTAATCATGTGATATTGGTCATATATATGTGCAAATATAAACGCAACAGCAAAACAAATGATCAGTCCTAACAGAGGGGCGAAACAGACCCTTTGAGTTGACACCAACCTGACAATTTGAATTAGAGAGGATGAAAGCCTCTATAATAACATCTCTGTATTTACCATTTTCCCTCTCTTAGCAGTGCTTATCTTAAACAATAAAGCACATCAAACTAGTATGTGCCTACTTCTCATCTCCATCAATGAATTGCAGACGCTGTGTCCTTGCCTTCCTGGAAATCTCAGACATTATTCATTGGAAAGATAAACAATTGAAAAACTGAGTTTACAAAAGAACGAAAATGCTGCACATTTAAATAGTACAAGCTCAAGGTTAAACTCAGGATATTTGATCATCCACGCTCAGGAGCGTCATGCCCATTCAAACGTGCTACATCAAATTTTTGGAGCTGAGTGGATTTCAAATGCAGTGGCACAAATAACCTATACATGTCTAAAGTCAGTCCAATTGAGTTAAACCTTGTGTCACCATTTTACCAACATGTCGCTCTAAACTCTTGTGACATTTTGCAGTTGAAACAAAGGAGTTATCAAAGGAGTTATATATTTATGATTGGCTGTCAAGTTCAGATAGATTTTTTGTTGATTTATTAAACTAATATAAATAAAAATATGTTGGGATTTGATCCTATTTAGCCTTTTCAAAAATGTGTGAAGTAAAAAGCACAGGTTCTTCCCTCGGAGCACTTGGTTTGTGAGTGTTTTCTGCTCTCTCTTTCTCTTGCTGAAGGCCTCTGAGTTTGTTTTTTCAGTAACAAAGTGTGGTAAAGCAGGCCCACAGCAATCATAATCCAGTGGTCTGTGGCCCTTTCCATGGCGGAAATTCATGCCTCATCTTTCAAAAGCGGTTGTTCACACTTCAGAGGAGTCAGACAAGCTGCTGGAGGCTCTAGGATACCGCAGAATTCACAAGCATGAAAATAACAGTACATGCAGACGCGCTGAATGGGTTATAAACAGAAGGGCAGTGGTACGAGGAAAAAAAAATCTTTTTTAGCTGATCTGGTTTTTGTTTATTTCACGCGTGGCAGTGTTCATCATGACCTCTCTGCAATCTAGATGATCTCAGTGGAGAGTCTGTTAAGTTTTCACAGTGTATCCAGAATACATTTACATAAATTTACGAGTTAGCTCTCAGGATTGTTCAAATTCAATAAATGTTACTTCAATGTTTATTTATAGTCCATGAGTGTTAGCTTTAAGTCATTTATATGCTAGTGTACTCCTAAAAATTGACTATTTAATTTAAGCATATATACACAAATGCACAGTCTCTTTTATCCATTAAACACAGAACAAAATATTGATGACTCATCCTACACTACACAGATTTTTTGTCCAATCAAATGGTCTCTACAATGAGAATGTCCCTCCCACCTGCAAATAGCCAATATTATAGCCAATATTATACCTCGTAATCTTCTTTCTATTACTACTTCCCAAGGTTCAGAGATTGAGTTTGTGACTCAGTATAGGTATCTTGGGATTTTAATTGATAATGCTCTCTCCTTTGGTCCTCATGTTCAGCAATTGGTGAAAAGACTGAAAGTGAAATTGGGTTTCTATTTTGGAATTAAATCCTGCCTTTCCTTCGAGGCTAAAAAGAGGCTTGTTGCTGGCACTTTTATATCTGTACTGGACTATGGTGTTGTTATATTTATGCATGCATCTTCTCAGTGTTTACATGCTTTAGACACTGTTTATCATGGTGCACTAAGGTTCATAACAAATCTTAAATCCCTCACTCATCATTGTGTGTTGTATGCTCGGGTTGGATGGTCTGCTTTGTCCATCCGTAGACTAAAACACTGGCATATTTTTATTTATAATTCTATTCTGGGTTTACTTCCTTCATATCTTCATATGTACATCAGTAAAAAACATGTTGGTAGCTATAGCCTTTGGTCCCAGGAATTCTTCCTTCTGTCTGTTCCAGTGGTACATACTGAATTAGGGAAGAAGGCATTTAAATTTGCTGCTCCCTCTGCTTGGAATAACTTGCAATTGACATTGAAACTTAAGGATTTGGTTTCATTGGACATTTTTAAAGTGATGTTAAATGATTTGGAGACAGAAACAACGGTTTGTAGATGTTTTGATTAGTTATGTATGTATTTAAATATGTATGTATGGATGTTATCTGTTAAACCCACGTGAGATGTGTTGCTGTCACTCTTGGCCAGGACACTCTTGTAAAAGAGATTCTTAATCTCAATGTGCTTCTTTTCCTGGTAAAATAAAGGTTATAAATAAATAAATAAAAAATAGCTCACAACTATGATGGAGCCCCACACATGATGAAAGAAACAATAGATGGCCACGATTTAAGAATTCACCTCCACAACTTATTTATGACCATGTTTTATTTGTTTGTTCCCTCATTTCAGTTAAATTGTGGCCACATTGTACTAATTCATTCTCTCATTTTAGTGGCCCTGCACATAACATGAAATTCATTTTAATTTACACTAGTCAACATGTGAAGTGGATCAAAAACTTTCATCAAAGTTGTCCTAAAACCTTCTTCTTAGGACAACTTTGATGAACTTTTTTGATCCACTTCAAATGTTGACTACTATAGTTTAATCATGGCCACAAACAAATTAGTACCATGTGGCCATGACTTAACTACAAATCCTTCAATTTGCCCCACCAAAACTTCTTTCACTAAGTAAAATGTCAACACGAAAAAGGGTTTTAAGTAATTAAACCTTAATGTTATGAAGCGACGAGAATACTTTTTGTGCGCCAAAAAACAAAATAACGACTTTATTCAACAATATCTAGTGATGGGCGATTTCAAAACACTGCTTCATGAAGCTTCGATGCTTTACGAATCTTTTGTTTTGAATCAGTGGTTCGGAGCGTGTATCAAACTGCCAAATTCACGTGATTTTAGTAAACGAGGCTTTGACGCAAACTGTGAAAGTCCCAGTTTTTTCAGCGTTATCATCGTTAACTAAAACTAAAACTATTGAAAGCATTTTTGTTAACAGAAATAAAACTGAAATGTATAAAATATAAATAATAGTTACTAGTTACTAATATTACTAATTCCAAATATTAATAAAACTATAATAGCATATGAATTATATTAAGTTAACACTGGTGCTGGTTAACTGTTTATCAAGACTCTCAGAACACCGCTTGGCCAACTGTTGTAAAAGTAAGACAAATAAGAAAATTATTATTATTATTATTACAGTGAATTACAACATTATGTGTAAAAACTGTTCTTCAACCAGTATTCAGCAGGTGTGTTTTCTCTTTCTCTCTCTCTCTCTCTCTCTCTCTCTCTCTCTGTCACTTTTACTTTTGTTGTCACACACACACACACACATTTCTCTTGATTCATGTCAGCCTCCAACTATTATTCACATCTGATACTACAAATAAGAGCATTTTGACATCTCCACGGTCTCTCCGATGCCTTCACTCCCTCGCAGTACCATTCCCATTCCTCTTTCTTCCTCTTTTAAAGTCTCTGCCATTTTTCTTCATTTGGTCTCAGGCTCTTTACACTCATGTCAGTCCGATCTTGATGTCTAAGGTGTCATTTTGCAAATAAATGTTGACGTTTCTTCAAGCATCTAAGTTACTCATAATGGAGGAAAAAAACAGGAAAACAAATCATACTGTCAACACAATAGTAATTTTTAAAGGACCGTTTCAACTGTGAAATATAATGGTGCGAGATTGCATCTATTCTCAGTCACAGATATTATTTTTCTCAACCTTACAATCATAACATTATGTTACCTAATTGCCTATCAAATGAGCACGGCATAGCAGTGCCCCAGAGGTCCCTACAGAGACCGCTTTGATTTGATTTCAAGGAGATTTGTTGGCTGGATTCAGTGGACCACTGAAGGAGGATTAGAGAGGTTATTTCAGGATTAAAACAGGCTTGTCATTTAATTTGCTTTCTCTGAGGCAAATGAGATCAAGCAACATTGCCCAGGAAGGTCTAACTCTTTTACATATTAAGTATGCATTTGCCTATTTACATGGGTGAGCGGCACTAGGCTGCACTTAACCGGTGGAAGATTTGCCATTCAACCCAAAAGATTTCAAAGATTTCAACCCAGCTTGTGAAAGCCATGAAAAGGATTTTGGCCTACATACTTAAAGGAATAGTTCACCCAAAAATGAAAATGATCCCATAATTTACTCACCCTCAAGCCATCCGTGTATATAACTAAGTTCTTCTTTCAGCCGAACACGATCATAGTTATATTTAATAATATCCTGGCTCTTCCCAGCTTTGTAATGGGATTGAATATTGTTAATATTGTTAAATGTTAAAAACCCACTCCAGTGGGTTAATAAATGCCTTCTGAAACGAAGTGATGGGTTTTTGTAAGAAAATTTCCATATTTAAAACTTTACAAACTATAATCACTGACCATACGAGCGTTCACAGGATAGTCGCGTTTCGACAGATGGGTGACCTCTGACCCGTCAGTTTTGTCCAATGCCCAACAGTTTCTCTAATCTTTTCAGGCTTAGGTCAGGTAAGAGATCCCTACCCAATGAAACTACTGCATCTTTGTTGTCACTTCCAAGTCCTGTGATGGCTTTGATCAGGAATAGTTCTGTATCGTCTGCATTTGTCATTGTCAGTTGAGACAGTGCATATTTGGCTTGGCCAGTCAGCTGTGAATATATTGTGCCTTTCCTCAAAGGCTGAAAATGGCTCTGAGAACGAGGAGACTGCTGTGATTGATGACTACATTCGCCCCAAATATAAATTAAAAGAGAATGATTAGTCCTTAAAAGAGATTACAATGAAAGACAAAGCTTCCAACCACCACACCGAGTGGGATCTGGGAATCAGTTCCACTGACAGACAGACAGCAGGGTCCCTTAATGAGACACTCCCTACTGGTAAATATTCATATGTATTTGCATTTATTCTCTTGGCAGATGCTTCTTACCAAACCGAAGCTGATGACATTACTGTGGCAGGTAGATCAGGATGAAAACAGAAACAAAGTGGCAATAAAAATATTAACAGGAGGGTTGAGCGAAAGCTTATTATGGACAAACAAATGATAAACTAAATCTCCACAGAGAACAGCATCTGTAAGAGAAAACATTTTGCCATTACTCCTGTGAATCTATTAAATGGTTTGTTCAGACAGACCCTCTTTTTCTTTCCAGTTGCTTAAAGCATTGAAAGTCCCGATAGTCAACATGACAAAATTCAAAATCCCAAAGTTTTATCTTGTCAGCATGTCTGGAGCAACAGAGACTTGCACAACATTTGTGCCTCATATCTGTCCAATCACAATAAAAAGAGTTTATTTCCATGACAAAACAATGACGGGTATGTTTTTTTATTGTTTGGGATCAGAGAAATGGATTTCTGATCACACAACATTGTCTGCTTTTGCGTCACCATTTGGACCTCTAAAATAGTTTGGACAGCTCAACAGTGTCTATCTCTCTGACAAAAACTGTATGTTGTTCAATTGGTTTGCAACAGTCCAGCGAACTAAGCCAACTGTCCTCTTTCAGTTCTCAACAATGCCATGTTGGACTTTATGTCCCAAACTGTTGTCCAATGGTGTACAACAGGACTAAAAATAAGTCCCTGACATCTTTTCTTTATAAGCAAGATAATTATAATTAAAGATAGCGGTCACACTTCAGTTTGGGGAACACATATTCACTAATAACTATGAATTTTGCAACAATAAAATCCTAATTTACTGCTTATTAAAAGTTAGTAAGGTAGTTGTTATAGTGGTTATGTTTAGGTATGGGGTAGGATTAAGGGATGTAGAATATGGTCATGCAGAATAAGGTATTAATATGTGCTTTATTAAGAACTAATAAACAACTAATATGCTAGTAATATGCAAGCTAATAAGCAACTAGTTGATAGTGAGAATTGGACCCATACTAAAGTGTTAGCTTCCATCGTTAGCAATCAAAATAGCAATATAAAATTCCAACATAAAAAAAAAAAAAAAAAAAAATGTTGGATGTGATGACAGTTTTAATACACAAGTGTTTAGGAAAGTGTTTGTGTGGGCCTTTTAACCATGTTGTACTTAACAGAAACTAGCCGTTTAGCGTATCTTTGCACCCATTACTGCGCATTTGTGACCTTACATGGCCTCCTTGATAAGTGGCCAGGCTGTTGATTAATTTTACAGTAATTTTAGGTAATATTTCTTAGAGGTTTTGAGATGTCAGAGATGTATGAGGAAGGAGATTAAATAATTACCAAATGAATCATAGGTCTTTAAATGATACTTGACCCACTACTTACAACCATTCAGCTCCGCCCTTGCGCACTGATTGCACTTGTTAAGTGCGCTCCTTTCCTTATTAATAAGCAGATCAGCATGACCGCAGATGATAAACCAAGAGAACAGCTAAGACTTGTGACACAAACAGCTTCCTTCCCTCTCCAGAGCACCATAGAAACAGAGCAAATCTATCATTACTGTGACATCACTGCATCCTGCCTGCATTCAAACTGATGATGGCCTTCATGGAGAGCTCAGATGGAAGTTTTATTCAAATGATACGCCTTGCGCAGAGGGGAATCAGCCATGAGAAGAAATTTGCCATCGGTGAAATGTGGACCTTATAGCTTGTGAAAATTAATTAAATGAAGCTTCTCTTTATAAATGAGTATCAGTCTCACATTGTACACCCATTTACATCTACATACAGTAGGGTCCAAAAGTCTAAGACAAGACCATATAAAAAAAAAGTGAATTTCTTATATATAATTTAATTAAATTAAAAAAATTACATTTATGGATATGGACCAATTTAAGAACAAAGAAAAGCTCAAATGGAAAAAAGAAAAAAAAAAACTCCCACTGGATAGGCTTAGATCTCCATTCTCTCCTAATTGTGACTGATAAGTGGTGCATCCCGGTGGTCCACTTTCAGCACAAACACATTTATAACGGCCGTCACTGCCTGTATTCAACAGCCCTGCTGTGATGACTGTGAATAAGTGAGGTTACTTAAGTTTCTTAGTGCATAGAAAAGCCAATTAATCTCGTCTTATTCAGCTCATCGATTGCATCAAGTGATAAGCCTGAAAAGGCAATTTCAGAAACTAATGCTGACAGTTGCTGTTGGCTCATCACAACTTAAAACTGCTTAATTGTATTTCAGTATATCACTAAATACATACTGAACAATATCTGTCTTGATTGTCTGTCATAGATGGATCGATAAATCCTTGGAGATTCAGTTTTCATGTGTACTTGTATATTACATATGGTAGGGAAGAGGTTTTATTGCCCATCTAAATCAGTCTCTCCATTTAACAAAGTTTCACCGTGAAACCGTTTAGACACCGCTCATCAAAAACTCCTGTTTGACTTTATGATCTATCAAATACACAGTTTAAGATTACTACACAACACGGAGCAATATTGGGCAGCTGATACAAGACAAAAAGACTTGTGAAGCCTGCAGCCTCAAAGCACCGTGACAAAAACACACACCAACAAATCAACTTCCTGCACTCTCATGTTCTCATGCTGCCTGTGGGCTTTGTTTTAATGGGAAGTAAGGCAAAGATCAGTTAGAAACCAAGAAGAGCTGTTAATGTAAGCATGTCATCTAGGGCAATAAGTGTATTAACAGTAGAGTTTCAAAAAAAAAAGAAAAAAAAAAAGGTGTTGTGTGTTTTTAAAGGTGAAGGTTTTTTCCTTATGCTAAACAAGGTTGTGCATCATTTAGCAGTGAATGCCCTTTTAAATTACTTAATTGAATTAGAATTTAGAGTCATTTTTTTAAGGAATTTAAAGTAGCATGCAGAATTATGAATACAAGTAGAAATTAAAGAAATTTAATTATGACATTTTAACTAGACAAACCTTTAAAAACAAACTTTGAAAGTTGGCTTTATTTGTAAAGATAAATGTTATTTTTAAGGTTCCTAATTTTGTTTTGAAGGTCTCCTGCAATAGGTTTACTTGCATCCAAGGTCAAAAAAACACTTTAATTTTCTCATAATATACAATGCAGCAGCACTGCATTTCTCAATATGTCTGAAACAGTTCGATAAAGATTTCAGTCTCTCTAAACACCTCCTTCAGAGCCTACTCAGCTTTGATTGGTCAGATGTCAAAGTTTGTTGTGATTGGTCTACCTCTTACAGTATGTGTCTCCTAAAAGAACCAATTCTGAACTGCCTGAAATTAGTTGCCAGTAATTCCTGTCTTAAGGCCCGTTCACACCAAGGATGATAACTATAAAAAAAAAATCATTCTAAATATAAAAGAATAGCAGAGTCAATACCACAACTATAGCAATAATGGCACAGAGAAGCAATATCATTGGAATCACTTTAAGAACATTTTCAGCTGATAAACGATAAAAACATTGACACCCAATCAGAATCCTTTCTGCTTTAAAGAGCTTGAGTATTTAAAGTGCCAGGCGACATAATTGCAGCACGTGCTTAGAATAAACAGCACAATATCATCTGCTGGTGTGGACGATAATATAGTTATCGTTATATTTATCTTTATAGTTATTGTGGCTGGTGTGAACAACACTTTCCTTATTTTCCTGCACAATCCTACGTAGGTTTGTAACAAACTTGTATAATGCCAACCTTCATTGGCTGCCCACAAACAATGTCTACTACTACAGCTACACTGGCACACTGAGAAAAGCTTGGTTCGCGTTATGGTGCTTTTCCACTGCATGGTACAACTCGGCTCGGTACGGCACGGTTTGGCTCGCTTTACTTTCAGTTTGCTTTTCCACTGCAGTTTAGTACCACTTCAAAATGGGTGGGATTATAGACTGATCGTAAAGTTGCGCCGCCTCTACTGCCGTGGATCTGCTCCTCGTCTACCAACAAGTCTGCACCTCGTCTACTGACCACAATACAGCCATTTCTTTGTTCAAGTTGCGTGCAACAGTAATTTAAAGCAAGTCATTTAAAAAAAGTTGCTCGAACAAAAGACACTGCGGTGGCTGTTACTGACTTTGGTTTCGTGTCTCGTGCTTCAAATCCAATGACGCTGGTAGTGACGATTCTCTCTGACCAATCAGTGATCTGCAGTGTTTACAGGTCACATTTAGTATTGGTACGGCACGTTTGGAACCTCCACGAGGTGGTACTATTTAAGCGAGCCGTACCGAGCTGTGCCAAGCAGTGTAAAAGTGCCAAAATGTGAGAGCCATACCTTACCGAACCGTACCATGCAGTGGGAAAGCGTCATTAGTGACATTTCGAGAATACGCTGTTTTGTGCGCTGTGAAAGCAGATCCACTGAAGATGATACCAAAACTGACCTTTTTTTTTACCTGAAGTCCAAGCGCTATGTTTGGATGTATTGCCAAGTACATTTAAATTCTTGAGGAAAACCCGCATTCCTCTGCTAGACAGCTGAAGATGAGCAGCTCATTCACCTTCCAACATGACAATGATCCTAACCATATCGGCAAAAGAACATAGCAATGGCTTAAAGGATTAGTTCATTTTCAAATTAAAATTTCCTGATAATTTACTCACCCCCATGTCATCCAAGATGTTCATGTCTTTCTTTCTTCAGTCGAAAAGAAATTAAGGTTTCTGATGAAAACATTCCAGGATTTTTCTCCATGTAGTGGACTTCAATGGACCCCAAACGGCTGAAGGTCAAAATTACAATTTCATTGCAGCTTCAAAGTGTTCTACACGATCCCAGACGAGGAATAAGGGTCTTATCTAGAGAAACCATCACTCATTTTCTAAAAAAAAAATTTAAATTTTGAACTAGCTCTCTTCTTCCTCTTCTCTATTTGAATTCCGGCAGTGTAGACACTGCTAAGTGTATTACTGCCCTCCACAGGTCAAAGTTTGAACTAAATTGTCATATACAATATGCTAGTACCAGTATATAACAATTAGTTCAAACTTTGACCTGTGGAGGGCAGTAATACACTTAGCAGTGTCTACACTGCTGGAATTCAAATAGAGAAGAAGAAGAGAGCTAGTTCAAGATGAGCATTTATGGTTAAAATGTATAAATTTTTTGATTTTTTTAGAAAATGAGCGATGGTTTCTCTAGATAAGACCCTTATCCTCATCTGGGATCGTATAGAACGCTTTGAAGCTGCAATGAAACTGTAATTTTGACGTTCAACTGTTTTCAACAAAAACCTTAATTTCTTTTCGACTGAAGAAAGAAAGACATGGACATCTTGGATGACATAGGGGTGAGCAAATTATCAGGAAATTTTAATTTGAAAGTGAACTAATCCTTTAAGAATAGGAAGGTGAATGTCCTTGAGTGGCCAAGTCAGAGTCCTGAGTCAAATCCGAAAATCTGTGGATTGACTTGAAGAGAGCAGTCCATCGCCACTCACCACGGAATTTGACTAAACTTAAGCAATTCTGTAAGGAATAATGGGCAAATATTCCCCAATCTAGGTGTGCAAAGCTAGTACAGACATATCCAAAAAGATAAATGGCTGTAATTAAAGCAAAATTTGTCTCTACCAAGCATTAAATCAGGGGACTGATGACTTTTCCGACCCTGTTATTCTAGTTTTTCATTTTTTTTAATTCATTTTCAGAACTCTTTCTGTTTCTTTTTTTTCCATTACTTTGATGTTGTTTGGCAAAATTTGTAAATAAAGCTGGAGAAGGTTGTTTTTTTTTTTTTTTTAATGGGCCTTGATTTTAGGCTGAACAGAAAATAAAGTAACAATTTAAAAGGGTTATGATGATTTTCTCTAGGCACTACAGACAGACAGACAGTCAGACAGACAGACTGACTCTGTAATATCTTGGCTGTCCCTTAAGCAGAACTCGATTATTTGCCTGCTGTTCTGTGGGTTTGCTGGGTCCCTCGGATGAAGCTGCTGAGACTGTCTGCTCTGGAAGTCTGTGCTCTCTAATGATGGCAGGTTAGCATTAGAGTTTGACAGGCACACCTGCGCCAGGCTCACACGATGCCAATTCTGACTCTTTATCAGCTGAGGATACCTCTCTGATTGAGGGTACCTCAGATTGTTAAAAAGGTTCAAGCATAAATACCCACCAAACTCCAGCTCCATTCATTGCATTTTTTCAATGGTATTTTTTTCCTCTGCCCCCCAAGTCAGCCTGCAAACACCTGGCCTTGTTAACTACACAGCAAAGAACATTCCTAGTTTAATTTAACTTCTTAAAAATGAACAACTATTTGAATTTATCATTGTGGTCCTTGAGTTGGAATACATCCAGAGCCTCTTATATACCCTTTCATTTAGTCTATTCTTCTTGCACTCTTTTCTCCGCTATTCATTCAATCCATTGAAGCTTTAATAACATGTTTCATTTTACCAGGTGTGCCTCACGATAAATGTGAATGTTTCTCATCTATAGCTGCACCCGTTAATTCTTTCCACTAATTATTATACTGCGGCTTTGCGGAAGGAAAATCGCTACTTTCCTTTATGTCTTTGACTATGTGTGCTCTCGCTTCCTTTACACAGTAGGGACCAGAATTAGCGACTAGATTTCAAAGTATCATGAGAACTTTTGCACTGCATGAATCAAAATTGACTCTGTCAAGCATAAATATTTGTTTTATCTGATCAGAACCAGAACAGTTTTTCTGCTAAAAAGTACTATTCTCAAAAAAAAAACAAAAAAAAACAATGAGTCATAAGCTGAAACCATTACCAATTTCAATAAGCCATTATTGAAATTATTAAAGAATACCATTAATTTATACAATAAAACTCTTGTGAATATATATCAAATTACATCATATGAACAATCAGCAAGTCAATAAACAGTCTCACAAACCTAAAACACACATCACAATAATCAGTTCCGATTTGTTTTTGTCATTTTCTGGAGCCCTTTTGCCAAAAATCAAACGTCTGGAAAGGTAAGACTAGATTCAGCACCACTTCACCATATTTCTTCAACTTTACCAGACACCGCAGAGTGCTGTTAAATGTACTTTCTTGGAGATAGCTTGCATTCAGAGTTTGTTGACATCTACTAAAGTTGATTTTAATTTCACTATATTACCTCTGAGAGATATCCTGTCATGTGAGGTTAAACTAACCATAATGAAGTCTACAGACAGGCAATTTGCCAAGCCACGGGGTACATTGCTCCTAATTCTACAGGAGGATGTGAGACAAATCAAACTTTATAGACATTAAAAGAAGGAGAGCCGTTCTCCACAAGTCAAACTGTGCTGAGTAGATTTTAATCAAAAGAAAGAAGCACAACTAAATTGAATAAAACGTTATCCAAGAGCCAGAAAATGGAAGTGGAATTTATGGTACATTATGTTGCCCTGATAAACAGACCTGATCTGAAATTTAGCCCACACAAGTCGTTCATCACCCACTGCTCAAACTCTTCTCTCCTACTCCTCACCTTAAACCAGCTCGGAACATTGGCCAAATTGATTTTGTGCAAACTTCTACAATACACTGGAGATGTTCAGAGTGATGAGAAGCACTTTTCATTCATCAGGCATTTAATTTTCATTTTTGCTTTTCATTCTTCAAGCACAACAAAAACATTAGTGTCATTATATACCGAAGCATGAGGTCTAGCAACAGGGTTTTGTTCTTTATTACGTAAAATGCTTCAATTACGGTTCTCTCTTTAAGTATTTTATTATTTCTGCTCTGTTGGAATTTTATTATTATAACATTACTAAGAGTTTTTATTCCCAGTGTAGTTATATATTGTCACTTATAAGTAATATAATGAAAATGACAGTTCCATTTATATGATTCCAATTCTTAATTTTTAAAGTCATATTTTGTTTTTAAAACCAAAGACAATTATTGCATCGTTCATTTCCAGGGATTCCATTAATCTCACCAAAGGTCTCAGACCCAAAACTGGCCATGGCTGGGAGATGAGAACAAAGTTAGCACATAAAGCCATAACTAACAGCCTAGCACTGGTCCGAGAAACCATTTCTCACCTCTAGGGCTGATATTTCATTATAGTCTACACTACACTGCATGTTTATTTTCTCACCCATTGCTTTGCTTCACATTTGTTTTATTAATCCAATCAAAAGCATGTTTGGTTCTCTCTGAAAATGTCTTTTTAAAATTTAAGGTCACTTCTGCCCAGAGGTCAGTGGAACTCAGAGTCCAAACAGTAATTGATGGTCCAGAGGCAAGATATAAAGCTGAAGTTCAAATGTTCAGTGCTCCAGATAGGTTTTCCTAGCGGCAAAAGACCCCCCCCAATTCACCCATTTCCTTTCCTTATCTTCATTTAACCTTGAATCAGAAGATAGAAGCCCACGTCAATGGTCTCAGCCCCATTGATAGACACAATTTATTATCTTGTCGCTTGTTCATGCACTTTCATTTTTCCCCCCCACCATCATTTCTTTTCTTCTCTCCAAAAATAAATTAAACTCAAAGCCCAGGCTCAGCGACAGCAACAAATCAATGTGTTTCTCATATTGGACAGTAAATTCAGACTTTGTTCAGAAAGCTATTGCTTAATCTAATGTTAAAAAGTGCGTGGAATGTGTTGAAAGAGCAGGCGATGGATGAGGCCGTTTAGTTTTGATGGGATTCCTAGATCATTAAGCTGTGCTGGATTTCATTGGGCGAGCGGGACTGAACTCATCTCCTTTTCATCTGCCTTTGATATTCACCACCAATGTGAGAGTCTAAAATAGACTCTTGTAATTTAGCTGGAAACTCTGGAAATGCCATTTTATTTAAGTAAAACTGTGGGCGGTTTGAATATATTTGGAGTTTCTGATATTTTAGTGCAGTGGCTTAACTGGTTTTGCTTCAGGACACACATTTACATTGGACATCAATTAGTGACTCAACACCAACATTATACGCAAAACTGCCAAAGTCACATGATTTCAGTAAACGAGGCTTCGTTACATCATAAGTGTTTGAAATTTCAGTGGTTTACCACTGGGGTCTGACTTTGGCAGTCTGATACACGCTCTGAACCACTGATTCAAAACAAAAAGATTCATAAAGCTTCAAAGTCATTATTTAGTTTTTTTGGTCAAAAAGTATTCTTGTCACTTCATAACATTAAGGTTGAACCACTGTAGTCACATGAACTGTTTTAAATATATCTTTAGTACCCTTCTGGGCATTTGAAAGTGTAAATTATCTTGCTGTCAATGCAGGCCTCACTGAGCCATCGGATTTTATCAAAAATATCTTCATTTGTGTTCCGTAGATGAACGAAGGTCTTAAGGGTGTGGAACGACAAGGGGGTGAGTAATTAATGACAGAATTTTCATTTTTGGGTGAACTAACCCTTTAACATGATAGTCCTGGTTTTTAAATGTCTTAGGGCCAGATATACTAAACAGTACAAAATAGTGTGTGACCGCAATCCCATAAAAGCACCGATGGGAGTGGAAAGTTCTGCGGCTGATCTACTGACAATGCACAAATTAAAGAACACAGAAGCAGCTCATTTCCATAACGACCAAAGCAATCTACCAAGAGCAATGCAAATTAGCGTAGGGTCACAGCAAATTAAAAATAACGTGGCTTGCCAATCGATATGTTCGCATAATGTCTTCCTCTGGCATTCTAAATAAATTAACACAAGTGGAGAAAATGCTCCACCCTCTACCATACGCTTTATCTGTTCTCTTTGTTGTGGTGTAGTGTGTGTTAAGAGTGATTGAATCTGCTCGGAAGAAATTCGGGACTGCACCGATCTCAATTCGTAATACAACATGTTGAATACTTCCGATTAGAAATCCTGTTGTGTGGGGGGAACACCGAGGACAAACGCGCACACTCTCTGTAGATTGTCATGTCTGAACATGAGAGATTTTGCGAGATTTCATGCGTTCACAGTCGGGAATCTGGTTGGTTGTGATTGTGAATGGAATCTGTTAGTGTGGTGTGCTGTCTTGGTCGCATCACGGCACTCCACACACTATAGGAACAAAAACAGTTAAATCTATGATTTTTTTTATCATCTGTTCATGGTCACTCACATTTTGAAAATCAAAAAAGATTTTAAAAATTGTTTAGTGTGGGACAGCCTTTAGTAAATCACCTTGCGTGATTAATTTAAATACTCTCCTCCCATAAATTTTGCATCAGAAAGTGAAACTCCAACAAATGCATATGCAATAAGGTCAGCTGCAAAAATAACTGTGTCCATGCCTTTTCATCACTAATTTCTGCATGTCTTTAGTAAATCCTGACAGTAGTTTTTAATGTCAAAAGAGGATTTGCACTGGTGCAAGCTGTTGGTAAATTTGGCCCTTAAAGTCACAAAACTTTTTTGCTCTAAAGCAACAATTAAAATAAAATAAAATTGCTAATTATATAATAAGGACACAACATTATATATACCATAAATACCAAACCAAATGTGTTGCTTTATAGGACAAACTCTCTGCACCTGATTCCAGTTCAGACCATCTGTCTGAGTTTATGAAGAAACCTCTTGACTCTTGATTGGTTTGATTTACAATTGATTTGATTTACAGTTAGGTCATTTCATCCTGTGTTATCCACTATTGTCACAAACACTGAATGTAATTAACACTGACAACTATGTTAGAATGATTTGGTCACTTAGAATTTGCACGGTCTTCTAAACCATTCAAAACGGTCCACAATTAAATAATCACTTGCTGCATCACATCTTTGCAGTTGAGTTTGCTTTGATTAAGCCATATTCAGTAGAACGAAACATTTGCAAGGTGCAAAATGGCTCGGATTTTGAATGACATGGAGGTAAAAGATGGCACATTACATTAGATGACTCAATTTGATGTTTGATGATTGAGTTTAACAACAATCATCCCCAATACGGGGAAAAATTGGACCCCAGCCACAACATTTCAATAATTTTCTCAAGTTTTCATAAAAAGGTCCAGGCTGTAAAGCCACCATTACAACCATTTGCTATTACGAACCTCAAATCTCACCAGTTTTATTCATGTTGACGGGTAACTATGGCATTAATTAATGCAGCAGATTTCATTTTCATCAGACAACTGGGCAGTTCCATAATGAATTTTGAGTCTTAGTGCCAATTCATAATAAAGATAGGAATACTTAAGTGCTCATGAATATCACAAACAAAAAGCTGGCACTTGAATGGGCACTTGAGTTCTTATGGTTGACCCCTTTATCTACTGTAATAAATTTCCTCTTAAAGAAATATTAAAATACCATGGAGCTCTACTCAAGCCATCAGAACAAAGTGCTCGGAAAAGCCCCAGCATTCAAACAGCCATTAAAAATGACCCCAAGGTTTAGATGACCCTTGAGAGGAAATTAGTTGGGAAACGTTAGTGGGAAAATTATTGAATGTAACTGCCAGGAAATTCTAGATTTAGCAATACGCCATCTCACATATAACATTTCAAATACTGTCTAATCATGTGCGGACAATAAGAACAAAAAAATATATATATATGTCTTTGCATAGTGTATTTCTAATAGGTGCATTGTGGATAAATTAAAGCTGCAATGGCTAATCAATAAAGAAAGATCATGAAAATAACAAATTTCATTATTTGTGTCACTGTGCTATGTATGGAGAAACTTCACTTTGTAGTAATGGTATAGTGAACACTACAAACTAAACTATATTAAACTTAATTACCAAAATAATTACTCATTGCAACCCAAGCATTTAATTTTAAAAAGTTGTGGAGACACATGGATCCTAGATTCAAATCCTCATAACACTGTTCTCATGTCGGCTCGGCATCTTTCCAGGTGGGTGAGACAAGACCCACAGGGTTTCTTATTCTTATCCTAAAACACCTTGTTATTCAAGCTACCACGGTCAAATCAGAGTCAAAATGTGTAGTGTTTTTACACTGACCTCTACAAGGGCAGAGCTGTAGCATTTTTTATGTGATCACTCGTCATCCTTGCCCTGTCCTCGTGCCCTTCTATTTGTGTCCCATCTTTTGTGACAATCATCTTTCCATTAGTATTCATTTATCTCTTTATAGCTTACTCCCTCTTGGCCTCAGGGAGGTCTCGCTCCCATCTTTCTCCCATTGTTTTTTATCTGCCCACATCGACATGCTTGGCAACCTGCCACTCCGCCACATCTCTCTCTCACCAACACACACACATTAAAAGCCTCTCAATTAATAGTCTGCTGGCACAGGGACGAACAAACATGGACAGGTACTCTCCCACCATATAAAGAAATATAATTGGCATGTGTCATCCATATACTTTATTTATTTATTTTACTGTGACTTAATTTTAACTCATGTTCACCGGCTTGATATGGTAATTGTTATTTTAAAAAATGCCACAGATAGTGTAAGGAACCCCCCATCGGCCCAAAAACGGAATCCGACGCGCCGGGCGAAGGTTAGCGCGTGTATGCCTTTTCAGCGTCACTGTGAAGTTTACTTAATTTCACTCGTTTAATCTGACTCCATTTTCAAATGATTCTTATTCTTAGGTTGTGCTTCCAATTAGAAATTAATCAGTTATGACTCAATTTAGATTTTTGATTATTCTGATTACCTTATAGTTTCAATTATTTCATTCGCCGCAGACCCGGTATCGCTTTAGAAGAGTCACTTCGGCCGATTAAAGGCTCTTCCCGGACACAAACTCGTCAGTTCTGATCTTAAACATTGGATGCAGGGTAAATATCTACCTTTAAGTCGGTCGCGCTCTGCTTACTCGTAACAAAAAGCATAGTTATCATATATTTACGAAAACTGCAACTTATTTAAGACAGTGATTGTCAGAAATCGAAATGGACTCAATTGATGTGCCCTTATGCTCCATCAATGAACCTTTCGTATGAGCAATCCTGAATACAGATTTGAGGTAATACCTTTGCTTTGATCTACTAGAAATAATGAATTTAAGAATAATACAGAATAAACCATTTTATTCGTCAAGTAAAAATGTATCATGCCATTTACGTTACATTAGAAGCCAATTCAGAAATAGTGAATGCATAACATCAGTTGAAATGCATATACACACAGACATGGGTGAATGTCTTCAGACATTCACCCATCTCTGTGGGGGCCTCTGACTACAGAAGATCCCCCCTGACTGCTTTGCTCTTTACCTTTTATACCAGGACCAGAACAAAAGGATCGTAAATGTTTATTACACCAACACCTGTTTTGGGGAGAGGAGTGGGTTTTCACAAAAGGCACCACCCAAATATAGGACAGAATTTTCCTTAGTTTTCAATCTTCTTCATAATACCAGTGACTGCTGTGAAATTGAGACCATTTTACCAATCGCACTGAGACCTTTAAAATGATACCAAACATGAAAGGGAAAAACAATATATATACAAGTTACATTATACATAGAATATAAACTTTCAGTGACTTACATCAGGGGGAAGGGAAGGTGTGTTTGTGTGTGTGTGTGTGGGGGGGGGAGCATTGTCCTTTTTGGGTTAGGGCAAGGTGTTGTCAATTGCCACTCCTTTGAGATTTTCTTCTCTATGCAAATTTTATTGCTTTATTGCAGGATGCTTGATTTAACAGGAAAATCAAGCCTTACAATAGTATTCCTTTGATTACGCAGACGGTGAAATTGTTCTTCAAATGATAGGGTTTTTTTTGTTGTTGTTTTTTTTGCGGCACCCTGGCCTGTTGCAAAGCACGGTTTGATGAATAGAAATCACATGTCGATTGAGCATTCATTTGAATTAAATGATTGCAAAACATGCTTTCCGTCCATGAAAACGCTGCCGTGTGACAAAGATTTTTTCGAAGTTTCTCGATGACTGTTTATGGGCAGCGCACCTGGTTTCATTTAAACTAATCAAACATCCCCCTGTTGTTAAAGTTCATTTTCTGTCTTTGTGTTTCAATTGGGTGTGAAACTAGCCTTCATATGGACACACTTTTTTCCAATCTGCAAGTGACAGCTTTATTTCTGATTGATGGCTTCTGCTCAAGTAGAAAGAAAGTGAAGAAGAAGAATAGAAGGTCAATTAAACGGATCAGATTGAGTATACTTCATCTAAAGTTGTTGTCTTGCTGCTTAATTGGCAGGAATTTGTACAAGAAATTACGAGCCACTTAGCGTTCACAGGTGACAACGCTTCACATAAATAGATCATTTTATGCGAAATTAAGAATATGTGTGGTATGGCTGTGTATACCATTTCTTTAAGATAAATCTACTTATACCGTAATATAAGCCATACCACTCACCCCTAATTTGCCGAATAGAAGATATTTCCTGTCGCAATTAGCACCTAGTGGCAGTCATAATGCACTTTCAATTTGTTAGAATTTGTAACAAATGTATGGCTTGTTTAGTTGTGATGTTAGGGGTCATACACGCAAGACACTTTCGTGGATTTATCAAACACAATCTCATCATTAACTATTTTACATTTTGGTGAACTGGTATAAATTTGTAAGCTCTCATTCTAATCTTTTTACATGATTTACTTACTCCCCAACCCAGTTTGGTTTAGGAGTGGTTACTTTTTTTTTCTAAAAATACATTTTCATACTAATTACATTGTACAAGTTCATGCGAAATCCACACCTGGCGAAATAGTTTTTTTCTCATGAGATTGTTTTTTTTTCCAAGTTTGGGCCATGTAAACATGCCAGACAGACTTTTGAATTAACTATGACTTTTCCCTCAATAAACTCCTAATTTTCTGCTTATTAATAGTTAGTAAGATAGTTGTTAAGTTTAGGTATTGGGAATAGGATTAAGAATGTAGAATTAGGTCATGTAGAATAAGGCATTAATATGTGCTTATTAAGTACTAATAAACAGCCAATATTATAGTAATATGCAAGCTAATAAGCAACTAAAGACCCTAAAATAAAGTGTTACCAAAAATCACACATACACTCTTCACAGTCACTGTACGGAAACAAATTCCATTAAATTCAAAATTAAGTGACAAAAGTGACATTTATAAGATTTCTATGTCAAATATATGCTGTTCTTTTAAACTTTCTATTCATTTATCACTCTTTCCACGAATCAATATTTTCCAGAATATTAGAATGATTTATGAAGTATAATGTGACACTGAAGACTGGAGTTATGGCTTAATAAATGGGATTGCTAACATATCTTACTTCACAAAATATAGACCTTCTTGACCTGAACCCACGCTGAAACTTGACAAGTTTCTCTAGTCTCTCTAATCCCCTACACTTACATATCTACATACAGTATCTCACAGAAGTGAGTACACCCCTCACATTTTTTGCAAATATTTTATTATATCTTTTAATGTGACAACACTGAAGAAATGACACTTTGCTACAATGTAAAGTAGTGAGTGTACAGCTTGTATAACAGTGTAAATTTGCTGTCCCCTCAAAATAACTCAACACACAGCCATTAATGTCCAAACCGCTGGCCACAAAAGTGAGTACACCCCTAAGTGAAAATATCCAAATTGGGCCCAATTAGCCATTTTCTCTCCCCGGTGTCATGTGACTCGTTAGTGTTACAAGGTCTCAGGAGTGAATGGGGAACAGGTGTGTTAAATTTGGTGTTATCGCTCTCACTCTCTCGTACTGGTCACTGGAAGTTCAACATGGCACCTCATGGCAAAGAACTCTCTGAGGATCTGAAAAAAATAATTGTTGCTCTGTATAAAGATGGCGTAGGCTATAAGAAGATTGCCAAGACCCTGAAACTGAGCTGCAGCATGGTGGCCAAGACCATACAGCGGTTTAACAGGACATGTTCCACTCAGAACAGGCCTCACCATGGTCGACCAAAGAAATTGAATGCACGTGCTCAGCGTCATATCCAGAGGTTGTGTTTGGGAAATAGATGTATGTGTGCTGCCAGCATTGCTGCAGAGGTTGAAGGGGTGGGGGGTCAGCCTGTCAGTGCTCAGACCATACGCCGCACAGTGCATCAAATTGGTCTGCATGTCTGTCGTCCCAGAAGGAAGCCTCTTCTAAAGATGATGCACAAGAAAGCCTGCAAACAGTTTGCTGAAGACAAGCAGACTAAGGACATGGATTACTGGAACCATGTCCTGTGGTCTGATGAGACCAAGACAAACTTATTTGGTTCAGATGGTGTCAAGTGTGTGTGGCGGCAACCAGGCGAGGAGTACAAAGACAAGCATGGTGGTGGGAGTGTCATGGTCTGGGGCTGCATGAGCGCTGCCGGCACTGGGGAGCTACAGTTCATTGAGGGAACCATGAATGAGCAGAGCATGATCCCCTCCTTTCGGAGACTGGGCTGCAGGGCAGTATTCCAACATGATAACGACCCCAAACACACCTCCAAGACGACCACTGCCTCGCTAAAGAAGCTGAGGGAAAAGGTGATGGACTGGCCAAGCATGTCTCCAGACCTAAACCCTACTGAGCATCTGTTGGGCATCCTCAAACGGAAGATGGAGGAGCGCAAGGTCTCTAACATCCACCAGCTCTGTGATGTCGTCATGGAGGAGTGGAAGAGGACTCCAGTGGCAACCTGTGAAGCTCTGGTGAACTCCATGCCCAAGAGGGTTAAGGCAATGCTGGAAAATAATGGTGGCCACACAAAATATTGACACTTTGGCATTGACATTTTCACTTAGGGGTGTACTCACTTTTGTGGCCAGCGGTTTAGACATTAATGGCTGTGTGTTGAGTTATTTTGAGGGGACAGCAAATGTACACTGTTATACAAGCTGTACACTCACTACTTTACATTGTAGCAAAGTGTCATTTCTTCAGTGTTGTCACATTAAAAGATATAATAAAATATTTACAAAAATGTGAGGGGTGTACTCACTTCTGTGAGATACTGTACAACACATGTTGCATAAATATTATAAGCAGAACCACCTACAATCACTCAAGCAATCACACATCAGACATGCAATATGATGAGGCACTCCAGATTCATTACATATGACTACATGTAAGAGTGATTAAACGTGGCTTCTGCTGTGGGTTTGATGGAGACCCGTTTCATTGGGGGGAAACACAGTGTAAATCGAGTGTGCAGAGCAATTTAAAAAGTGCCTTCTCGTGCAGGCTGACACTGCAGTGAGAGGATAAAATATAAAGCGGACCCTGGAGCGCTTGGCAGCACTGCGATAGAAGTGTCAAACACGCTTATGAGAGAGTTTTTACTGCCTCTCTAGCCCCCGCAGTCAATGCAGACAGACACTAAAGGATCCACCAGCTTGTGTTCCTATTGTGCCTCAGTGGGACTGGGCTGTCAATTCATCAGAGATATAAATATACATTCATAAAAGTGCAACAAGAGGTGGCCTCCGTGGGTTCGTCAGATGAAGGCGTAGCTGGTTGGAAATACATTAGGTGGCTGAGTTCACAACATACATCTTGAGTTCAACTCTTGAACTCTGATGATTTAAACTATAACTTTTATATTCCCTGCTAACCGTGCTAATCAAATAATGGAGAAGCAGTAACACCCACACCTTTTTTAAAAAAAATTTATGTGAGCCTAAAAATGACATCCAAAGTAAAATCGTAGCAGTTCTTGATTATTTCAAAGTAATGAACAATGAGTTCAAAAATGTTAAAAGTATACAGCAAATATTGAATAAAATTATTATATGGAGACTAGGTGCAAAAAAACACAGCAAAGCCACATTTCTATTAAAGGTGCCAAGTGAACATTTTAGGAGGATCTATTGACAGAAATGCAATATAATATACATAACTATGTTTTCAGTGGTGTATAAAGACCTTACATAATGAACCGTTATGTTCTTATTACCTTAGAATGAGACATTTCTATCTACACCTTGGATCCACTGCGGGACTTAACATGGCAACATGTTATGTCGCCATTTTGCACCGGCATGTTTCTACAGTAGCCCTAAATGGACAAACTGCTCTACTGAGCACGTTTGCTTGACTGGCTACTCTCTTCTGTCTCAAATTACATCTACAAACTATAGTTCCAATTAACGAACATTCGTAAACAGCATCACAAAGTTGTGTGGTTGGAATGACAGCACTTGAGTTGTAGAAGCATAGTTTCTTGTTTGCATGACGTGGACATAATTAATCCTCATATTGAGCAAAATAAGCAAGCTGGGTAACACTTTATTTTAGGGTCTTTTATCTAGTTCCTTATTAGCATGCATATTACTAGAATATTGGCTATTTGTTAGTACTTATTAAGCACATGTTAATGCCTTGTTCTGCATGACCTTAATCTACATTCTTACTCCTACCCAATACCTAAACTAAACAACTACCCTACTAACTATTAATAAGCAGTAGGAGTTTATTGAGGGAAAAGTATAGTTAATAGTTTATGTGTGTTTCCTATAAAGTGTTACCGCAAGCGGACATTCAGTACAATCTATATCTTTCAATTCGAATATATACAAATTATTTTACATCTTTTCGTTTTTAGTTTTTTGAGATTTAAAGCGCCGTTTTTTAAAAGTGTGCATGTGCGTATGTGCTCTAGTACGGAAGAAAGAGCCTCTGACTGAATATGGAAATAAAGCAAAATAATTCGTTCTCAGATGCCCTGTCCATAATTTATAGCAAAAAAATCTGGCATTAACTCGACTCAAGTTATTACTCGCGCCTGCGTGACATCATTAACCAACGTGGTTGAACGACAAATTTTTGACAGTATGGTTTCAGGAAAGTAGGGAAACTTGGGAAGCTAGTTGATTTCTTCAACGATACATTGTACTATGGTAGTTAAGCAGCGAGTTACGTCGTTGTACAGGAAACGCACCCCAGAGCAGTACTGACAGAATGGGAAGAGAATGTCTAATCACTTAAAAAAAAGAAAAAATAAGGACACTCATTTTGTTCATAAGAACAAATTTTTTTGCAAAATTTGGTTTTTGAGCTTTTAAATAAACTATAATACATTATAATGATACATTTCCCAGTTAAACATGAATTAAATGCATTTTGAAGAGCCAATTCAGTTGCCTGGAATGCAGTGATGGAACGGGGCTGTACAGTAACAATAAAGTACACTAAATCATGGTAGTCTGCTGCATCCTCTACAACAAGCACTCAAAATCAGCATGCAATTTTTTTCTATCATTACTTTATTTCAATTATTTCATTAATGAGTTGGCCACTAAGACAATACACAAAAATAAACAATGTTATTAGTGGAAACAGTTCTTTTTTTAGGAGAATTCGCCTCAGAGTTTGTATTCTAGCAAGTCGTTTCAGCAGAGCTCAGCTGGTTAACTTCAGGTCACACTCGGCATGGAATGGAAGAAACTGATCTTTATACTCAGTGCAGCTCTGGATGGCTTATAGCACCCAGAGGCAGGGGGAACTAATACGGTGTGACCCTAAAGTCGTGTATACATACACCAGAGGAATTAAAGAAACTACCCAACAGCAAGAGCGGCCGCGTTGCCAGGGAGATTAGCCCAGCAAGCTTTTATGTGCGCATCAATGTAAGCAGGAAGATGGCAAAATAAATAAATAAATGTGGCAAAATGGAACATTATTTGGTGTTAAATCTGTAGAAATGAAATGCTAATGCCTGCTCTCTCTCGCTCTCTCTTTTCTGTCTCTTTTTTATTCATACCTTCCTCTGAAAGCTGGGCTTGTTTGCCATGCTGGGATCATTTAAAAGTATCATTTATTTGTAATGAAGTTGAGAAGCTTTGATATGACACTGTGAGTTGGAATGAGCGAACAGTGAAGAGAAAAGCCACATTTCTGTATTACATGAAATGTGTTCAGGAAAGTAACTGTCACTTTCTCTGCCCACCTAAAGGCATGTGCTAAACCTATTCATTTGTGGTGAAATATGGTGAAAGTGAAGGGAAAGTGTGGAATATACCGTTTATGTCATAAACATGGAATCTAAACTGCAAAATGTTGATGAAAATAACATGCTGCAATATAAAAGACACTCAGCTTTTGAATAGTTTGTTTACTCAAGAATGCATATAAAAAGCACTTTAGTTGGACCTTCTTGAAAAAAATTCTAAAATGTATGATACGATTGTTGTCAGATTTTATAGTTAATTTGAAAATTGTTATTAAAATATTATCTTGAAAAAGTTATGGAAATTTTACTCTTTCAAGCAGATTGTACTTTCATGCCTATTGCCTACACAGAAAATAGCTGCCTGGGGAGTTTCTAAAACAGCCACGAGTGAACTGAATTGCCTTAAAGGGAGTTTAGACATAATCTGTGAGCAGAAACTGTACTTTCCACCTGCATAAGAGAAAAATCTCAAAGCACAGATCCTGTTGGCTATTACATGCCATATTTGCTTTTCTCTAGGGAAAAAGAAATGTGTTTTTTCTCTTTTCAGTCACCACATTATGTGTTTTAATTTCACAGCTGTCATGTTTTGAATTGAATCAGAGCTGTTAGGATTAAGATGAATGCATTTTGATAATTTATAATCCGGAACTGAGACCAGGCAACAGGGCAGAACACATCTGTCATGTAGACTTCACATATTTAACCACTTCCTCTTAATAGATAGGGTGAGAAAATAAGCCAGAAAACGGAGCTCTCAAACCAAGGGCCCACACTCTGAAAAGACTCTATACGAATGCAGTTAACCTCACAAAATATCCACAGCCTCCTCAAGACATTCCACACCCACGTTCTGCTGAGTCATCCAGGTAAATTAACATGAATATGTCTTAACAGAGTATGCTATTTTTGCTGTTATTCTTTGTTTAAAACGCTCAGCACAGGTTCCAAAACCTGTAAATGAGATGCAAGTGAAAGTGTCTGTTCCTGTTTAATTTAAACAAGTTTCTGTCTAGATATATAACAATACCAACAGGTAAAGCAGGTACAAGACATTCTTTTAATGCCAACATGATCAAAAAATCTGTGATAGAATAGAAAGGGGAAAAATTATTGTTGACAGTATAAATGTCAAGAGATTTTAAAACAAGTACATTAAAGAAACAGCGATCACAATTAATTATTTGCAAATAATATTATTCCCATATTATGACATATTTCAGTGTCAAACAGGATATTCAAAAATACACATGGGATGCACAACATAGGTATCACATCAATTATCGGATGATATTAGAGAACTTTTCAGTAACTGTCAATGTTGTATATATCAGCTAAAATTGCATATTTAATTGTGTGTGCTCTTTATTTACATTTAAATTAGCTTTGTCTCATACAGGCTAATCTTTAAAAACACTGATAATTTAATAACAATGTTAAATGTAATCTTTAGCCATCCACAAACTAAATAGACTAACTAGACTTTTTTTAGGAATTGGTTAAATCATAAAAATGTCTATTTATTCTATGTGGTTGGATAAGACCAGGAACACAGCTAACAAAATCTGTTCTAAAAATGTTTTGCTAACATTCCCATTAAGTTATGAAAATGTTATTTCTGAATGTTCTCTGAACATTCAAAACGTCCAGTTTTTTAAATGGGTTACACTTTATTTTACAGTGCAGTAGTTACATTGTAATTACTCAAATAAGTACTAAGTAATATTAATTAACTACATGTAACGTGTAACTACGGCACTGTAAAATAAAGTGTTACCAAATAATGTTTTAAAAATGTTTTTTCATGGTTATACAAACATTAAGGTAACATTCCATTTTATTATTTTGCAAACATTATGGGAATGTTACTTTTCAATGTTCTCTAATCAAGTACATTTCAATAAATTACAAAAAATGCTCCAATGATGTACAGTACTGTGCAAAAGTCTTAGGCATGACAGTATCTTCACCCCCAAAAAAGGTTTTAAGCCAGTTATTTATATCTTTTGCTGTAGTGTCAGTAGGAAATATCAGTTCACATTTCCAAACATTCATTTTGCCATTAATTATAATAATCCAGTGAGATTTTTGAATACACAAGGAGTTTGACAACAGCTGGTGCTCCACACTGAGATCTGATCTCACCATCATTGAATCTCTCTGTGATTACATGAAGAAACAGATGAAACTGAGACAAACTAAATCCAGAAGAACTGTGGCTGTGTGTCCAAGACGCTTGAAGAAACCTTCCTGCAACGCTACAGTACTGTGAAAAATTTTAGGCACTTGTGTAAAAATGCTGTAAAGTGAGGATGCTTTCAAAAATACTGTCATAAATAGATTTCATTGATCAATTAACTTCTATTACCTAAATCAAATCAATATTTGGTGTGACCACCCTTTGCGTTTAAAACAGCTTTTGTCCAGGTACACTTGCGCATAGTTTTTCAGGTAGTTTTGCAGGTCTGATTCTTCAAGCTTCTTGGACACACAGCCAAAGTTCTTCTGGATTTAGTTTGTCTCAGTTTCATCTGTTTCTTCATGTAATCACAGACAGATTCAATGATGGTGAGATCAGATCTCCATGTGGAGCACCAGCTGTTGTCAGACTCCTTGTGTATTCAAAAATCTCACTGGATTATTACAATTAATGGCAAAATGAATGTTTGGAAATATGAACTGATATTTACTACTGACACACTACAGAAAAAGATATAAATAACTGGCTTAAAACCTTTTTATGGGGTGAAAATATTGGCGTGCCTAAGACTTTTGCACAGTACTGTATATATAATGTTTTTGTGAATGAACGTTCTATTAACGTTACTGGAATAATCTTTGTTCATAACTTTGAGAAAACCTTGCTAAAAAATTAGCCAAAGTTCTGAGAACATTCCCTGTTAGCTGGAAATGTGCATTAAGAAAATAAATAAGGTGAATTGTGATTTCATGTTGACTTTAAGGCTTGTAGTCATCTTTTCCAGCTGTCTCATTGTCTCATCTCATTCTCCCTGCAGACTGCATACAGAAATGATAAAACATTTCAGTGTTTTGCTTGCCATCTTGGTCATCGCCATTAAAATATTAAACACTGAAGAGGAGCTGAAGGAGACTGGGTTTGGATATCCACCACCCCGACACGGACTCGCTCTACTTAAGTGGTATGTGAATAATTGCATTGACAAAAACATGGTGGCTCTCTGTAATCCTGTGGCTGGAGAGTTTGGGTTCCATGTGTTTCGTAACAGAGGGTTCCTGCTCCCTCCACTGAAGGACAAACGGACGTATACGTACTTCACCATAGGAAACCTTCACTACCCGCACTCTGAGGATCTTCCCTATGAAGTAAGGAAGTACTATGATCAACATAATAAACGGAGCAACATGGACAGAGTCATTGTAAAACTCAACATGAACAAGAACAAAATCGAGGAGATCTACATATCAGAGCACTATAATCCTCCTAGAACTTTTCAATTAGGAGCCTCTCTCATCGATGACTTACGATGGCATCAGAACTCAACGCAGAAGGTTTTTCCAATAATCTCTCAAAACATTTTTACCTGAGATGTTCTATTACAAAAATAACTGTATTACCACATTAGCTTCCACTATTTCCCCACAGCAGGTGCCTTTTGCGCTTTCAGTTTACTAGATTTAGTTAAACAACTTTCACTTCTGAGTTTTTCTTCTTTTTTCTTCTCTACTAGCCCATTTTATACCACCTCTCAAATTCCTTCTCTCCATCACATGCCACAAAACAATTTAGTAACTTCCTCCATGAAGCTGAATGTGGACTTTGAACCTGGGTGGGTTTACTGTTAGTGCAATTATTAACATTTGCCTACCTTTGGTCATATCTATTATAAATAAAGGCTTTAAAGGTGAAGTGTGGATTCTGTGCAATTTTTTCTTTGTTAATAAGTTTTCTTCTATCCCAGCTTAATATGCAGTCTGATCTCATAGTGTTCATAGGTATACTTAGCATTTACATGTACATTTTTGTATGTTTAAATATATATTTAAATATACACTGAAAAATACAATAAAAAAATTTACAGCATCATAAAAGTATTTACAAAAATGTACAAATCTGTATTACTCCTTTACATTATATTTATATAATGTATATTATATATGGTTTGAATTTGGGGTATGGCTATGTGTATGTCCAACAAATTGGGTATCAGGAACCATTAAAATTTAGAACCATAAAAACATTTAGAATTTCTGTAATTGCATTTGGTGATGTAGTGGTGAAAAATTACAAATTTCACCTTTAATTCTGATGTAATTCAAATGATTAAAATCACTCTTTGAAGAAGGGATAAAGGGTTGCATTATTCATTAATTCTGTTTATTAATGCAAATGCAAGACAGTTTCCCTTCTACGTATCTAAAAAAGGACCTCTGATAATAAAACATTATAAGAATTTTGCATAATGTAAATATCTGCCTATGCATGTGCCTAAAACTAACAGATAGTGACCGATTAATGTAATGCTTACTAATGGACAAAAGAAAGTGTTCATTGTGATGTAATGTAATGTGACGGAAGTAAATGCATCCAATCTGGGAATATCAAAGATTGTCACACACACCACACTTAAAGAAATGTTTAAATTTTCTCATAATGGAACCAAAGTGTTCCATTCATTTTTCAACTTTAGTCAGAGAAAAACTCTCTCAACCTCACTTGCTTCAAGAACTAAGACATTTGCTAAAGAAGCATTAAAATGTGAGTGGACAGTTGATATAAATCATGGGACAAAAGTGTGAACATGTCAAGAGTGGACATTACAATAGTTTGCAAATCAAATATTTGTATATTGGGGTGAAACTAATGATATAAGAACATGAACAAAGCAGCACTGCCACCAAAAACAAAGAGTGCTTATGGACATGTATAGACAGAAATCAGAATATATATTTTGAAATATCTTTAGTGTCAATGATAGCTCATCACTGTCTAATGTGCTTCTGCAATTTAAAATACATTGCCATAAGACAAGATGAAATATCTCACAACGCTTCAATGTCTGCACAATGAATCTTTAATAATAATGTCTACACTTTGTTTTAATCAGAGGATTTGCCAGCATGCAAAGCATTCAGCGCTGAACAAAAACTCCGGCGTTTTGAGCGGTGAGTGGATCCTAACATCTCATTGCGTTCCAGAAATCAACAGATTCGTCTGTGATTGGCTACATTGCTCAACGTAGCAATATTAGAAACTACATGCTTGAGCCCGCAAAGCGTTTTTATTTGATCTAAGTTGTACTTTAAAAAAACATTTTTATAGCCATTTTAAAGTGTTTATTACAAACTAATTATTAAATGATAAAAAACAATTAATAAATGTAACTGAAAACACTTCCCGCGCCGAGATATAACGACTGTCATAAAAAACACCACAGCCAGAAAAAAGAAAAAAAAACCACCACAGCCCATTTCTTTGGCAAAATCTATATATATATATCACTACAGACTCTGAACAAATAACACGCATAATTGCCTTCAGTTTATTTACATATTCCATCATGTTAAGATTAAAATTACTCTGCTTCAACTGCGTTATTTGCATAACGTTATTTCAAATGGAGAAGACTTGATGGACTATGTGCGTCTAAACGGTGGTTTATGTCTATGTTAAGTAGTACTAGGGTAAATTATATGTCCAGAAAACAATTAAACACGATCGGCCGGCTCCGGATATGATCCGCCGTGGCCCATACAGTGAATGTTCCATTTACCACGGTCAAAGTCCCTTTAAGACAAGTCATTTCACTCGCCGGCCATCTTTGAAACGCCTCTTGGGCATGCAAGTGCAGCTCCCATCTCTTTGAATGTGGAAACATCAAATTCTCCAAAGCTTTTAGCCAAGCTTTCGATTAAATTTCATATTTGAAATCACCAATGAAATCTGACAACAACTGTCTCATACATTTTCTAGACGCTCGAATCATGACAAAACGGTAATTTCCAGGCTGGATTACATGCGCGTCTCTTGTGTCTCATTTCGGAGGCGCGCGTCTGACTGTTTCTATCGGAACCGGAGCTTCTAAGGGCCACTGCAGTGACACGATGACTTTACCAATCGGCGATTGGCTCTTATTTAGAAGGCGGGACTTATTTTGCCATATTTCCAATAGGGTCTGGATGCAGACCATTCATAATAATACGAATGAAACGCTGTCATCTTACACTGTAATTTTCAAATTCCTCACTCGCTCTGCCCACGTGCTTCCATATTAGACAACGCAGCGATTGGATGCTAATCAATCGGGGGCGTTTCCTCTAAGTTCGTCATACCAATCAATCACAATTTTATTCACTTTAGACTTTTATTTTATTTCATTCAAAAATAACAATTTTCCCCATAATATTAAAAATATTGTGCGGCATCAGTGTTTACATTGTCTTCTTTATGTGTAAAACTTTATTTTTATTTAGAGTTGATGTAAATTGTAAATCCTGTTATCATTTTCATACCCTTATATTGAATGCATTTTCAACAAATCATTTTAATCAGTAGACTTTTAAAGTCTATAATTTTATAAATTATTATAATTAAGTGTACCTCTTATTTTATTCTTACATTTTTTCTTGTTCAAGAAGCAGTTTCACTCGTACGTCACAATAGAGTAAAATGAGTAAAATGAAGCTTGCTGTAAACATAACTTGACTATACTATGACGTTTTGTTCAATTTGATGTCATCCCTCTGATGGCATCACTCTGTAGGGAAGAAAAGACTATCCCAACTTCCGTTTCATGCCAACTTTAAATGACTCAAGTAAAAATGAATTGGAATTTAATGAGATGTGAAGATCATAGACTTAAAGCTAATGTTTCACTCAGTCTGTCCATTACAAAGAGATGACAATTTTTGGCTTTTTCCGCCAGTTCTCTTTTTTTCCCCCCATTTTTCTGTGCGGCTATAGGGGGGAAGTCAGGAGAGCTTTGACAGAATTCTAAAGCAGCAGAAAGAACAGATGTCTTGGGATGATTAATGTGCCTCTCCTCCTCTCTACTGAAGAGCAGTGAGTCTGTGCCTCTTGCACCCTCCTCTCCAGAGTTACTGTGCAGAGTCCCTCCCTCCTGTCCCCCAGAGTCAGGGCCACCCTCCAGCTCTGCGTCTCCCCGGCCGTTCCACTCTTAACCGAGGGATGATGGGAAGGTGAGCTGCAAAGAGCCGGTCAATTGAGAGACACGATAATGTGCCATCTGAAAATCCAACGCTTGTGAACGTTGAGGGCAGGATAGCTCACTGGAGACAGGGTTTTAGGTGAAGGGCCTCTGAGAGATGAAGTGATTCTGTGAAGATAATGAGCAACATTAAACATTGCAGTTCTGTTTTCTCATAGAGGGTTATATTTTGACACCTTTGTAGTGGTCTTGAAACAGATACACTTGGTGATCAATGGGCTTTGGTTGGTTAAGGAGGAGTTTGAAGGGCAGGTTTGTATGCTCAGGGGATTACACCTAAATCCCACAGATAGAGATGGGCAGAAAGATGAACAGAAGCCAAGTGTGACTGTTTCTAGTGGTCAGGGGATGTTACAGCTAAAAACGCTTGCATAGAGCAATCCTGCCCCCTTCTGGAAGATAGTGGATGTGCAATTTTCCCTTACTAGCAGACTTAACTATAGCTGCATCAGATATGCATGCAGTAGGTAAAAACAGAATGCGAAAACAGTGTGCGAATTCACAGTAAAAGCATCATGCTAGCAACACCAAGGTTATGGGTTCGATTCCCAGAGAGTACACATACTAACATTGCGACTTTCAAATGCAGTGTTAGATTTTTTTATTCCCTAGAGCACGGGTTTTTAAATGTTTTAGATGCCACGAACCCCCAAATAAGATCATCCTCATGCGAAGGACCCCCATCCTAAAACTGAACAAGCATCTATATTGTTTCTTGTATAAATTAATACTATAAATATGTCAAAAAATCATTTGGACAATATTTTGTTTCTATTAAGTTTATTACATTGTTTTTTACTCATTATAGTGCTGTACTGTTTTATTTATTCTATTAATATTATTGTGGCGAGCAGGGCGGGCGAGAGCCGTGAGGGAACGGCGCGAGGCCGGTGACGCGAGTGTTAATGATCGTCACCTGTGAGGCGCACCGGCCTCGAGTCCCTCACGGAGGAGCTCCGGAGGCATAAAAGGAGGAGCGACGACAGTGAACGGACGAGAGAGGACCAGGCCTGGACTTTATTTTATGTTTTATTATGTTTGTGTGGCCGGCAGACGTCCGCGAGGGTCTGCCGGCATTACTTTCGTTTTGTTCTGTTTATTTTGAATTAAAGTTTGTTTGAATGTTCGCCGGTTCCCGCCTCCTTCTTCCCGTACTTACGAACTGTGTTACAATTATTTATTCATTTACTCATGTATTTACTTATTAGGGGTTCAAGCGCGTAGCGCTGAAACCTCTATGGCTGAAACCCTATTGTAATTGTTACATTTTCCAAAGATCAGCATTCTCCCATAAAAGTGATCAGGCAGACCAAAGCTACAGCGGTAAAAAGTACGAAATGGCTCATAACTCCTGAACCGTTAAGGCAGGAACACACCAAGCCGACGATAGGCCATCGGGCAGTTTTTGTTCATTGGCCGACTAAGTTTTCTCTGTGTGTTCCGCACCGTCGGCTGAAGTTGGTCGTCGGCGGCTTTTTTTCAGCCGATTCGACATGTTGAATTGGCGTCGGAGCTCGTCAGTCCATCTGATCATTCTGATTGGCTGTTCAGCTACTGCCACCTGCTGATACGGAAAGGCATTTCATCTTACGCAGGCGCAGAACTGACGTGCTACTTGGTCGTCGGTTTGGTGTGTCAGGGCAACTTTGGACCCAGACGCTGCCGACGTGAGCCAACCCCACAGTCTGCTTTCGTCGCCACTAGTTCGTCGGTGTCGGCTTGGTGTGTTCCTGCCTTTAGGCCTAGGCTCAAGTGTCTTATATTGTTGGAATCCTTGGCTCTGGAGACTGATTGTCGATAGTTATCAAAAAAAAGTTAAAATTCCGATTCACAGTCCCCAAGGGCTGCCAAAACGTTCAAGGTGGGTGGAGCCACCTTTACTAAAACTGCTAATAACTCGTGAATAACTCATTCTGTGGTCGCGTGAAAAAGGACGTGGCGACTGGCCACTTATTAACAGCTATAACTACTTCACCATTAGTCTGAGCAACTTGAAAATTGCCATGCAGCGTCTTCGTCCGAGGGGCCACTATTGTCTATGAGGACATTGACGCATCTCGAAAAACATGTCCACCGTCGGCCACTGAAGTTTGAGCAGCTATCAGACAAGGTTAACGGAGGCCGATCAGAATGAAACTCGCTGGGCCTGTTTGACTCACGGCCTTAGAGGCCTGTGAGAAATTCTAAAGAAATCGGCCACAGGGCTCCATCGTGTTTTTCATGTGCGTTAAGCATCGTGTCTCGCACGATTTTTCGCATACGCCCACAACATTTGTACCACATGGTAGAACTCCTCACTCTGAGAAACTTTGCCTCTAGGACCGGCACTGTCCATCGACTCGTTTATTAAAAATTGGAGATTATTTCAAAAACCAACTTTGGTGAACTAGTCTTAGGTTTTTGGCTCAACCTCAAGAACTCTTAAAAAGCTTTAAAAACTATATATTTTCAATGGTAAATTGCATGTATTGGCTGTAAATGGTCTTTTACTTTTATAATTCAAGTGGTTACATGCTTACTAAATAAAATGTAAAATCTTTTTGTGCAAGTGCTTAAAGGCCTTTAAAAGGCCTGAAAACCTTTTCTCTAGAGAAAATGCCTATTAATTTGTGACCATTTGACTTTGGTAGTTGGCTGGTATTAAATATTAATGCTTCGGTATTGTATTTTACATCTAATATTTTATATAAATACAATAGTAAGTGCTCTTAAACATGAATTCAGACATCTCTGGATATTAAAAGTTTAGGTTCTCCCAGTCCAGCCTTCATAATCTTCCATTTATTCTATATATATATATATATCTCCCAAAACACTTGGTTTTTGTCAACAGATGTTGCAGGTCAACAGGGCCTGGAACTTAGTAAAACTTAGATCATGAATCACAATTATAGATAATATGAGTTTGTTCAGGAAGGAATTACAGTGAAGAAGCCCTACAAGTGTATGTGTATGTGTGGCCTCAGCATTGCAAACCTCAGGGTCATGTCAGGAGCAGTCACACACATCTCAATAGCCAAAGTCCACACTCATACCATCATAAACAGCTTCTTCTCCTCCTCTATGTGGCAGAAATGGGCCTGAGGCAACGAGCCCAGAAAGCTGATGATGAAGCGGGCTGCCAGGCTTGAGTGTCCCCCGCCAAAGTGTTTCAGGAGGCAGTAGTAATTGATCGGCCAGGAGAAGAGCACGAGTGAAGGAGATGATGTCTGGAGAGACTGCCAGCCTTAGTGTCTAATGGGCCTCATCTCTTCTCACACATGCGGGCTCATTTTTCTTCACCACTTCTCAATCTATCTGAGCCGCATTTAAAGAGAAATCTATGTTTATAGCCCTCTTTTTTTTTACATTTAAGACTGGAGAGTGGACTAGAAATATTACTATTAAAAAATTAAAAATGTATTTCAAATTATTTTAAAATATAAATTAATATTATAGTCATTAAAAAAAAAATANAAATTATTTTAAAATATAAATTAATATTATAGTCATTAAAAAAAAATATATATATATATATATAGATCACACATATTAATTAATACTATTATATTCACACTATAACTGAACAACAAAACAGATAGTGCTAATGTTTTGATTGTCTTTATGAATCCACTCTAGGACAAAATCATTTTTGGTTGAAATAATCTCCCTAAAAACATTTAAATATATCAGTATGACAAAGTTTGTGTACCTTAGAAGGACAGCACTACACATTGCTGTAGCATCTGAAGAATTGGTTATCAATCTGTTGGATTTATTCAAAGTTGCCTGACAAATTAAACTCAGAGCCATTGCAATCTCCAAAAAAGCTGAGCCTGATGAAATGTATTCCATGTGGCTTTTAAATGTATAAGTTTGCTAAAGGACAGTCAATGTCAGTGTACTGTATGACGCTGAAATGCATCTGAAGGTCAGTCCAATTATCTGTAATGGAGCCCCTCCCTTACAAGATGCCCACCCCACCAAAATATTAACAGGGCCTTACATGAATATGAATTACAGTGAGGGTGGGGTAGAAAGGGTGATCCTGTCCGGCTTCTATCAGTGAGTACACCAGCATCCCAATGTCAAGTCGACGGGAGAGGACACTGCCTTCATTAAGGTATGGGGTGCGTTTGGTGGACGATGGGGGCGCATTTACATGAGAAAAGAGGGAGGAGGGAAGCATTCACATCCTAATCACTCATTCACTTATCTCATTCAGACAGAGTCAGATAGAGCTCTGATGACACCAGGGTCACGATTAGAATGCATTAAGCATTCATTTAGAGAAATCGGAGACAAAAATGAGCATGAACCACACTCTTAGATGTTCGCTTTTCTGCATTCCCGGCAGTGATTTGCTGATTGTACCATTCAGGCACCCATCAGGGGGCTAATGCAACAGAAATGACAAGGAAAACGATGTGCGATGGATGGAGCTAAAAAAAAAATTAAGGGTTTTATGATTTCACTCACTTAAGGTTCAGATATTCATACTGCAAATGCTTAATTCTGTCACATTTCAGATGGTGGCAGTAGCAGCAGCAGTTGGTGTGGGGGAGACTGTTATTATTTGTTATCTGCAAATGTTGTAGCCTACAGTATATTTGTAGCCTATGCAAAAAAAATTTAACAGACAAGAGTGACTAATCTGTGGAGCAATACTGCCCCTCGAGGTCACTTACAGTCAGTGCTGTACACAATGTCAGAAGAAGGCTTGAACACTGTCTATCACTGATAATATGTTAATGCCTGTTTGTTATTTGAAATGACTTAAAAAAAAGAAGGGAAAAAAAGGCTTGAATACTGTACCTTGAAAAAGGTTTTGATTAGTCATATGGTGTGTGGAAGTTTTATTGAGAAGAAGGGAGGAGTTTGATCATCTATCCAGTAAATCATGTAAAAAAAATAAAAAAAAAACTTTTTTTTAAGTGATGGCGTTTACATCACTGGATTAGGTTAAAACCACTTGATTATGTATACGGGGGTTGTGAAGAGATAAAACACCCATAAAACATCTAGAATTTTATTTATTTATGTTTTAAATCTGCAGGGTCATTTAAAAAAAGTGCCTTTTGTGTCCCTTATGCATATTTAACCTCCTGGGACCCAGGAATAGACTTCTGTCCTCTGTAGTGGACATTATATTTTAGTGATTTTCTCTGACAATGTACATGTCACAGTTTTGAGTCTGGATGTCCTGTAAAGAGCACATTCAGGGCTTTGCAGAGATACCAAATGTTTAGAGGTTTCGCCATGTCAACAACAACTTCTTGGTCTTTAAATTTAAAAATGAAAATTAGCATTCCTATGGAAATATGATAATATTTTGTAATGATCATTTAAATCAGATTAATTTTCAAATTGTTTATGAATTAACATCTCAGGAAAATGTTATGGGGTTTCAAATCAAAATATGACTTTCTGTTAGGAAACAGGACATTGATTTCATACATGACCTCTGTAGAGGACACCAGGACTTAAATCATGTTTATCAGGCATTTTAGGAGACACAACAAGTGAATAGGGAAAGAAATTATATATATATATATTCCTATTAATTATTAGATATTATTATGAAAATGTTGCCAATTATTACTCCCATTATTACACTTCTTTTTTCATTACATGTTGCTCCAAGATCACATTAATATGAAAATTAGATACAGTGTATAGATACATTGTATTGAATGGGAAAATCCATGTATGACTATTTTACCCACATATTGCAAACAATAAAATGGTATATCAATTAATTCCATTATATCTTTCATAACATAGTTGAGAATCATCTTGAGACAAAGTCTGGTTAAAAACAATCCTGAAGCCTAAAAATTAATTGGTGATAAAAAAAAAATCTCATTGTTTTTGCCTATACATGTCATTTCATGCCATGTTATTTTTTAAACAAATTAGTCCTGGTGTCCACTACAGAGGACATAGCATAACATATTAATAAAATATAATTTTTCAAAAATGTTATTTTTTAATTTGTTTCTTATGCTCTTAACAATATATTGACGTGAAAAAAAAAACTAAATTCAAAAAACGTTTTCTTCTGGGTCTCAGGAGACTTTAAAGGGTTAGTTCACCCAAAAATGAAAATAATGTTATTTATTACTCACCCTCATGTGATTCCACACCCGTAAGACCTTCGTTCATCTTCAGAACACAAATTAAGATATTGTTGATGAAATCCGTTGGCTCAATGAGGCCTCTATTGAGAGCAAAGCCATTCAAACTCTCAAGGTCCATAAAGGTACTAAAAACATATTTGAAACAGTTCATGTGAGTTCAGTGGTTCTATCTTAAAGGGATAGTTCACCCAAAAATGAAAATTTGATGTTTATCTGCTTACCCCCAGGGCATCCAAGATGTAGGTGACTTTGTTTCTTCAGTAGAACACAAATGATGATTTTTAACTCGTTGCAGTCTGTCAGTCGTATAATGCATGGCAATGGCAACACAATAAGAGTCAAAAAAACATGCACAGACAAATCCAAATTAAACCCTGTGGCTCGTGACGACACATTGATGTCTTAAGACACTAAATGATCGGTTTGTGCGAGAAACCGAACAGTATTTATATAATTTTTTACCTCTAAAACACCACTATGTCCAACTGCCTTCAGCATCCGGTTAGTGAGGTATGAACGCGCTCCGACACACTCAGGAAGCAAAGCGCGACACATCAGTTCCGTCATCAGAACGTGTTTTCTGACCTTACCAACCGGATGCTGAAGGCAGTTGGACATAGTGGTGTTTTAGAGGTAAAAAATTATATAAATACTGTTCGGTTTCTCGCACAAACCGATCATTTCGTGTCTTAAGACATCAATGTGTCGTCACGAGCCGCAGGGTTTAATTTGGATTTGTCTGTGCATTTTTTTTTTTACTCTTATAGATTTTGTTTGAACATTTGTGTTCTACTGAAGAAACAAAGTCACCTGCATCTTAAATGCCCTGGGGGTAAGCAGAAAAACATAAAATTTTCATTTTTGGGTTAACTATCCCTTTAATATTATAAAGCGACAAGAATACATTTTGTGCGCCAAAAAAAACTAAATAACGACTTTTCAACAATATGGGCCGATTTCAAAACACTGCTTCATGAAGCTTCTGAGCTTTATGAATCTTTTGTTTCAAATCAGTGATTCGGATCTCCTATCAAACGGCTAAAGCCGGGGACACACTTAACGTTTGTAAGGCCGATTATTAATGTAAATTGATACTTATGACTGATCGCGCTCAAACGCGTCCAGTTATTAGAATGTTTCAGCTAGTCGTTAAGTGTGTCCCCGGCTTAAACTGCTGAAATCACGTGATTTTGGCGCTCCGATTCACTGATTCAATTTTAAAGCTCTGAAGCAGTGTTTTGAAATCGGCCCATATAGATATTGTTGAAAAGTCGACAATTATAGTCTGCATTATACGACTGACAGACTGCAACGGTTGGAGTTAAAAATCATCATTTGTGTTCTACTGAAGAAACAAAGTCACTTACATCTTGGATGCCCTTGGGGTAAGCAGATAAACATCAAATTTTCATTTTTGGGTGAACTATCCCTTTAAGATAGAACCACTGAACTCACATGAACTGTTTCAAATATGTTTTTAGTACCTTTATGGACCTTGAGAGTTGGAATGGCTTTGCTCTCAATAGAGGCCTCACTGAGCTATCGGATTTTATAAAAAATATCTTAATTTGTGTTCTGAAGATGAACGAAGGTCTCACGGCTGTAGAACGACATGAGGGTGAGTAATAAATGACATTATTTTCATTTTTGGGTGAACTAACCCTTTAATGACTTGAATAATGAAAAGATTTTAGTGTTTCAAAAACATCATAACTATCACAATGTCAAAAGAAGGTTTGAATACTGTACCTTGAACGGGACCCGAGATGCAAATTAGCTTATGCTATACTCTCGATGTACAATACATATTGTCCAGTGTTGACTGGAATCATGGTACTTTGTACTGTCCCTATTTAAATAAACGTATAAATAAATAAAATCACTTATAATATTACAAACAAATCCCATCAGTTAAAAAAAGCTACACTTAAAAACATTAGGGTGAGAGAGGCCCTGAGCATGAAAGAGAAAACTCTCTAAGCATCACCTGTGTTCACTGTTCAGTGCATTTCTCCAACATGGCAACCCAAAAACACACGGAACTGAACCACCCAATCAAATCTCCGTACCCATGTGACGTGACACGGCCAATAAGCTGTCAGTAATCCCCCGGTTATTGTAGCGGGAAACTTTATGATAAACTGTATCATTTCAAACACAATGTGAACATTAAAGGGTTTACTGTATATTCATATTCCAGCTCGTTCTGTATTGGTGAGTCTTTTGCGTCCTGTGTTTTCTCCAGTTTAGCTAACATTGACCGTTTCTCTCGGTTACCATGACAAACGAGCTAGCGAGCTAATAACGAAACCTCTATAATCACAACACAGCATATGTTTGTTAGATTTCATCTAACAAATCAAACAACAACCTGTTTGTTTATAATGCAGCACGAGCAGACTTTCCCGTATCTCTCCCAGAATCTTTCTGTTTTAGATTGTAATATTTAGCAGATGTTTAACATAAATTTTGTTTGTTTTAAAGGAGTTATTCTTATAATAACACGTTTATATAAAACATATAGGCCTAATTCTAATACTTTTTTCTCACAGTGAATTATGGCTTATAGACTGACTAAAGAGGAGTTGGATCAACAGTTTGAGCAATTCTTGAAAGAGGTAGGCTACTGTTTATTGTCTTTTGTTTACTACTTCTGACAATTTTTTGTTTAATTGCGTTTGTATATGCTTCTTGCGGTGTGACATACTGTACTCCATCAAATATGATTTTAAGCAGGTTTATTCTGCAGTTTTTTTTATAATTCTTCTATATGCAGTGTATTAATTGAAAGACAAATTAAGTACAGTATTGCAGGTAAACTTTATGTTGTTGTGTACCTATGCTTTTTTCCAGTCTGTCTCTGATGACTCTATTGATTTGGGCTCCAGCACCAAGCACCCTAGTGTCCTTGACAGCTTGGGAAAAGCGCCTGTCAGGCCAGTGAAGAAGACTGCAGTGTCTGTGCCGTGGTGGCAGGATGACGAGGACAGTGAAGAGGGAACAGGTGAGTGCTGGTGTGGCCTGAATTAAAAGAGAGCTTTGCTGAAATTTCCAGCCTGACTGAAAGCTTTAGCATAATCTTTGTTATGGGCTTGAAAGCCAAAGTTTTACTTTCTGGAAAGTTTTTGAGATCCACTATTGTGCCCTTTAGAAAGACACTTTATCCCAGACTTCCTGGGATGCATGCTGTTCTTGTAATAAGTGTATTGTAAGTACTTTTGAGAAAAGGTGTCAGCACATATATCTAAGGCCATGTTCAGACTGCCAGCAAAAATCAGATTGTTTGCATATCCAGATTTTATCCAGATGGGTTTTTGAGAATCTGGACAGCAAAAAACACATGAAATTGGATTTTTTTCAAATCTGATTCAAACCACGTATAGAGGTAGTTTAAAATACGATTCCAGTCAGATTTTTTTCTGATGTGTCTCAGTCTGGCTGCTCTGGCTGCTCAAATTGTCTTTTGCATCACTCTTAATGCGAAACACAACAATAATGTCAAAACTGGTGATGGAAATGCCGGTGTCGTCATGATAAATCAAAAATCGGGTCTGTATCAACTATCAGTTAATGATTATACTAGGTAAATACAAACAATATTAATTTAAAATATGTATAGGTTACTATATAGTGCATAATAAAACAAAGTGAATGTTTCTTTGACTTGATAACTGTTAATTAATTAATAATAATATCCTATTAAATGAATAAATGACCATCATTACATTCTTTTTATAATGGAAATAATTGGACATTTAACAGTCCATTTAACACGTAATTACATTAAAGATGATTGTGAATACATGTAGAGCAAGTGCAAATGCGTGTATAAACTCAGCTATCAGGCTCTGTATGCTATACTACTACATAAGCTAACTAATACAGACATTAATGGTCATTATAACATAGTTCAAACAGCATTAACATGATTTTGTTGGAATTGTAATCAGGCACTAAAGAGAGTGCCTATTAAAATTAATTTGAGCCAATAGGATCACTTGGGGTCCTAATAGAGACCCGATTATGAGGAGGACCTGATTTGTCCCCACACCGGAAGTATGGTGTTCAAATGGTATGTCCAAAGGTTTCTGCATTTTCCATTTGTGACTTATTTTGTGCTTATTTTGAGAGTGAGATGATGTGCCTCCATTTTTCCTGCATCCATTTTGAAAGCCTCGTCACGTACGTGGGTACGCCTACGTCATTACCAAAGCAACCCATGCAGTTAGGTTTGTTACGTCTGGACACACAAATCTTATTCGACCACTTGCAATTAATAGTGCGGACAGTCTGCCTGAAAACATCTGATTTGAGAAAAAATATGATTTGCTTGCAGTCTGAACATAGCCTAACTGTCTTGGGGATTTTTGAACAACAATATTGTAGTTTAGGTGTTTGTCCACTTGAGGGCAGCAAGCACAAAGCAGTTGACAAAATAAATTATGCACAATCAGTCCAAGATTCAGATCAGATGTGTCTTCAGGAATCCCTTAAAATGCAACTATGAATTGCACTTGCTTTGTTTCGAAATCGCTTGAATTATCCAAATCTGTAACTTGATAGATTCCTTTTTTAGCAATTTGATCAGCAAATTATATTCATTTTTCTGAATAGAATCAGTTGAATAGGATAGCTGATTAGAGCTGCTGTTGTCTTATGTTGTTGGCTTGCACATTATAACACAAACAAAGCTGACTGGTGTTTTTTGTTCAGCACATCATTCTAGATATGAACTGATGCCTGTTTGTTTTGATATGATTAAACCTGATTTACTCTTTACTCTTTACCTGATGTTATTCATCTAGGCAGCCTAATTACCTTCTCTTCTGCGGTTGAGGAGGTGCCATTTTCTCATTATGCTCTGCTCTTAAAGTACTTATTTTGTTTTTTGGGATTTGGGTTTCCCAGTGCTTTTGCACTTGCGTGCCTGTAAATTGGCTTTGCATTTAGTCATTTATTTAGCCGATGCTTTTATCTTACTTGGCAAATAAGGAACATGAAGCAATTTATCATAGGTGCCTATCAACACTTAACACAAAATATTGTGGGAAGGTCTATTGAATATCACAAGTGCATTTATATCTAAACAACAGTAAAGCAGTGTGGCATAATAAAATAATAGGAAAATACTTATAACTAATTGTACATTGTTCTGCCATAAAGGCTTGCTGCTATGTCCCTCAGTGATTTGGGTGTTTACTACATAAACATTACTTTTCTTTTTTTAAGTTATACTGAATTTGGCAACAGAATCAAATAAATTGTTTCTCAAAATCACTCTGTAGACTTGACATAAGTTGTCTTCATTTTCACTCTTTTTTTTTTAAGAGTAATGTGAATGAGTCCAGATATTTTTACACTCAATAAAGAAATATTGCTTTTCATTTACTTCCAATGCATTTTGTGTTGGAGGAATTTTTAAAGTGAAATGATTTATCCCCCAGTTTCACAGACGAGGCTTAAGCTTAGTCCCAGACTAAAATGCATGTTTGTCTTAAAAAATGTCATTGCCATGCTTTGTCTCAAGATACACACCAGTAATGTTTTTTTTTTTCTAAGGCAGGTTTATAAAAGCTAATTAAATGTCCTAATTTAACTAAAGCCTACTGTTCAAAAGTTTGAGGCCAGTGAATTTTTTTTAGTTTTTGGAAATATTTTTGTTTTTATATGATTTATAATAAAAAATATATGTTTCTTGAGCACTAAATCAGCCTATTAGAATCAGGATCATGTGACACTGAAGACTAGTGTAATGATGCTGAAAATTCAGCTTTTCCATCATTGGATTCAATTTTAAAATCTATTAAAATGCAAAACAGCTATTTAAAATTATTATAACAATAATAATATTTTACAATATTAACAGTCTCGTTCTGTTTTATTCTGTTTTGTTTTCGCTTTTGTTCTGTTCCTGTTTGCCAGTGTTACCTGTTATAGTTTCCTTGGTTACTGATTATGTTATGCACCTGTTTCAGTTTCTGTTAATTAGCCTCCCTTGTGTATTTAAGCCCTGAGTTCCTTGTCCAGTATTTATTGTTATGCTAGTTGTTTGGTGTATGCTCTCACTCTGTGTGGTAATTAAAAAGCATTTAGTCATTAATTCTGTGCCCCACTCCTTGTTCCTTGTATTATACACAGCAGCCTGTAATAATTACTGTTTTTACTATGTCAAATAAATGCAGCCTTGGTTGAGCACGAGAGATTTCTCCTTAAGACACTTAAAAACATATATATACAAAAATAACAACTTAATGACCCTAAACCCTTTGAATGGTTATATATATATACCCCTCAACCTCGTTACACAAACCAGTCTCCCCCTATGATTTTTTTTAATGATTTTTTTGTTGAATTCTGTCTGAAATGTTCAGAGCAATCATAAGAATACTGATTTTAGTTCAAATTCTGAAGTTAAGCCTTTGATAAATTATGAGGTTGCTGTCACAAANCCCTAAACCCTTTGAATGGTTATATATATATACCCCTCAACCTCGTTACACAAACCAGTCTCCCCCTATGATTTTTTTTAATGATTTTTTTGTTGAATTCTGTCTGAAATGTTCAGAGCAATCATAAGAATACTGATTTTAGTTCAAATTCTGAAGTTAAGCCTTTGATAAAAAATTATGAGGTTGCTGTCACAAAAAGTGCCCATTTCAGGCTTTAGTATAGCAAAAGTGTGAGATTTTATGTAACTTTTATATTTGCAATTACTGAATTAGTGTGAGGGACATCTGACTAATAGGACAAATACATTTTATAATAATATTCAGAGAGCTCCCATAGTGTCCATAACTTAAAATAATGACCCATAATAATAGGGATTTTATCCCTGAGATGGGAAAATATGTTTTTCTGGAAGTTAAATATGTCATTAATGTTGTGGGGTGTTCAGAAAAGTAATACATTTTGGTAAAAAATCTAAAAATGTGTAAGTCCAAATTGTACCCGTTTCATGGAATGACTATAAATATATATATATATACACACACACACACACACATTACCATTCAAAGGGTTTAGGGTCGTTAAGTTTTTATTTTATTTTATATATACATGAATTTGCTTCTTTAATTAAAAAGAGCTTCATAGTGAGAACTATGGATTTTTATTATACATTTATAATTTCTATTATGTATATACTGTATTTCTTTTCAACAGGTGTGTTGTTTACTACTGATAACAGAACATTGTGTGTACAAGTATTGTGTCTGATAAATAGTAATAATTCCAAGAATGTTTTTTGTACACTGTTCCATGAACAGATGTGTTATTTACTGCTATTACTATTCAGCATTTCAATGGATGAAAAAGTCTGCCCCGCAGGCACCGCTTATGTCATTTGTCCAATTTCACGTTTTATCTGTCAAGCTGTAGTGTTTTCACTTTTTCTTTGTATTTGACATAATCGTCTTGTTTGTACTCTCTCTCTCTTTCTTTCTCTCTCTCTCTCTCTCTCTTTATTCTGCTTTTCTCTTTGTCCATCAATATTGCAGAAAAAGCCACTAAACGTCGTTTTGCTAAAATTCAAAAGTCCCAAGCTGTGGACACTCAGGTGGGATCCAGACAGAAAGAAAGCCCCCCTCTGGGTATATCTCGCTCATTATTCAATGAAGTGTGTAATTTCTGCACCAGAGAATTGGTTTCAAACAGGTTTCCTTAAAGTATTGTAACATTGCAAAACTACACACTTCGTTCCACAGTATTACTAGGCTATTCCCTTATATTGTGTGTCAGATGTGTGTCCCTAACTTACAGTAGACATATTCTGGATCTACCTTGGTTTTTTTTGCTTTGTTTTGTTTGTCAATTGAAAAAAAGAATCTAGATTAGTTGTCTAAATCTTCAAGTGTCATTTTCCTATTGCTGAGCACTGTATGACTTTTTAGTGTGTAATTAGGCCTCAGTTTAACTTTTTCGTGTTGTTTCTTTGTCTGATACCCTTATACACCATAGTCCCTATTAAACCCACCCCTAAACCTCGTAGCAAAGCTCTTGATAGGGTGAGCCAGCTGTCCAATCAGAGGGCATCCCACTACACAAGCCATCAGAAGAGTCCTGAATATGATGCAGTCGATGAGAAGATGCCATCACCTGAACATAGTTACTGTTCAGAGGAACAGAGGGTCTCAGAGGAAGACTCTTGCTGTGTACCAAGTCCAGCACCTGATAACTCCTCCTGTACATCAGGACAGAAGAGTCCCATTCACACTGATTCTAATGAGTTTTCTGTGGAAAGCAATGCTAGTGATTCAGTCGAGAGAGTAGATGGTAAAGATTCAGAATGTTTAGAACCAGAAGATTGTGTTTTGATTTTTAACTTGATGTTTTGTGGATATTTACTCACCATTATTGACCATATATATATATGTTTTTGAGAATGAACTCTCTCACTGGGATTTTAGTTTTTTTCCCTGATAATTTTACCTTAATATATAATAATATGCAGTACTTAAACACAACAGACCAGAGCTGTTGTTGTGGGGTTATATGTAATTGCAGCCGCAGTGTTTTCAGCACCGCTTTTTGCTGCAAACTAATTCCCTGGAATAGTGCCTGTTTGAAGAACATGTGCTGTGCCAGTTAGTAATTTCTCTGATGTCTAGTTAATTAAATATGTGCAGCTCAGAATGATAATGTACCACACAGAGGGCCAGTACATGAAACAGTGGATTTAAGACCTGTTCACACCAAGAACGCTAACTATATTAGGATCCATGCCAACAGATGATAACGTACTGTTTATTACAAGCACGCTCTGCGGTTAAGCCATGTGGCTCATTAAATGCTCTGCCGTATTGAAGTCGGGTGGATTCTGATTGGCTGTCAATGGTTTTTATCATTCATCAGACAGAAAATATAGTTCTGAGAGTGATTCCAACAATATCATTCCACAGTGTTGTTAGCGTTGTAGTTGTGGTGTTATCATTACCTAATTATCATTGGGACTTCAAGAATTTTTTATAATTATTAAAACTTTACACTTATAGTAATCATTATAGTTATCATTTTTGGTGTGAATGAGCCTTTAGTCAAAATAAGTTTGGTCTGGTGTGGATAAATGGCTTGTTTAATACTTACAATACTTACATTTGCTTCGCATGCAGGGATGTCGTCAACTGGGAAGTCCTTCCTGAAGTCTCTGAGGAAGACTCCATCCATTAAGGAGGTGGATGAAGAGCAGCCGAATGAGCTACTCTTGGAGGATGAAGGGAATAGAGACCTAGTCATCTTTAGCAGAGACAGTCTTGAGCCTGAAGGTCAGTCTAACCTATTTTCCTTCAACTCAGCCTACCTCTGAATTCATAACATCCAAATAAGCTCTGTTTGTTTGACCATCAGCATCGGTTATTGCTTCTTTACAAATTCTGTGATTGTTTCTGGAACAGTACCAACTGCAGGTTCTCTATATCTGGACCTGTTAGATGAAGATGACAATACCAGGTTTTTATCCAATCTAAAGAAAGAGTCCTCATCCTCCATTGACTATTCCAGGCCGAATCAAGAAAAGGAGCCATCCACCCCCACCAGCCCACAAAGGTGCCTGAAAAAAGCTTTATGTGACTTGAAGGCATAATGAATTATAAGGATGTTCTTTGTAAAGGAGCATTTGCATAGTGTCCTTCTTTAAATTTTGTTTCACTGTGTTCCTTTCAGAAGAGAAGAAATGGATTCAACAAATGAAGAAGAACAGAGGAAAAATAAAGACACTGCTGGTAAGAGCAGAGCAGAGAGAATAAGAATTTGAAAGGGATGTGTTTTGTTGTTATTACTTTCTGAAGCAATAAAACGCTTGTATATTGCTTCTCTGTCAGCATCTCCTTCATATAGTGAAGATTTTGAGGAAGAGGCAAGTGAGAAAAGTGATGAGGGGCTTCAAGAGAAGGTGAATATACATTTTTAATGCACTTTAAGGTTATAATATGAGCCCTGCCTTAAAAACTGGTGAATTAGTGAAGTATTGAGTTATGTAGAGATGCATGGAAACAAATGAAGGTCTCTATCTGCATTTTGTATCACATGCTGGTTGGAAAATATAGTGTTAATATTAAGCAATATTTTAAAGAGCACTAGACAACTAATCAAAGTAGAATCAAAATTGTAATATTTTTAATTGACAAAATTGCTTTCACAGTAATTCAATTGCAAAAGACTGCAATTTAAAGTCAGTTTTTCCAAATGTTTTCAATGGTGTTTACTGTTGAAGTGATTGTTCACCCTAAAATGAAAATTAAGTCATCATTTGCTGAATAAAAATTGATCACAAAAGGAGAAATTAGAAAAAAAAATCTCCTACTCAGCAGAAGAAGCAAAAGCATCACAGAATGATCCCATATGACACATCATATATTCCAGGTATTCTGGGGGTATACCATAGGTTTTGGTAAAAAAAAAAAATTTATGTATTATTTAACGGAAATCCTGGCCTTGGCTGTTGGTCTTTATTATTTGTAGAAGTATTTATTAATTTATTATTATTGTTTTTGTTGTTACTATTATATTTTTTAATATTGTTTGTATATTTAATTACTATAAAAATGTATAAATTAATACATAATTTATTATTATTATTATTAAATTGT
>RJVU01062584.1:7209951-7220962 GCA_003731715.1 Anabarilius grahami | reverse complement strand
GGGGGGGTTTCACTAAAGAAATCAATAGTAATCAATCACTAAATTAATAGTAAATTTGACAAATTCTTAAAATGACAAGATGAATACTAAGTGAAATTAGTGGCCAAGAAAAGTTGTTTTATTTTACATTTTGTCAGTCACTCTCTTATGGGGGGCTGCTGGAGATGTTTTGTAGAATAAATTAATTATGATGATGATGATGATCTACTGTATTAGAGAGAGAACAAAAACAGTCTTGGCTGAAAAACTAAAGATTATAGCACATGCTAATTTGCATCTCAGTCCCCTAGGTATCTGGAGTCAAAAGTTTCTCTAAATGTTGTCTTTGTTTTTTGTTTTTTTTTGCACACTCTACACATCAATCGCAATATGTGTCAAAATAAATATAATGTGATTTTATGGCAAAATCTCTTAGCCCCTAATTTTAACCATTCCTTTATCCTCTTTGTTTCAGAAACCTGAAAGACATGGGATGCTGGCCAAAGGTAAACGCCATCCCAATTTACAGTGTATAATAGTGTAAAAGTTTAGATCAGGGAGTGAAAAACTCTTCTTATGTCCCAGTGTCACTACATGACTCTCTAAATTCTACGGATGGAGCATTGCCTCCTGCAGTTCCAAATTTGGCAGGTGGAAAAGAAAAATGTCCAGAAACCAAACAAACAGTGACGCCAGCACTGGAACCTGCAGGTTTGAGAACCAGTTTCTTTTCTTAAAGCTTGTATTGTTAAAGTAAACTTCCAACAGGTTATGTGACACATTCTCTCCTCCATATCTTTGAAGTCCAATCATACGGTCAGAGTGGAGGGAGTGAGATGGAGGCGCTGCAGGAGGCGTACAGGCAGATCAGCAACTCAGCGGGGGAGTGTGAGGACAGACGAGCCGAGGGCAGCAGGACTCCCCTCTCTCTCACTACTCTCCAACCTGTCTCCACTGTGGAGTCAGGTCAGACTCAGCACCTAGCTAATTTTTGCCAGTCACTGTGGGCATGCCTGTGCTTCTAACCTTTTGATTTGCAGCTTCCCCCCCACAAATGCTTCCAGTTTTGCTTTAAACCAAATACGTGAGGTTTTTACCAGCCGCTTTGTTTGCGCCATCGGTTTAGGTGAAGTCCTGCGAGCCGACTCTAAACAACTCGATTTTGGATGAGGGTGTCACACCAGCTATTTTTCCTGAAATCTCACTGTCTTCTGTTGGAAGTCTGTCACCCTGACTGAATAAGAATGAAAGGGGGTGATGGACTTAAACAGCTGTCTGTGACATTTCTGTCTGATTCCTTGTCACATATATTATAGTGCCTCATTTTAGCAAATCACTTGATTATTGGATATTTTTCAGCTAATATTTAATTGTAGACTCTTTTTTCCCATATTTTAAGATTTATATGACTTTTATAAATATTTAGCACTAACTTAAAGGGACAGCAATATATTATGACAGATCTGCCTCTTTAAAAAAATTCAGAAAGACGTCTTTAGATTTAAAAGCAAAATTAGAGCATTAAATGAACTCATTTTCTGGAAAAAAGTACAACCACCTTTATTAACGTTACTTACTTACTACTTTTTACTACCGTTCAAAAGTTTGGGGTCATTAAGATTTTTCAATGCTTTTATTCTGCAAGGGTATACAATATAACAAAAAAAAATATTGAAAATAAATGCATAAAAGAATCCTGCCAAAAAAGTATCACAGTTTCCACAAAACTATTAAGCTGCACAACTATTTTCAACATTGATTATAACAATAAATCAGCATATTCGAATGATTTCTGAAGGATCATGTGACACTGAAGACTGGAGTAATGGCTGATAAAAATTCAGCTTTTCCATCACAGGAATAAATTACATTTTAAAATATATTAAAGTTGAAAACGGTTATTTTAAATTGTAATAATTTTCACTATATTACCGTTTTTTTTATCATTTTTGACAAAGAAATGTAGCCTTGCTGAGCATAAAACATACAAAATCATTTAAAAAAAAAAAACTTTTGAACAGAAGTGTATGTTTGAATAGATTTTTCATACTCAACATTATAATGCTGTGATGTCTGAAATCACCTTTTCCAGCTTACAAAACTGTTTTTCGTGTTTTTAATTTCCTTTTTTGACAGCACTAGGATGGATTTATGATATCCATTTATTGATTATAGGACAACATTAGTTAATCCATACAATGACTCATGCTCAATTTGTTAGTTATTTAAGTTCAAGTGAATCACAATCAAAAGCTTGGTTTTAAATTTGCCATGGATGACAAACAAAATCTGTGATAATTGGCTTTGCTTTTGCTGAGGAAGTTTGTATCTGATCACACCAATCCCTATAATTCTAAATAAAGCTTATGACTGTAAATCAGCCAGTGTGACTCCAGCCTTAGTGAAATTTTGTCACCAGGGTCTCATTTATGTACTGTAGATTTACCCACTGCTGAGGAACTGATGCGGCCAATTGGACCAGACTCTGGCTTCACCCGTGGCTTTTCTCTCCAGCCTATAAAGTGAGTTCACGTTTCGCCTTCAAACACTGAGTCATATATTCTCAGTACAGCAGCTTTAGATGAAATATTTGTCTTTCAGTGAGGCTGTGCCTCGAGGCAGCGAAATTCATAGTCCATTAAGGATATGTTCAGATGAGAGCCCTTTCAGTTTCACTAATGAGGACTGTGGAGGGGGTAATACAGTTAGTCTTACAGGAGGGGAACATCCAGCCTCCCTTCAGTACACTCAGAAGAGCATCGCTGAGGAGATCAAACAGCTTATGCAGGAACAGGACAGCTCCTCTGTGGAACCTCCTCCTGTCAAACCCAAGAAACGCCAGGTCAGAGACTCTGCTATTATGAGTCATTTGCCTCATGAATTTCCTCTGTAAATTAGATCCTGTTATTTCTGGGGTTTTGAGAAATGAAAATTGAAAGATAGAGGCACAGACTCTGCGAGGTAAATGAGGTATAATTATTGTGGGTAACTACGTGCCTTCTTTATTCACATGGTGATGATAGTCAAATTTATGAAGATAATGATGGAATATTAACTTCTTTCTCTCTCAGGTTCCTGCTAGAACCAATGCATTTGCATCTGCTTCCTCTAGAAAAACTCCTGTTCCATCAACAAGGGCCAAAAAACCTGAGAGCAGGCTGTTACCCAGAGAACCTGCACTTAGCAAATCCGGCCAAGCTCCCAAACCTCCGTCTCCACTAACACAGAGGAAAACTCAGAACCAGACCCTAAAAAAGACTCACAACCTCAGTCAAACACAAGCAGTCAAAGGTACCTGTACCTGGGTTAACCTCACCAAAACTGTGTGTGAAAAAAAAAAAAAAGCTATATTTTGCATAAAGAAAATGTAACTGATTTTCATTTACTTTTTTTATTTTCATTATGTTCATGAAATTATAACATTTTCATGACAGTTGACAAAACGACTTAAATACTGTCTACTGTAATGCAAAAAGAACTTACCAAAATAAAGAAGACAATTATTGCTTTATTGGAGTTTTGTTATGTATTGAGAAATTAGGGGGATATGCAAAATCTTAATATAACACACATTATCTTTTTCTTGTATTTTTTTGGGGTAAAATATGATAACTATTCTTTGTAAATTCACAGCCATATTTGCATGCTTGAAAATAAAAGGTCATCTGTCTTTTTTACTGTTTTGCACCCTTTACAGGTTTAGACACAAGTTTAAGGCTAAGCAGTGAACTGGTGACATCTGTGCAGTCTTTTGCTACATTCTTACAGCATCAGGTAGAAGCCAGCAGTCTGAAGGATAATGGCCATCTCCGAGCAGACAGGATCACACCCAAATCAGTGACAGGAGTGAGTTAACTGGGACTGAATCAGAGCATTGGATGAAATCCTCCAGCTCATTAACTGCCTGTTCTGTTTGTCTGTCAGCTTGAGGTGATGCAAGAGAATATGGATGGTGGTACGTCCTTTCAGCAGGAGCGCTCATCACTGGAGCGTTTCCATCTTCAGCTCGCCCAAAAAGAGAGAGAGCTCCATATGAGGGAAAACCAGTTACAAGAGGAGCACAAGCAAGAGCTGGCAGCACTCAGGCAGGAGAATTATGTGTTACAGAGCAAGGTAAGCTCTTGTGTAGTTGTAAAGCATAGATGATATTTTTAGAAATTTCTCATGGTTTGAGAGAATTCTGTACCTCCATTGAAAGTCTTTTCACCCAAAACTGTGATGCTTCAAAACGTTCATAAAGAGATTGTAAAATAAATCCATATGAATTGATCAGTTTAGTCCAAGAAACACAATTGCTTTATATGATGAACAGATGTAATAGACTTTTATTTATAATAGACTTTTTATTTTATTAATAATTTAACAGAATTTTATTCACATATAAACATTGATTGCTCAGCGAATGTACGTAGAGCACTCAAATTTGGTAAATAGATGCTCAAGCATGCCTAACTTTGCGCACAATAACAAACCTCATTGTTTCAAGCAAGTAAATTTGAGTTTCCGTTTGCCATATTTGAGTGCTCTATGTATGTTAGCTGATCAATGTTTATATGTGAATAAAAGCCTGAATTAAATCTGTTTATTGTATAAAGGGATAGTGAGAAGAGTTGGATTAAACTGCTTGATTAATATGGATTTATTTATTTACTCTTTATAAACCTTTTGAACTGTCAGAGTTTTGGGTAAATAGACTTTTCTCTAAGATTTCACTAAAAATATCTTAATTTGTGTTTCGAAGATGAGCAAAAGTCTTATGGGTTTGGAACAACATAAGAGTAATTGATGACAGGATTTTCATTTTTGGGTGAAGTATCCTTTTAATATCTACTCAAGTTCATCTATTTTCATGGCCTATTTAACCAGCCTTAAATCACATAGGAGCTTCTTGTTAAAGATCGATAGAAAACCTTCTGCTGTCTGGTAGCTCTCCTTAAGTAGGCTAAATTGTATGTTTTGAAACATGCTGCATAAGTGCGTTTGATAAAAAGGGCAGTCTGAAGTTGCAGGTGAATGATAATGCAGTCATAAACGTCTATAATGGCAGACATATATTTCAATGGCTGCTCTGCCTATGTACTGTAGATACTACTTGTATGCAGTTTACATACTCTTAGAGATGATGAATTGTGCTTTTAGTACAGGTGCATTATGTAAGGTTTATTCAAGTTATTTGTTTGAATACCCTCAAAGATTTATTTTTAAAAAATAATAATAATAATTCAATTTGGAAGTGCTTTTTGTTGTACTGGCAAATAATTAGTCTCCTTTTTAAAACTCAACTTTTCAATAGGAAATGAATGTAAAACAGGGCACATGGGGGCATGCAACATTTTATCCCTTCTGGTGAAGTATAAATATTGATTATTGACAGCAGATAACAGGAAGAAGTATCAATTACATTTGAACTAATACTGACTAAAACTAATACCATAGAATATTTCTCACCACATGACCGAGGCTGAATTTGTTTTCATGATTTATACACAGTGTTGCCACACAATGGCACCATAAACGTATTCCAAGGACAATTGACCATATGCATGGTTACTTCCTGGTTTTAGTTAAGCCAGCTTTGGCATTTCCGGTGATCTATTAGCTGTCATTCTGTACTCGCTGTACATCGACACAAAAACATCAATGGATCAATGTTTTTTTTTAGTGTTGTGTTTATATTTTAATGCAGTTATCACAATTTGCCAATAAACCAGTTTTATTGATTTGCAATAAAGGCAAAGCTAATGGGAACATTTGAATAAGAAATGCGGAGTCTGTAATTAGACACTCATTTAATTTTCTTTTTTGACACTACTAAGATGGCAACATTTTTCCAGCACTTCAAATTTTTAATGTGATAACCAAAAACATTTTTTGTTTCAGTATGAAGTACTCACAAAATCTTATGAAAAACAATAACTTTTCTTGTGAATTAATTACACAGAAAGCAAGCACCACTCTACCACCATGCTCTCCCTTTATAATCACAGAAGCTGTCAGTCAGTGCAGCGCAAGCTCAATGATTTTGGCACACTTGTGAAAACTACATTAACGTTAGGCCTAACTATTTAAGTGACTATATTCTGGTTTATAAACTAAGTATTACACTATTGATGCTGTTAAAGCTACCTCAGGACATTGAAGATACCGAATCACCAACAAGTGACATTTCACTGGAAGTTTTCCAGCTGGCATTATATTATTGCGGAACTTCTTAAGAACGTTCCGTGCATATGGTCAGTTGGCCTCGAGCAACCTGGGGTTAAGGGCACAATGGAGATGACTCCTTACGGGGTGCCCTGAGCCACTTAACTACACTATTAGACCTTTCTGAATTGTTGAATAACCACCTAATCATGACTATTACATCTAATCAGGCCTATTTAAAATAACCATAATCATTATGCACTTTAATTTCTAATTACATAATTGTAATTCAAAATAAAAGAACTTTGTACTTTGTGCTGCATTTGTACAAAGACCATTTATATTTCTTTCCATTTATGTTTATGTATTTGGCAAATGCTTTTATGGAAAGCATCTTACATTTTCAGTAGGTATATTTTATTATTTCATACATTTCCTGTGAGTCAAAGTTATCAAACCCACGACCTGGCTTTGCTAGTGCATCACTCTATTCTTTAAGTTAAGTCCTCTTTCCAGTGTTGTAGTGTCTGAGAGAACAAGAAGATTTGTGTTCATTTTTACATTCACATAGTTGTTTTTGCCAGGTTACTGGCAACTTCGAAGGAGTTGATGAAATTGTTTCTTCACATTTGGAGTAAGGGGAACATTAAAAGACTTTTCCAACTTTCTTCCTTTGTGTGAAATAAACCTTACATTCTAACTGACATGAACAAAAAATACAATTAAATCATTAATCACAGTTATTTTCATGACAATTACCTGCCATAGTGAAATCATTGCTTATGCAATTGTTACATAAAAAACAACAATTTAGCAAGGTCACAAAAAGAAAAGCTTTAAATGGAAAAGCTACACCATTATAAAAAACATAACTATTTACATACTACTGAAAAATGCATTTAAGTTAGTAGCATCAATATTTTGTTACCGCACCTAATAAACTGATCAGCCTTGGCCTAAATTCTGAGCAAACGATTCCATGTCATTTATCAAAGTTAGGTTCTGACCTGTTACATGCTAATTCCATAGCTACACTGTGCCGAAGAGGCGAGTAACAGACGAAAGTGGAGTTTTGGCGAAGCTTCGGACCCTGTGACTGAAGAGAAACTCAAGCTCATAGAGAAAGAGATGAAGGAACAGGAGACTCTGATTCAGGGTTACCATCGTGTGAGTCTCTCTCTCTATCTTTGCTCATTTTCTGGCATATATTAGAATGAGCCATGCTGAAACATGGCTCAAATAAATGTGCATTTATTATAATTAGGTTTTATTTTTTTATCCCTTGCCCTGTATCTCTTCTTATGGAGAGATCTTACAAATGTTAATGAATGAAACAACACAAGACTCTGTAGCCTCTAATTTTTTAGATCATTATACACCATTTCAGCATAATGAGGTGCATAATTAAACACAGTGCTTTTAAAATGACACCATTACCACTCAAAATTTAGAATAACCTTGGTAATTGCTTCTCACATTTCCTGTAATTACAGAAGAACTCGTGGCCTTTCCAAAAACCAAATCCAATTAATTCTTATCTGGGACTATATTCAATATAATACATCCACTGAATACATTTGCATTTTGGTCATTAGTATTCATGTGCTACAGATAGGTTCAGAGCAAAATGTGTGAAACTTCTTTCTGATGGTTTTAACAGGAGAATGAGAAGCTATATCTGCAAATGAAAGCACTCCAAGCTCAAAGCAAACAAAGCGAGGAGGCTTTGTTCATGGAAAACCAGAGACTTCTCACTGAGCTTGCCCTCACCAGGTCAGTGCTCTAAAAGTGTGTCAGTAGTGTTATAATACATATCACAGCGGGTTTTTACTATTCATGCTGTTCCTTGCAGCAGCTGATATAAAAGCAATGAATATTCATTTCCCAGGGACCGATTGAACATGAACAGCATTCAAAGAACCGTCGGAGGGAGAAGCATTGCTGACCAAAGCTTCAGCATTGCAGAGTTGACAAGTCAGGTACAAGCTGCACAGGTAAGAGAACTACATAATATCAACAGCTCTGTTAGTGAGCTGCCTACCTAGACAGCATTTTAGATGCACTCGTGATGCAAAGTCTTTCTGTTTAGAAAAAGGAGGAACGACTGCAAGACGAAATCCACAGGTTAAAACAGGAGAAACAAGCCCTGCACGTAGACCTGGAGATGATGAGGAAAGAGCGAGACCTTGCCAGAGTTCAGGCTGTCTGTACTTCAGGTAAGAGCTTCAGATATGGAAATGTTATGGCTACAGTCTATTTTTGGTGATGTAATTGTCATATTGACAGAAATATGCATCTAACAGGTGATAAAGGTTTTGAGCTAAAGATGCTCCAGGAAAAACATCGGGAGGAGGTTGCAGAAATGAAGAAGAGACTGCAGTGGTATGCCGAGAATCAGGAGCTACTGGACAAAGATGCATCCAGACTCCGAGCCGCCACCGCTGAGACTCAAAGGCTCACTGAGCAGGTGGAAAAGCTAAAAATGGAGGTCAGCAGGAGGGCCAATGAGCAACAGAGAAAGGCAAAGGAGAGGGCGGGTGAAGCTAAAAGAATCCAGGACCTGGAACGACAGGTCAGACACAACTTTCTCCCTCTCCACATATTCTTGTTGCCTTGTTCTGCAGGTACATCTCATTCAGGGCACGTTCTTCTTTGTGCTCTATTTCCTGAGAACTGGAATTATCCAACTGTGTCTGTGAGTAACAGACCATCTGTCTGGATAGTCAGTTTTCCAACCAGCTTCTCCTTACCACCTCCTCTTCATGTTAAACTCATTTCTTTGACAGATGTGCATCTGGTTAAGTAAATTAACAACTTTGTATTGAATTGTCTCAGTGGTTAGCATACATTTTCTATTCAGTGTGAGCCATGATGCTCATGTAGCTTTGAGTTTGGCTTGCAACATTTCACAAACCCTTAATAGTTTCCTGTCTCTGCTTCTGTATCTATCTAAAAATAAAGCAAAAAAAAAAAATGTTATGATAGTGATTTTGAGTTCCACCGAGGGCTGGACGATTATGGCCTAAAATCAAAACCTTGATTAATTGAACATTTTATCTCATTTTGTTTTGTTTGTTTGTTTTTTTTTTACCCTCATAGTTCACTTACAAGGTTTGTACTGTAAATATGCTTGACTATTAAAGGTGGAATATTTTTTCCTATTGAAAGAGTGATCTGACATAACAGCTCACTTTCAGCAGTTATTTTATCTATGGTTCGTAACATTTCTTACAGATTTCTGCTCGTTGTAAATCAGATAAAGATAAATTAGCACAGTACCAGTATGTAATGAGAGCGATTGCATGTGTGAATTAGTCATACCGTCTCTATTAATTGTGAATAGTTACTTCAAAAGTAGAAAAATATATGCTATAAGTTTTGAGTTTCTAAGCTACTTTAGTGATAAATCACAGGACAGCGCTGACGACTAGTTTCTACGTTCCTCTCTGTGCGTGCAATCTTCACGTTTTGTGCAGCTACTGTTTGTATGAGTGTTCGTGTCACAATGCAGCTGCGCGAGCACTGTAGCTCGATATAATAATACACATCCGATCGTCTAAAATCGCTTAAATGTCCAAACTGGCAAACCTTAAAACACATTCAACTGACAAAGTTTAGTGAAGACGCAAGGCTCCCCGCTCGTGCGGGGCTGTGTGTTGACTCGGCGTTCACCTCCGTGTTGCTCCCATGCCGCTGACTGGATGGGGCGGAGTCACATGGCTACACACGCGGTAGTATGTTTTTAAATGGGAAGTATTAACTGGATTTAAAAAACGAAATAACCGACATGGGAAAATTACGTCGTTTAGAGGTTCTGAATTTCGATTTCGATTACTTTTCAATTAATCGTCCAGCCCTAGTTCCACCTCCTGAGAATTTTGTAATATTTATTATTGGCTGCATCAGTAATAAAACTTCTTAGATTCTGTACCATCTATCACTCTTGTTCATATTTCCTCTCTCAGCTTAAACAGATGGAAGAGCTCTTGAAACGCAGGCATCCAAACTCCCTGCCCGCCCTGATTTTGGCTGCTGCATCTGCTGGCGCAGATGTTGATGGATTGGATGTCCATCCCCCAAATGCCCCTCAGTCCTCCCAGACAGCGGCTCTTTTGGAGAGACGTGCACATCGACTGGAGGCGGAGCTAGAGGGCCGCGATGAAGCAGCCAAACGCAGTCTCCGAGCAATGGAACAACAATATCACAGAATCAAAGTACTCATTTCAGATTCAGATTCAGTACTGAATAGGTCACAGGGAATTTTTGTGTAAAATAGGGGTGTAACGGTACATGTATTCCTCCCGAACCGTCACGGTACGGACATTACGGTTTGGTGCATACAGTTAGACGTTGAATACAGCTAGTCACAGGCGATTCACACTTCAATCCAGAAGGGGGAGCATTTACATTTACGCATTTGGCTGACGCTTTTATCCAAAGCGACTTACATTGCATTACACTATACATTTGTATCTGAGTATGTGCAATCCCTGGGATCGAACCCATGACCTTGGCATTGCTAGTGCCACGCTCTAACCACTGAGCTACAGGAAAGCTTGTTTGCTAACCGCCACAACAGGAAAAAAGCAGAAGAAGAACAGACGATCTATGCAGAGATATGTTTACATGTAATCTCTCAATCAGTGTTTCAGCCGTGGAAAGACATCAATAAAACAGCTTGAGAATAATATCTCACATAGCATAACATTTTACCTCAGGCAAGTCATTTAGTGTCCACAGCATGTTTTTTTTTTTGTTTTTTTTTTGAGTGATGATTAATATTTCAAAAAATAAATAGCAAGTGAATTTAATAGTTTGGGCTCTATTGTTAATTGTAACCTTTAATATTATAGTAATGTGCAAGAAAGGGCTCCCTGTATATAATTTA
>RJVU01062584.1:7185773-7209895 GCA_003731715.1 Anabarilius grahami | reverse complement strand
TATCCTTAAGAAAATGTTAATTATAATTTATTTATTTAAAGAGAGAGAGACACGATTTGTTCAATAAACCACTGTTTAATAAAAAAGAAGAAAAAAGAAGCAATTTTATTTTTGGTTTTCTCCCGCCTGCTGTGCCAAACCCGTACCAAACCATGACTTCAATTCCGAGGTACGTACAGAACTGTCATGTTTGTGTACTGTTACACCCCTAGTGTAAAAACATTAAACGTTAAATCTAATCTAAATTTGAGACTAGGTTACGAAACAAGTTTGAGCTATTGGAACTTGGTGGTTCTGATCTCACTGACTGAAGTGCTGTGTGTCCTTAATTAGTATGGGAAAAAAGCAACTCAAACTACTTTTCTTTTTTCAAAGCATGTTATTTACCAGAGCCCACAGCTGGATCGATCTATTTCCAGAATAGCAAGTTTGCCAAGAAAATTAGGTTTCTATTTTAAGTCTTAAGTGCACAGGGATTTTAATATGCTCTCAGAGTGGCAGCATTTCTCTCATTTCTAAACCCTGCTGTGTGCCCTCATGACTTGAATGTTAGAAATAGAAATAGAAACTGAAGCAAAGTAAGGCTGGGTGATATATTGAAAATTCACTATATATTTGCTGATATACACAACCCTTAAAAAGTTTGGGGTCAATACGATTTTTTAAATATTTTGAAATGAGCATCTTATTCTCACCAAGGCTGCATTTATTTGATCAAAATACAGTAAAAACAGTAATATTGTGAAATATTATTACAATTTAAAATTATTGTTTTCTTTTATAATGCATTTTAAATATTTATATGTATTCCTGTGATGGCAAAGCTGAATTTTCAGCATCATTACTCCAGATCCTTCAGAAATCATTCTAATATTCTGATTTGGTGCTCAAGAAACATTTCATATTTTTATCAATGCTGAAAACAGTTGTGCTCCTTAATATTTTTGTGGAAACTGTGATACATGTTTTCAGGATTCCTTGATGAATAGAAAGTTCAAAAGAACAGCATTTATTTGAAATAGAAATCTTTTGTAACAATTATAAAAGTTTTACTGTTGCTTTTTCATAACTTCAGTGCATCCTGGCTGAATATAATTATAAGTTTCTTGAAAAAATTATTTGACCTCAAACTTTTGAATGGTAATGTAAAATAAAGCAATATTGAACTTGAATATTGCAATTGTTTTAATGCGTCTTTTATTAGTCCATTAAGTTTGCAAAAGACTCTCAAGACTCATTAAGGCTCTCAAGTCAGTAAGTTTGATTCATTATGATCAGGTGAATTGGTTCAAAACTCATTCAACTATATAAATATATAATAATTATAATAATATTATACAAACAAATATAACAATTATAAAAAAGATTTATTAATTAAATATAATATACATTTTATTTTTGTTTTTATTAATTTTTTTAAGCTATATTACCCAGCCCTGATGCAGTCAGACTTTAAAGAATGATATATTTAAATGCTATTTTGAGCCAGCTCAATTAACAATGTTTGCTTTTCATGTGTGTTCTTCTCTTCTTTTTCAGCTCCAATATGAACAGCAGATCACAGATCTGGAGCAGCGTTTGGCTGAGAAGAATCAGAACAATGAGGCCACCTCATCAGAATTGCCTGAATCACAAACTCAGTGGTTAAAGGTGGAGCTGGAGGAAGTGAAGATGGCCCATCAGAAGAAAGAGAGCACCCTCCAGGCAGAGGTGGCCTCTCTGCAAGAGCAGCTCCGCCAGGCCCAATCTCTGACGCAAACAGACAAGCCTGCCCGCAGCCCCTCACGCCACCAGCTCAATGCAGAGGCGGCACAAGCCTCACGCATCGAGAGACTAACCCAGGAGCTGAGCTCAAAGAGCCGCACCATTCAGGAGCTGAGTCGCACTGTAGAACGTCTGCAGAGGGAGAGGAGAACCATGCTGTCGGGTCCTGGCTTCGATCGTGATGAGCCCAAGCGACATTTGGGTGCAGCCAAAGAGCCCAAAAAACCCACAGCCGAGACTTTCCCCCCTACCCAAGATGAGAAAGACTACCATCCCGGAGCGTTCTCGGGATCACACATCTCAGAGGTGCAACTGGAGAACGATAGTTTGAAGATGAGATTGGAACAACTAGAGATACAGAGAGATCAAGAGAAAGCTTCCTTGCAGGCTGCAGTCACACATGCACAAAATCAGCTCCTCAGGTAAAGTCTTTTGGAGTGGTTCAGTCATGTTTTTATAAACCATTTGAAGCACCCTTGAAATGTTCTAAACAACAGATAAACAACAGTGGCCCTACTACATGAAGTGATACCTTAAAACAGTCCTATAATTCTCTTCACATGATTGCCTGTCAAACCAACAATCGAAAGAAATCAGAAATTATATTTTTCTTAATGAAAATGTAGGCCACTGTAACAGTAATGAAAATTATTAATGACAATGAATTATTGAATTATTATAAAACGGTTAGTTCCTGTCCTTGATTCTGATTGGTCAATAGCTGTGTTTTATTCACGATAACCGCTTCACCCAACGGTTCTATGTATCACTACACAACACCCTTAGAAACCACTCTTAGCAATGTAAACTGTATGTTCTCAATTGATACTGTTCATTGAAGCTTACTGTATTATGTAGAAGAGTATTGTGAGAAAGAGATCGAGTGAGCGAATTTATTACCTGCATTCAGATTTAGCATTTTTCCTTCAGGTCAGTCCTATGTTCATAATAAAAAATCTGTTTAAATGTCCGATATATTATCCTGTCCTTTTAACAGTTAGGGGTTTTTCATGTGACTGACAGCGCTAGTCAAAGCATTTGTCAGTTGCGTCTTGTTCCGTGTTCACAACAATTCAGTCTTTTTTTTTTTATGTCTTCACTACTGACTGACACACTCATAAAGATAGTCATTGCCGCCATCTAATGGCGTAATAATGTAACTTCTGTTGCTGTTCATGGTCAGGGACTATTTTTTCCGGCGGAAGGAAGGCTTTAGTGAAAGTTTACTTCATGAAAGTTGCATTGATACATATTTTTGGTTTTTAATATTTGTATTGTGTGGTAACCGTTTTATAAAAGCAATTAGGTACTCGAGGCTAGATCAGCCCCCAGAATATTTTGTTTTATGAATATCTGAACATGCAATTTATCAAAAGAAAGAACACAGCTTCTGCTTTTAAACAAAAAATATATAATTTAAACCCTTTTATTCTAGCTTAGTGCATTATTTTTTTTAATCAACACTTGACTATAGGTAAGTTTCATTAAGCTGAGAAAATCACGTTTTTGTCAAGACTACATCTGGACTGGATTCAGAACGATGATCAAAACATAGATGGAGTAGAATGAGTCCTATACCTCATCCTGTGTTGACATTTAATTTAGTAACGTTAGGCAGTTCTATTGCTTGTTTCTGCTTACTTTTCGCCTGTGTTTTGATCCGGAGATTCTGTACTCTATTCAGAAGATGTGTAATAGCGCCCCCCTACCATATAACAGTGAAAACAAAGAAAATGATGTCAATGGCAGGGAAGCTGTGTGTCATAAATGGCGGGGAAAGAGTTAACATGATGATTCAGTGTAATAGTATATTAATAACATTATCAATATTACTTTTTTAAGGATTCAGGAGCAGAATGCTGAGCAACTCACCTCGGTCAAGGCTGAGCATCAAAAAGAGATTGAATGCCTTCTAGCTTGCCATGCCCTTGAGCATTCCTCCTCCAAAGTGGCTGAACTCACCAATCAAGTGAACACACAAGAGGTTGGTTCTTAAACGAATTAATTTGTAGCTGTTTATGTCTCTCCAACATATCTATTTATATGACTCTGTGCATTTATTTGCTGCCAAGTGTTTCCTTGGCACTAGAAACACCAAGGTCATGGGAAGAAAATGAAATACTTTGCTTGCATTGTAAGTCGTTTTGGATAAAAGCTTCATGTATTCTGGATACATGTAACTTTTCTATTTAGATCATAGTGCAGCATTTACAGGGGCAAATAAAGGAGCTCCAGGGAACCAAAGATGCTCTGGCTGTGTCTAAAATCAGAGAGGAGACCCTGCAGAATCAGGTAGTGAATCAGTAATTCAGTTACCGTTCTTCTTTAAACACAGGATTTTTAATTTTCTCTCCATATTTCCTGTTATGTGTACGTAAATAGCTATCAAAGCTTCTGGAAGAGCTGAAACAGGCCAAAGAAGCCCACAGTCCTGAACTAAGACACTTCACTAGCCTGGAGCAGAAGATTCAGTCCATGGAACTCCGCTACAATCAGCGTGAGAAACAACTTCAGCAGGTAACATTTACATTTACATTTACATTTATGCATTTGGCAGACGCTTTTATCCAAAGCGACTTACATTGCATTATACTATACATTTGTATTGGAGTATGTGCAATCCCTGGGATCGAACCCATGACCTTGGCATTGCTAGTGCCATGCTCTAACCACTGAGCTACAGGAAAGCTATGTAACACACCCACACGCCTCCACTAACTATATATATATACCCTACCATTCAAAAGTAGGGCTGTCAAGCAATTCAATTACGGAACGAACGTGGCGCCAGCTTAGTCTTTTTCCGTAAGTAGAATAGAGAAGGCGTAGAACATTCAGCGTAAGCATTTTGAAAAATGCGGAAACGGAAATTACGTTCAAGGCGATATTTTGTTTATAAAGGATAAACGGTTGTATTTTTTTAGAAAATGACCGATCGTTTCGCTAGATAAGACCCTTATTACTCATCTGGTATCGTTTAAAGCCCTTTGAAGCTGCACTGAAACTGCAATTTGGACCTTCAACCTGTTGGTAGCCATTGAAATCCACTATATGGAGAAAAATCCAGGAATGTTTTCCTCAAAAACCTTAATTTCTTTTCTACTGACAAAAGAAAGACATGAACATCTTGGATGACATGGGGGTGAGTAAATTATCAGGAAAAGTTTATTTAAAAGTGGACTAATCCTTTAATTAATCTAATTATTCGCAAATTAATCACACTTAAATTTGGCTGAGAAATGACCCCCAAAAGATAATTTAAAGTCATTATTGTGTTAAAGGTGCAACATGTTAGATTTTTGCAGTAAAATATCCAAAAACCACTAGGCCAGTGTTATATATTTTGTTCACTTGAGTACTTACAATATCCCGGGATGTGGGAGGAAGTCGCCTGTCAATTGCGTCACACCCGCATTACCTTCGGTTTCTGGTTTTATTTTGTAGAAACCATGGAAATACCAAAGACGCTTTAATATATTACATGTTTTATTAGACTAGGGAACAACTGTTTGGTTACATTTATAGACAGAAAACTACTTGTTGTTCTATAGCTCAACACGTTTAGTCTTACTGTTTAAATCTAATTTTCTTGATTTTTTTTTTTTTTTTTTTGAGTACCATGCTTTACATGCCTCAGAGAAAAACACTCTTTTGTCAAGTGGCTAATATAGCATAATCAGATGCAGCTTTATTTTTAGTAACAGTAATACAGAATTTTCTCCATCATACAATACGTTTTAAAATTAATTGCATGCCATTTATCAACACAAGCCATCCAGCTTTTATGATATTCTAAAATCGATCTAGTTTACTGCAGTGTGCAACAAGTCTCTCACAGCAGCCGCCAAGCGAACAAACAGAGTAATGTTATAACATCATTTTCAACACACTCAAATGTATCTAATATAATAAACATAGCTGCATTACCTCATACTCATGACCGGAAAAGCGGAAGCAGCGCCGGCGACTGTCGCATAATAAAAGTTTGTTATGTGTGTTGCGCAATTGCTCCAGCGGCCTCGTTCAGCTCCCACAACACTCTGTCCTGCTCTGCTTCATACTACAGTAACGTTAATAATCGCATCCATGAACATGATTTCTTCCCGAGTCCTATCCCGATTATTTCCACCAGCTGTGATGTGAAGACCACATGTCCCAAGATTCCGCGCTCAAACTTGGCGTCATCAAGCCATGCTTTTGTTTTGAATAGGCCTCTAGCGACCTCTAGTGGACAGAAAATCTTACATATTGCACCTTTAAATAAGAAAAGCATCAAATAGACATTATAAAAAATAGCTTTAGAAATAAATATTTAATTTGATTAGACAGAATTTATTACACAAACTTTTAGGCTACAACGGCTATGTTTTTTTTTTTTCAGAAGCTGCATCTGAATTAGTATTTAGATATATACAGACCAAAAAAAAAATTTTAATCAAAGGGTTAGTTCACCCAAAAATGACATTTCTGTCATTAAGTACTCACCCTCATGTCGTCTCAAACCCGTAAGACCTTCGTTCATCTTCGGAACACAAATTAAGATATTTTTGATGAAATCCAATGGTATCTGATCCACACATAGGCAGCAATGACATTGCATTTTTTGAGGTCCAGAAAGGTACTAAAGACATCGTTAAAACCATTGACGTGACGAGATGAAGCGAAGAGAAAACAAAACATTTATTCAACAAATTCATCTGTCCCCTGTCATACTGCTATGCTATTTTCGTTGCAGAGCTTCAGTGTTTATGTCCGTACGGTGGCTCAGTATTGGCTGGCTATGGTCACGTGAGCAGCACGACGCGTGCGTGAGCCTGCGTTCAGACTTAAACACTGAAGCTCTGCAACAACAATAGCGCAGCACTATGACGGGGGACAAACAAATTTGTTGAATAAAATCATTATTTGTGTTTTGTTTTTGCACACAAAAAGTATTCTTGTCGCTTCATAATATTAAGATTGAACCACTGTAGTCACATTGACCGTTTTAACAATGTCTTTAATACCTCTCTGGACCTCAAAAGGTGCAATGTCGTTGCTGCCTATGTGTTGCTCAGATACCCTCGGATTTCATCAAAAATATCTTAATTTGTGTTCCGAAGATGAATAAAGGTCTTACGGATTTGGGATGACATGAGGGTGAGTAACAGAAATGTCATTTTTGGGTAAACTAACCCTTTAAGTGATTCTCTAATTAAGAAACTAAAACTGCCAGTAGGTGGCGGTAAATGTCTAAATGAGTAAGTCATTGAGTCATTCATTCATTCGATTCATTTAAACTGCTGATTCATTCATTAATTAAATAAATGGCTCTCTTTATGAATGGGCCATTGAATCATTTTTCACCCGATTGATTCGCTCAAAACCTAGATTCATTGTGTTGCTCGGAGATGCACAACAGTTCTGCTTTGGCTTTACAAGTAATACAGTACTATCGTTGGAAAAATTGAGCAAAAACAGTCAATGTTGTGTCTAAAATAGAACACAGTATTAACTTCTTATTTATTGAACTTGTATAAAATCAATAGGCCTATGACATTTGCACTTGTGCTATTCAGGATAAAAACAGCAACTTTTGTGATATTGCCTAACTATATCATATGATATAAATATGAGACAACTCATACAGGGGTGTTTTTGCCCTGATATCTTGATTTTTAGAGGCATTCTAATTGCATTCTATAGGCAGTTACAAAAATGTATAAAAAAAAAATGTATGGGGTATTTTGAGCTGAAACTTCACAGACACATTCAGTGGACACCTTAGACTTATATTACATCTTGTGAAAAAGCATTCTAGGGCACCTTTAAGAACAGTGCGGAGAGAGCTTCATGGAATGGGTTTCCATGGCCGAGCAGCTGCATCCAAACCTTACATCACCAAGTGCAATGCAAAGCGTCGGATGCAGTGGTATAAAGCACGCCGCCGCTGGACTCTAGAGCAGTGGAGACGTGTTCTCTGGAGTGACGGATCACACTTCTCTGTCTGGCAATCCGATGGATGACTCTGGGTTTGGCGGTTTCCAGGAGAACGGTACTCGCCTGACTGCATTGTGCCAAGTGTAAAGTTTGGTGGAGGAGGGATTATGGTGTGGGGTTGTTTTTCAGGGGTTGGGCTTGGCCCCTTAGTTCCAGTGAAAGGAACACTTAAGGCTTCAGCATACTAAGACATTTTGGACAATTTCATGCTCCCAACTTTGTGGGAACAGTTTGGGGATGGCCCCTTCCTGTTCCAACATGACTGCGCACCAGTGCACAAAGCAAAGTCCATAAAGACATGGATGAGTGAGTTTGGTGCAGAGGAACTTGACTGGCCTGCACAGAGTCCTGACCTAAACCCGATAGAACTCCTTTGGGATGAATTAGAGCGGAGACTGCAAGGCAGGCCTTCTCACCAACATCAGTGCCTGACCTCACAAATGCGCTTCTAGAAGAATGGTCAAAAATTCCCATAAACACACTCCTAAACCTTGTGGAAAGCCTTCCCAGAAGAGTTGAGGCTGTTATAGCTGCAAAGGGTGGGCCAACTCCATATTAAACCCTACGGATTAAGAATGGGATGTCAATAAAGTTCATGTGCACGTAAAGGCAGGCGTCCCAAAACTTTTGGCAATATAGTGTATCATGGTTGCCACAAAAATATTCCCCTAAACTATTGAAAGGTAGTGTACTAACATGTTTACTAACTTGCAGTTTGACACATACAAAGAGAAAACAACCAGCTCATGTCTGTTTTTCAGTTGCTGTACAGTATATAGTTGTTCATAATGGATCTCAGCAGCTGTCTGCTGATTGACAACCTCTGCACTATATTGTGATAAAGTACACTGATGTTAGGTGTGTTGCAGGTGATTGCAGACACACGGCGGGCGGTGGAACAGGAGCAGCAGGGTGAGGTGGAGCGCTGGAGGAGACTCGCTCACAGCAGGGCTAAAGAGCTGGATGCCTTCAGACTGGAGCTGGACTCTATACTGGACGTGCTCCGAGAACTCCAGAGACAGGGTGTAGTCATCCCCCTCCCCGAACACACCTCCTCCACCACCCACACATATCTGCCCCTCCAATCCTGAGCTGCCTTTGCAACACATTTTGTAAAGATTATTTATTGTCAAGGAACATGCTGGGTATGTAACATGTTAGTAATTGTAGCATAAATCCAAATGTTATTTTGTATTAAAGTTAATTATTATGTGCACAAATATTTGTCCTGTTTTGCTGCTCTGTTGTTTTTACAACATCCAACATTGAGCAGAATCCAAAACCCCTGAACAAACAGCACTTGTTGATACACCACCCACATAAGAGTTATAAAAATGCGCATCTCAAAAGCTTAACCTAAAAGTACGTTTACACAAATATTGCAGACGTCAAGATTTATTACTCGCCTTAGAGCTGGCCTCAGAGGACACGGTCTGAATGCTAATGAACTACTAAAAGAACATAAATCGCATAAGTGGCTGGAGATGGAGCTGCTGCGTTGTGTGATGATTATTAAGAGCTGATCAGCATGCAGAACTGTTTATAAACACCAAGGGTCCTGACAAAAATATAATTTAATTGGGCACATAGGATACATTTGTGGAGAGGCCATGAAGTATAAAGAAATTTAAACGGGAAATTTACAAAATCATTGCCTTTCAAAAAATAGATTTGCATAATCACAAAAAAAGACAGTTGAGTCAAAATAAATGCAGTACTGATAACTTAAGCTTCAGCTAGTGTCACTTTTGATCTTTGTTCAAAGCTCTCCTTAGCTGTCACCTGTCTAAATTATGAATTGTCTGCAAGTTTGAATGTTTAATAATGTCACTCTGTAGATCTGGAGTCATTTCTATTAGAATTTTTCCTCAGGCAAAGTTTTCATCAGTGCTCGTTTTTATATTTGCTAATGATATACTGTAGTAATAATATTATGGGTTTTTAAAGGTTAAAACATTGTAAGTGATCCCACAATTCTACACTATAAACTACAACAGTATTTTCAGCTAAATTTTACACTTTTCATCATATGAGTGTTCTCAGTGGTTGCCAGGACATTGCTGTGTGGTTGCTATGGTTTCTGAGTGGTTGCTAGGTAGCAACTTTTTGATCCAAATTAAAAAATGTCTTTATTCTCTATATATGATCCTATAATGTATATATGGTCTATTTTCACCTGTTTTATCATCTATCATCTGAAAATCGCCAGGTTAAAAAAGTAATAACACAAGCTGAATGATTTGAGGTTTCATTCATGTTTGGTCTTAAGGTTAGGGATTTGTTTGCGTCAGCAAATATCACCACAGGAAACTTTGCTCTGAATTTTATTGGCATATAGGTGTTCAATAAAACAAGAGACAGAACTGAAGTATTGAATTGCTCTAGCAGCTCAAGCAGCTGTATTCAGACAATTACAGAGAGTTAGTATGCAAGTATACTGCAGATATTCTGCAGAAAGCCAGTGATTCAGCTGACAGGTGCTGATAGCGAGCTATTTTCTACTCAGGCATTTGCTCACACAACAAACCCAGAGAACCAGGCAGTGCGATACCAAATTGCTCCAATTTTGTCATTAGGCTACACAAGTACAATGCTGCATCAACGTTTTACTACTGCACATAAAGAGATTTTTTTAATAATGCTGATAATAGGAATGAAGTATGAACCAATAAGGCATTGCAATCTGCTGGAATGCCTTCCTACAACCAGAAAACCTGTTTTCTTTAAATATCACTTCATATCTAACCACAGGCTCTGTCTTTGAACGTGCTGTCGAGAGCACATTCGCAAAGTCCCATTCGTGCCATTCAATCTTTTTCATCTTTTAGGCTGATGTCGTGCCTCACCGTAGACCCCAGATGTCAGAAAATAGTTCAGCCTTAAATCTCACTCTTCAAAAGCTCCACTTTTGAAGTGAAACCCATCACTCTCCACTTTTAGAGATAATAGAGTGAGTTGAGGAGAGTGATGGAGCCATAATGAGAAACTAAAGGCATCTGACCATCTTCAAACTGGTGGTTTAGTCAATGATGTGATGGGTGCAGCGCGGACGGGCCTCCTCCATTATGATCGGTGGATCGCCCAATAGTAAATCTTCGTCTCCAAGTGTGGAGCTCAATTCTGAGTTCACAAAGTTGGGGATGTTGAAATGCGCCAGGAGCGCCGCCTCTCGTTCCTCCCTGGTCTCCATACCCATGCTTTGGACGACAAGGCCGCCGCTGCCCATACGTCCGTGGGCGGCACCACCAGCGTTGCTCGTTACCCGGCCTCCATCTCGCTCTTCTTCGTTAATATAACAATGAAAAAGAGACCGGGACTCCTCCAGCAATGGGCGGGAGAGACCCGTTCGGGTGTCCGCCTCACGTTGGCGCCCCAGACCCTCGGCGCAGCTGGTGAGACGCATCCGTTTCTCGTAAGGCTCCGCGGCCCTGTGGGATTGAGAGTAATATTGAACTCAAAGCTTCATCGGCAAAGTTTAAAGAGCTTTATTTCCCTTTTCTAATATCAAGGTGGAATGAGCAACGGTGCTTCTGGAGTGTGGGAGTACCCTCATCTTATATTCAATAATCCGTGTGTGTGTGTGTGTGTGTGTGTATGCGTGCATGTTCCTCTTTTCAATGATCTGGAGTGTAAGAGGTTTCTGCTGGGCTGTGTTAATGGATGACTCACATCTATAGAGCAGTTTAATTAAAAGAGCTCTAAACAGACTCTCAGTCCGACCCCTGAGCTTCCACGCTGCTCCATTAGACCAGAGGATGGGGATTAATAGTGCTTTACCATTATAATCAAGTGTAATTATATGCAATAAACAATAAATGCCTGCAAAATTATTTGTCCAATATATTTGAGTGTAAAAAGAGGGCATTATTGGACATTAATTTGCTTTAAATGAATTCTGGTTAGCTACCAGAACATAGACAGAGATAATTGTTGTTTGTGTATGTGCATGCATATGGGTGCATTTGTGCACATTAATAAACATGAGCATGCACCGATGGAAGAATAGATTGGATTAAAATGGCATGAAATAAAATGGCTGTATGTTTGAGTTTATTTAGGATAAAGTTGCCAGACTTCATGTTAATTGGGCCAAGGTTGCAGATCGTTGTTGGTTTAATCAAAGTTTTCTGTAAAGATTCTTTGTTGGTCTAAAGGAGTGCAACATCGGAGACACTGACCTAGCAAAGAGCTAATGAGAGTGAGGGAGGCCGCAAACACACACACACAGCTCTCTGAAGCAAAGGATAATGAGGCAGCTAGGTGGCCAAAGCACAGGCAGCGGGAAACAGAAAAACCATACTGAAATGCTGACTCGCTCTAGTACATCGTGCTTGTGGTGCAGATGTGAGAGAGATGATTCCATTGGGAATTTACTGCCTTGACATTTGTTCGTTCTGTTCTGTCCTTGCCACAGCTGATTCACAAAGCTTGTATTTCACAGTTTAGTGTTTAAAAATACTTACTCTGGGTGTGGGGCTCCTGTTTTGGTCAGAAGAGTCAGAACAAAAAACATAAAAATGACAAAAACTGCAAGACCCACCCAGAAGCCGATCACAATGGAATCTGCAGGAGGAAACAAAGCTGAGTGATGTAAAAATGCAAAGGAAATGCTAAAATGTGTCATTTATACAAATAATATAATAATAAATAAAATTGTATATATATATATAATGTATATATTTATATATAGAGAGAGAGAGAGGTTATATATTGACATTACATTATTTTATGTCTATCACTGTATGCTGGAAAAACTTTTGTTATTCATTATTTGCAATTTTTGTTTCTAAGCATAGCCTAGGCTATATCTTATCTTTGTTTCATAGTTAACAAAAAGACGAAAAAAAAACAGGATAAAACACATCAAGCTATAATGGACTTAAAGCTGCAGAGAAATAGACTTACATCGATGTGCTTTGAGTCCTTCAAAAGACACGGGCTCTTCGTCGTCGTAGTATTCGTAGCTCCATTCATAATTATGATTTGGCATACTAGTACTGTTTAAAAACTGGAACCTCGGCATCCTAAATCACAGGTCAGAACTGATAATAACAGCTCTTCGGGAAAGAAACATTACAGTTCCTCACAGCAGTCAGTGTGCGGTCCACGCGAGCGCAGCAATTATCTATCGCATCCAGAGCTGAGAACAAAACCAGCCGTTTTAACACCGATACTGACGATGAGTTCATCCTTATCCTGCGAACCTCTCGCGTCTCCGTGCTCCAAGACAAAAATGAGGTCTAGGTGGGCGTTCTGTAAGTATCACCCGTATTCGTGAGGTCTACTGTGGTCTCGAGAGAATCTACTGAATATATGATGAGATCACGCATTTCTCTCATCCATGAGCTCGTGTGTGAATGGAGAGATTTCACGCGCCTCGGGGGGGCATCCGAGAGCGGTTCTTTCTTTCTTTCTTTGCAGTCACATACTAGTCTTTTTAACAATAAAAAATTAAAATCTACTTACTTTCCACCATTGTTGTCTTTTTTGAGTGCTTCGGCAACAATTTTTAAAGAAATACAAAACAAATCATGCAACAAGAAAAAGAAAAGGCTAATATAAATATCAAATCAGTGTTTGTGGGCAACTTAACTACAGATTAATTAATAAATTACAGGGCTCGACAATAGAGTACCTCAGGGATGACGTGTTTTTGTAGGCCAACCCGGAAGTTAGCGGCGCACGTGTTCCCTCGATCGAAAACGAATCTCATTTTTCCCATAGACTTTTGGAAAATCGCAGAAAATAAGATCTTTGTTTAACAAAGGGTTATGACACTTACACGTTTTGTCTATCAAGATAATCTTTACAAGTTAACACAACATTTATACATTTTGAAGCCTAAATAAAGTCGTCAGATATAAAAAGCTAACAGTAGGCTATAAACGGACTACAGCACACCATGGTCGCGGATCAACGTCGTCACCACCAAGCTTCCTCAAACTTTATTTAAAAAGCATGCTCGCTGATTATGATCTGCGCTGTGTATGAATACTTTTTCATGAGCAATACTGTCCAAATGTCCTGTTTGTCATGATGACGTCTAAAGTCCCCGCCAAAGGAAGTAGTCCCTTTTAGCACTTTGTTAGCAACCGCCGTTTTTAAGACACAGTAAAGGTTTAAAAAATCACAAGCGGGTTATAACTGGTGTGTTTTATGTCATAGATCAAAACGTGAAAATATTTAGAGGCTCTGTTAACCACAGACCTTATTTCAGGCGATTTAGCAAAAACCCATTCAAAAAACCCATTAGTTGCGTCCCAAATGACGCACTATACACTATGCACACTATGTACTTGTGCACTATGCACTCATCCATGTAGTGCGTGAATTATATAAGGTTATTTTGTCATTTAACAACGGAGTTCGATCCTCCCTTCCCCTCCACTACGTAATTAAAGCTGCAACAGTTGAGTGCACGAAGTGTCCAACATTCCACACTTCGGCCCTGTCCCAAATGGCACACTCCGGACTTGTGGACTTCCTCAGAGTCCACACTTTGGTGACGTCATGTAGTGCAGACCTATAGGGCCCTTGGCGCGAGTCCACGAGAGAATTGAGAGGTATTTTTGGGACAGACTCGATCGTCACGCCGGAAATAACGGTCTGGTTGTTTTTTGACAGGAGCTGCAGATTCGTAGCCTGGATACCAGCCGAACTTAGCCCCGCCCACAACATTTTGAGGTCGGGGAGTTCGGTCAGGACTCGATCCGTAGAGGAGTAATTATGCCCGAACAGAAACTGTTCGGACCAATCACATTGTCAGGACGATGTTTGACAGATTATCACCAGAAATGTAATCTATCACGTCATCAAAGAGCGCTTGGGTTGAATTAGTTTACAACAATGATGGCTTGTGTTGAAGAACCTGAAGAACTGAGATGTGTAGATTCCGCCATCGCGTCCGTTATAGACGACATCGACAGCGCATTAATTTTAAAAGAGGAACAGAGGACCGCCATCAAGGCATTTGTCAGTGGGAAAGATGTCTTTGCTAGCCTGACGTGGTCATACTCAATTTGTGTGCAGTTGAGTTCTGTTGACAACTATGCGTCGCTCAACACACGTCACTTACTCTGTAGCTCTGATTGGTTGTAGGTCTATCCAATTGAGGTCTTTCCTGGATCGGTTGAAATACGCCCCCATAATCAAAGCCCAATGGAGCAGTATCAGACTCATATTCGAACTAGAATTGAGTATGACCACGTCAGGCTAGCAGGTTCGGGGAATATGCTGCCTATTGTTGTTGTTGCAAAATATTATCTCCATGTCAACTACACAGCCTGCTTTTGCTTATGCCACCTGGGCATTAGACAATATATACATGCTTATTTAAATAATGTATACAGTTGTAATAATACATAATGTTCCATTAGAACTAAGATTACAATTTTAACACATAATAAACATGTGCGTGAGTTTCAGATGAATTTACAGGTTTAAATATAAATACTAGGTTTACATATGACTCAGTAAAGCCCTGACATTCGGTTCTATTTATTTAATGAATCATAATGCGATCGTATTATTCAACGCGCTATTATTATGTTTGAGATATCAACCACTGGTCGATGACCATAATGTTTGTATAAACTGTAGGTAACAACTGGTAAAATGTACACCTAGGTCATAAAAACCGTAATGATACCTACACTTAAATATTTTCTTCTCAGCCATGTCGTCAATTGCTCTTGAGCGAAATCTCCTCCCATCCGTTGTCTGATTGGCATTTTGCAAGGATTCCTGGGTAGTTAAAGTGTGCGGAGCCTGAATCTATGCGGGCTTCGCGGAAGACTGCTTCAAGGGTACAAAGGGGGCGCTGCTGAGCACACTTCAGAGCGTTAAAATGCTGAATGGGACGGCCTACGGACTCGTAGACTCGGCGAGCACGCGCAATTTAAGTCCACGAGACCGAAAGTCCACATGAAGTGCGCCATTTGGGACAGGGCCTTCGTTTTTTCCATTAATTTAGTGCATCATCCGGGTATTTAAAGTGCACTTTTTCTTTTTGGAATTTTCTGTGTGAACACACTACTCGCACTATTTATACTTAAAAACGTCATAGAATAGTGCATAAGTATGCGAATTGGGACGCACCTATTGACTTTGGCTGTTTCTCAATTCCTAGAACGCAGAGAACGGACTTGCGTTCTCGTGGAGTCCGGTCTTGCCAGGCGACCTTGAAAGAACGAACTCGGAAGGACGCGAGGACACAGAACACATCATTTGAGAATTGAGATGTGCTGCGATCTTGTTGCTCAGCTGACCGTCCCAGCATATTATAAGTGGCTAATGCACAATAAATACAACATAACATCACAATTAATTGTCATAACCTATTAAAAGATTTTTTTCATATTATTATAGAATCATTGTTTTCATATCATTTTATATCTTTTTATTTCACCGCGTGTATTTATGAAAATGAGTAGCCTTTGTGTTACATGCTTTGTCAATGTTAAGATAATTTTTTATATTCCAATAAAAATACTGCAGGCTTTCTTCGGGTTATCATTTTATTAAAATTAAGCAAAAAAAACGGTTTACTTTCACGAGCCGTCATGTATTTGCGAGCTTGTAGCAGGAATCTCATAAGCGAGAACGGGAACTTTAAAGCTTACAGGCTCCCGTATGTCGAACGCCCGCAGCGTCTTCTGGGATTTTTAACGGTTCGATTCTCTCAAGGTGCGTTCCATAGAAAAGGCTTATGACACTTTGTGGAGGGAAGGTTTGCTAATTAAACTGAATAAAATTGGAATAGGTGGCAAACTTTATAATTGGGTTTTAGATTTTTTATTTGAACGCACTTTTAAGGTGAAAATTGGGGAAGAATTATCAGCTCCTTATAACATTCTAAATGGAACTCCACAGGGTAGTGCAATTAGCCCATTATTGTTTAATTTAATGATCAATGATGTTTTTGATAAAGATAATAAACCAGGAATAGGATTGGCTCTTTATGCAGATGACGGAGCATTATGGAAGAGAGGCCGTAATATTAAAAATGTGGTTAAAGGCATTCAGGAGTCAATTAAAGAAGTAGAAGAATGGTCATTGGATTGGGGTCTAAAGTTTTCAGTCTCAAAAACACAATATATGTTATTCACTAAAAACAAGAGGAATGAACATTTAGAACTGAAGTTGTATGATCAAATATTGGAAAGAGTACCTGTTTTTAAATATCTTGGATTATGGTTTGATGGAAAATTAACATGGAAATATCATATCAGTAAAATTGAGTCAAAGTGTAAAAAGATCTTAAATTGCATGCGTACGGTTGCTAGTCACAATTGGAGAGCTAGTCGTAGTGCATTGTTGTGCATGTATCAAGCACTGATTCGTTCTTGCTTTGACTATGGATGTATTGTATATGGTTCGGCATCCAAGTCTTTACTGGAAAAATTAGATATAATTCAATCCAAAGCACTAAGAATATGTTGTGGAGCAGTTAAAACATCCCCTGTTGATGCAATTGGAGTAGAAATGGGAGAGATGCCTCTAGATAATAGAAGGGAAAAACTGGCAATCACATACTGGGTAAATCTTCAGCAATCAGCAAATAATCAACTTACCCGCAAAGTATTGGAGGAATGCTGTGAATACTCATATGATGAAGGACACAGTTTTGGATGGAAGAGCAGAGTATGGGCTAAAGAATGTTGCATGGACAATAAGATCTTCTGTCCCAGTATACCACTTGCTGATACTCCATCATGGAAAGTCCCTGAACCGCTTGTAGATTTGAGTTTACTAGACAAGCCCAAAGAAGAGTACATTGGAAATGAGGTTAATGCTTCTTTAAATAACACATTTTATTCAGTATTACAAATATTTACAGATGGTTCTAAGGAACCTATCAGTCAGAAGGTTGGATTAGGTGTATATATTCCACAATTTAAAAAACAGATTAGTTTGAGGTTGACTGATGAGATGTCTGTGTACACTGCAGAGTTAACAGCTATAATAATTGGACTACAGTGGGTCGAACAAGTTAGACCAAATAAAGTGGTAATATGTTCAGATTCTTTTTCAGCTTTAATTAGTATAGTACATGCAAGATCAGACAGAGATGATTTATTAATGGAAGTATATTTATCATTATACAGACTGAAAGAGGCTGGAATAGTGGTGTATTTCTGTCGGGTACCAGCACACATTGGGGTAACTGGTAATCAAGTTGCGGATAAACTAGCAAAAAAAGCACTAGACAAGAGGGAGGTGGATGTTAAAGTACCTATGGGGAAAAAGGAGGCAAAGTCGATTTTAAAGAGAAAGTTAATGAATAAGTGGCAAATGAGATGGGACAGTAGTGGCACAGGGAGATGGTGTTATAGTATCACACAGACAGTAGGGAGGATACATTGTCAGGGAAGAAATAGGAAAGAAGAAGTATTGCTGTCTAGGTTAAGATTGGGACATACAGGGTAAACTCAACACTGGCAATAATGGGGTTACATGAAAATGGATTATGTGATGTGTGTGGAGAATCTGAAAATGTATGTCATGTATTATTTATTTGTAGTAAGTATAATATTTTCCGGGATGTATTGTTCAGTCATCTGAAGAATGGAGAGGATAGAATGAAGAATGAGGATATTTTAGGAAAAGGTTTAATGGATAGACAGATATGTAGAGCACTAATTACGTTTATATATGATTCAGGTTTGGGATTTAGAATATGATATACTTGAAATGTTGAACCTGCCATGGGGGCTGAGTGTGGACGGAGGAGCTGAACACGCAGTGCCGGATGAAGCTCAATGAAACCTCTATTGCAGATATGATAAATAATGATGATGTATGTGGGATGATAGAGTAGGGTTCAACAAGGAAACATAGTTAATGGTCTATTTGTGAAAGAAGGAAGAGGAAATCGTTTTAAACTTCAGACTTATTGACACAATGTGGAATTACTTGCTATGTATGTTCGGAGACCAGCAATATTAATTTCTCATCCATTTTGTTTCTGTTTGTTGATGTCGCTGTACAGCAAGAATGTAACAGTTGGTCGGAGTTGTATTTGTCCCGCCCCTCCTCCACTCTGATTGGACGGCTGGCTAAAAAGTGACAGTGATGAGCGCAGCGTTTTACTCAAAGTTGAACATTCTTCAACTCGAGGCGACCGGTAAAAAACGCCGAGCTCTCAGCACTTGAGCGTGAAAAAGACGCTCAGCGCCTCGTTGCGCTCCTGGCGTTTAAAAAACGCGGCGTTCCCATTGAAAACAATTGAAAAGGTACGCTAGCAGCTGGAAAAAAACGCTTAGGTGGACACACGGCCTAACGGTCAACGATGACGTCACGCGCATACCCTCTATAGTTTCAAACAAAAGGTGCGTTCCATTCGACCTTAAGTGGACTGCGAAGTGGACTTGACAGGGTATTTCAACATCTTAAGTGAGATTCCATTCCGAAGGGAGCAAACATGTTCAGTTCGAAGGGCACTGCGAACGGCATAGGGAATAAGGGAACATCGATACATCACTTCACAGGAAGTAGAGAGGTAAAATCACCCAACTGTCATTGCGCACCGCGTCACCAGTCAGAACTACGATGGAGCAGAGCCGTTGAAAGTTTTTAAACGGCTCTCTGATGGAGGAATTTACATTTAAATTTTGAGTATTCACAATTTTTTATTATTATTATACGAACGAAAGTATGAATGGTTATGGCGATGAGTGTATTTGCATATTTTATTGTATGAATAGGCAATAGTATGAATGTATGAATATGACAAACTAAAAGTGTTGAAAAGCAGCTGAGGCTCTGTCATTTTTTATTTTACTTTATTTACCTCAGAAGTGTTTACTATGTGGCTGCGCGTGGAAAAGAAAGCGCACAAGATGAGACCCAGACGGTGGATTAAGAATACATTTATACAGTTAACCAAAATGAGAATTTATTTTCATATGGCATGAGAGGCTACAGCTTCAAATCTGTTAAGAGTCCATTTTAAATTTGAAAGTAAATTATAATATCTATTTATTTGTTATATCATAATCTGCGCGACACCGTCGTTGACTTTCTTTGATGACGTTTGTAGTGTGTACCAAATGAGTGATTATTGTCAGCGAAGTCCACTTCAACGGATATACCGTGCTCAGGGAGTAGGGAGCAGTGAACACTGCGTAGGGACCCTGTCGAATGGAACGCAGCTAAAGTGTACAGAATTGTTTTGCGTCTCTGAGCAACACTTCCTGAATGAATCAATCAGGTATGGCGTTGGTTGAATCTCACGGACTCGCCCATTAACAGATTCGCTGCCACCTACTGGCGGGTTTAATTTCACATTTAAAGTATCTTTTCATTTTATAAATCATTTCAAATAACAGTAACGTTTTATATTTTCAACATTTCAAAACATTATTTATGCATCTGTAACTGCTCTTGACTGATAAACTTTAATAAAGTTTAATCTATAGTTATATAGTTTTACATTAGATTACAATTTCTACCTGAAAATCTCCTGTTTAAGCCTACATAACCTGAAAGCACAGTTTATTTCATTTATGTTTATTCTGTTGTATTTATTTGTGCTATTACTTGTAATTTGATTATTTATTCCTATTTTATTATTTACTGTTTACTTGTCTAACAATATTTAAAGAGTTAATCTAGATTTTGGTGTCATAACCTTATTTATTAAGGTATCAAAAACAACAAAAACAATAACTAGGCTTATTTTATAGGCCCAAATCTTTTCTTTTACTTTCTTTTTTTATTTATTTTTTATTTGTGGGACCGGTGAAAATTTTGGCAGGGCAAGAAAAAATTTGAAAAATGACAACACTTTTTACAACATTTAAAAATAAAGGTTCCAAAAGAGAGTTTTCACTATGATGCCATAGTAGAACCATATTTGGTTCCCCAAAGAACCTTTCATTGGACAGTTGGAAAAAGAACCTTTTNTTTTTTTTTTTTTTTTTTTACATTTTAGTCATCTAAAGAACCTTTTTCCACTATAAAGTACCTTTTGTTAATTTGAAAGGTTCCGTGGATGTTAAAGGTTCTTCACAGAAACATCAGGCTAATGGCAAGTTCCAGCTGTTAATATTTAAACCTTTTAAACACTAGTTTATACTGTAGTGGTTAATACAAGACACTCATTAAACACAACCTACGTTTCATCATCTCTGTCATTTGAGTGATGTGCTGTTCCTGGATCAATTAATGATTGAAAATGCAAGGTGACCCGGTTTTATGCTGCTGAGACAAGAACATAGAGAATACTACACTCTGTTCAGGAAACTGTCAGGCATATTTGTGCATTAGTGCAGCAGGCAGACTGATGCTTAATGAGAATCCTGGGACTGGAGCTCTGGGACTTGTCTCTCAGTAATTGAGACAAATGTTCTTTATGATGCATGCTAATTAAAGCAGAGTCTACTGTCTCATCTAAAGGTCCGAGGTCAGACATTTAGTTTTGTTTAATAAACTGCACCCAATAATCAATAATGGTTACAATTTACAAAAATCACAAATATTCACATCTCACATTATTATTATTGCTGATGTTGAATACATTATTTTAATTAGGCTACATTAAATATAGTTCTCATCTTGCTGGATCGGTCTGCTGTTTTTGACACGGATAACCACCAAATCCTCCTCATGACAATGGGCATCAACCGCACTCCAGTGGTTCAAGTTCTACCTCTCAGGTAGGTCCTTCATGTCTTGGAGGGTGTCAGGTGTCTAAGTCGTAACAGCTACTGGGGTGCCTCAGGGCTCAGTGCTTGGACCACTTTTCTTCTCCATCTACATGACATCACTAGAATCTGTCGTTCAGAAACAAGGCTTTTCCTATCACTGCTATGCTGATGACACACAACTCTATACCTCTCATTCCAGTCAGATGATCCGACGGTAGCTGCTCGCATCTACCATTTCTGACAAACATTTCTGACTGGATGAAGGATCACCACCTTCAACTCAAGCTTGCAAAGACAGAACTGCTTGTGATCTCGGCCAACCCAACACTTCATCACAACTTCTCCATTCAGCTATAGGTTTGTCAACCATAACTCCTTCCAGGACAGCCAGGAACCTTGAATTTGATTGATGATCAGTTAAACTTCACAGACCACATTGCTAGAACTGCCTGGTCCTGCAGATTTGCCTTCGCAAGTACAATTCTGTATCAGCTGAGCAACAGAGCAAGCTTGTTATGTCAGTAAAACTGAACATCTGGAGCTGGGTAAGTGATCCAAACGCCTAAATAATAACCTCCATATTTTGTTCTCCAATTATTATTTTGATGCCTCATTATGAATTTGTGAAATATATAAATAAAGTTCACACTTAGTGCTGAAAGTTGCAGACATGTAAATCAGGCCACCATGTATTAAAAATTATTTATTTCAAAATTTTTTGCAAAAGCGTGACAGTGTGAGAATAAAGGTTACATTTTTCAGAAAAATGTAGATAATGAATAGACCCAACAAAGCATCTAAAACAGTATACAATCTGTGATCATTTCAATTCAGATATAAAAGTTTCAACACACATATTTTTAGTATAAGGACTTTTTTTTCAAAGCTCCAGACTTTAATTCAGTGAAAATGTTGGTATTGATACCACAGTGTGCAGACAGTGAAAGGATGTTCCAGACCTTCCTCTTAGATGACATCAGCAGCATATCTTTGAAATATAAAACAAAACATGATTGTAACGATCTTATCTGACATGTAGCTAAATAATAAATGATTGTCACACTGCTGCTCCTCTCTAGACTATTCTAAAAGAATACTTTTAAAGAATCATAGAGGAAAGATAAATAAGAGCCAATGAAACATTACTTTTATAGTGCACTTGTGATTGGTTGATTCAACTCACCATTGTCGACTGTCATTTTCATGTTTGCTGGCAGATCTGAAGCACCAGCAATCCTGCTAATATTGCATAGTGTTTATACACTGACACTGAATTCTGCAAAAAAAAACAGCAAGAGTTCAAAAGGGAGTCAGTAAGAATATTTTCTCGCAGTAAAGACAGTTTGCTCTTTGATTTCATATTTGGCCTGCAGCATTCTTGGTAAAACAAAGCCATCAAGCAGTTGCTTGTTCAAGATATGTTCTAAAGTTTCCTCTGACCCATTTTTTGCTCTGGTAAATCTTTGCATCTTTCCTGTCATCATTCCTTTTATGTGTCTGTTTAATTATGTATTCCTTCACTTTATGCAGTGGCAATCATAGCCAATTTAGTTCTATTCAGTTTGATTGTCATTATTACCAAAGAAAGAAGGTGGTTAATTAGGCTTTTAGAAATGTGATGCCTGGATAACATTAATAGAGAGTGTACCGTATTCCCTTGATTTCCAGTATTCTCTTGATTTCCAGTATTCCCTTGATTTTCAGTATTGTGGAGAATTTCAAACGATTCATATGTTTCATCTGAAATGGAAAACAAGCCATAAAAAACAGTTACATTTTTTACATTTTGCTATTTTTTGCAACCAAATATAATTTTATAACATTGCACATTTTCTAGGGGGAAAAAAAATGTAAGGCTTAGAATTTTATCCATTGGGAATTGTACAAATTTTATACGACTGGATCATAAAAACGAAGTGTCACATGCCAGAATCGAGCCAGACCAAATCTTATTTTGCTAAAACAGCGTCTAAATAGTTTTGAATATTGGTTAATAATATCCATAATTATTTATTACACAGACTTCTGGAATGCTCGATTCTGATTGGTCAAAATCGTGGCATTGAGAGAGGTCAGATATTTCTGTTGTTCATGGCAACATTGTTTGTCAGACCATCCATCCGGTACTTTGTATCTCGTATCACACCGCGGACTCACGATCTCAGATCTTATTGAAAATGACCTCAGAAGTTGGCTAAACGCACTCACTGTAGTCAAGAATATCATGGTAACTTACTGTACAAATAGTAGTCGTGCGTAGAGTTGTAGTCGTAGTCTGGTGTTGGTGTCATTTCTTCATCCTCTTCTTCCTCTTCATTGACAAATGCAGTACCTGAGAGGATTTGACAAAAATATTTGGTAACGCTTTAGATTACAGCCCGGAAAGTACTGCGTAATTACAACGAATTTACAGCGTAACTCTCGATAATTATAGTGTAATTATACAGTAAGTACGTGTAAGTATAGGGGAACAATATGTAATATGTAAAGGAATAAAGGGGTAACAACAAATTATTTATACTGTAAGTATACTGTAAGTTGATTTAAAAAAAATAATAAATGAATAACAAGTTGTAGACCTGTTTTTAATAAAGTTGTTTTTTCAAATTAAGGTTTCAGAGTAGGTGATATCAGATTGTTTGCGTTTTTTTAATTACTTATACTGTAACTACATGAAATAAGAGTGTAACAAGCTCCACTTTAATTTACGGCCCGTAATGTCATATTTAC
>RJVU01062584.1:7166711-7182442 GCA_003731715.1 Anabarilius grahami | reverse complement strand
TACTAAGATTGACCAGTCAAGTATTCAGAGAACCATGAAATTAAAATAATAAATACATCTTTGAATTTGAATTATGTTATTGCCATTGTAATTTTATTAATTAAAACTATTTGGGTGTTGGGTAACTATTATTCATTTTTCTGATAACATCTTTAACTCCAGCCAAGAATGGAAAATTTATGATTTCTCTGTTCTGGGCATGAGTTCAAGTGATGCTATTATTCATTTCAAAGAATGATCAGTGAGAGAATAAGAGTCAGATAACAAAACAGATAGGATTGATGTTCCAGGGCAACAGCCTGTGGAGTCTGTATTTTATAGGTCACCCACAAGATAAAAACCAGTTTCTGTCCAGATTTGGTCTTTTGGTCACACTTTAGATTAGGGTCCAGTTCTCACTATTAGCTAATTATTAACTACGACTTTAAACTCTTAATTTATTAATAGTTAGTAAGGTAGTTGTTAAGTTTAGGTATTGGGTAGGATTAAGGGATGTAGAATATGGTCATACATTATATCTGCATTATAAGTAAGCAATAAGGTACTCGAGGCTAGTGCTGTATCGTGAATAAGTCACAGCTGAAGGGCGTCATGCCTAACAACGATGCTAAATGCTAAATCTGAATGCAGATAATAAACTCGCTCACTCGATCTCTTTCTCACAATACTCTTCTACATAATACAGTACAGTCTAATAATTGAGAACATACAGTTTATGTTGCTAACGTTACTAATAAACAGCCAATATCCTAGTAATATGCATGATAATAAGCAACTAATAGTGAGAATTGGACCCTAAAGTTAAGTGATACCGGCCTTTTAGATGAAGATCAAATAGACCTTCCTAATTGTATAGAATTTTCTGTGGTAATGAACATTTGTGTGCCTCTAACTTTCTTTCTTTCATTTATTGATGCTTTTCCGTTTTATTTATTCAGGAAAAGATCTCTTAAAGAGATAGTTCATCCAAAAATAAAATTCTGTCATCATTTAGTTCCATAGTATGGAAAAAAAAATACTAAATCAATGGGGCCCATCAACTGTTTGGTTACCGACATTCTTCAAAATATCTTCTTTTGTGTTCAACAGAAGAGAGAAATTCATACAGGCTTAGAACAACTTGATGGTGAGTAAATCATGACCAAATTTTCATTTTTGGGTGAACTATCCCTTTAAGCATGCCAATGCAAGTCCATTCTGTCAAATTCCATCACTCTCAACAGCAATATTACTTTTTTTATATAAAAAAGGATATTATTTCTTTGTATTTCAAGCTATAGCAATACTTTGCTCGAACAATCTGTCAGTAATTTCATTTTAAAAAGACTACATTATTCCCGGAAGGACACTTAAGTGGAACTGGCCTTCACACAGGGTCCCATAGAAGAGACTTCTTTATAATATCTGTCCCACCAGAAACAAATGAGACTGGCCTTGGCAAACTCTATTGCTCATTTTACCTACATTTTACAACAAGCAGAAACACGATATAGATGTGCTCTAAACTTAAAGAAGATTAAACAATGATTTTTTTCCCCTGATATCCTTTTCTCCATCTCTCCCTCCCTCCCTCCCTCTCTACCTCCCGAGCTTTCTTTATGTAATTAAGACACACTACCTTGGGCTATAGTTTGTTGAGTGTAAGATGAAGCCAGTGAGGATATGTTTCTTCATGTTTTCTTGGTTATATCAGAGGCCAATACACTTAAAAGAACTGTCATTGCAAAACCTCTGTTAAAACCTTTTAATGGAATAGTTCAACCAAAAATCTGTCATCATTTACTCACCCTCATGTCGCTCCAAATTCACATTCACTTTTATTTTATTATTTTTATTTTATTTACAAAACTTCTCCCAGAAAGTCATACAGGTCATACAGGTCATACAGGAATAATGAAAAAACAATGACATAATTGTGGGAGGAACTATCCCTTTAAATCATGTTTGTTATGCTCAGGCACTGCTGTCAAGTGCTGTTGGCATATTGGCTTCAGTGCTATTCTGGATGTGCCAAGAACAGGGTTTAAGCATTCTCAAATTCTTTGTAATTCTTGAGGATGAAGATGATGTCCGCAATATTGCGGTGGAAATCCCCAGCAAATGCTATCTATGTGAACAATGCCAGTCATGCCCCCCTCCACAGATAAGGCCCAGTGCTGGCTCATTTGTTACCCCTCCGATGGGCATACATTTTTTTTGTATCACATCGGAAGCAACTGTAGAATAGAATTGCACTTATAAATAAAAATGTTAACTTTTTTATTTATGGGGTACTGTTCAAAGTTTGGAGTCAGTTTTTTTTATGTTTTTGAAAAAGTCTCTGCTCACCAAGGCTGCATTTATTTGATCAAAAATAATATAAAGTAAAAAAAAAAAAACAGTAATATTGTGAAATATTATTAATTGATTTCTATCTCAATATATTTTAAAATGTAATATATTCCTGTGATGGCAAAGCTGAATTTTCAGCAGCCATTCCTCAAGTCTTAAGTGTCACATGATCCTTCAGAAATCATTTGGTGCTCAAGAAACATTTCTTTTCATTACCAATGTAAACAGTTGTGCTGCTTAATATTTTTGAGGGAACCGTGATACATTTTTTCAGGATCCTTGAATAGAATGAATTGAAAGTTCAAAACAACAGCATTTATTTGAAATATACATTTTTTGTAACAAAATCAAAGTCTTTCCTGACACTTTTGACCAAACTTTTGATGGATAGTAGTCAGCAGTTTTAGTTCCTATTTGATGATAGAACATTTCTTAGTCGTGACTAAAGTCTCTGCTCTCCACATGTTTTCAGATCACCCTGTCACATTTTGTTCCTCAAATTGCTAAGAGAAACAGTAAAACAGCATAAAAGCATCCTGACATTTCTTCGGTAGCCTACTTTTCTGTTAAGTAAACCCAAGTAGGCTTATGGCAAATCCATTTAGAAAGGAAAACAAATCAAGTTGAAGAGCTACAAAGGGAAAGACGTATTTTGCTCTGCAGAAGAAATGTAGAGACAAAATGGCATCCTATAATATGCATTAATGTCTGTGACAGGTTAAGGGGGGCAGTTTTGTACTTACCCCAGTTCAGGGGCAGCAGTAAAGCCCCAGTCAACCAGAAAAAGAGCAGCCGTGTGAACATGCTGGAGGAGACAGGAGAACTGAGAGCTGTGTGTCTTACCATCTATATTTATGAGCATGTTCTGAAGTGTAGGAGTGGGTGGGAGACAAGACTGGGAAGGGCTTGAAAACGGTTACGGGAAACTCCTGAGTGACAGCACAAGTATTGCTAGATGGGTCATTTATTTTTAATTGCATAACATTTCAGGCTATAAGTATTAACCTATTTAATTTATTCTCTTTACTATTTCCCCTTCAAGTTTGAAGAGCATATTTGAAAATTCTTCATAGATGAGTTAAGGTTAATATTTTCCATTGCTTCAGTTTTTATGGTCTTTATTCTTATAGTCTTGAGAGTTTTTGTACCACTAAAAGAATATGAAGCAATGAGGTTTGCATACTGACAAATCCAGACATGCTCTAGACATTTATCAGCAGTTTCATCTTGTCATGTTTTGCTTGATTGAAATGAGCTTTCACACTTTTATGGACTGAGTGTTACTGTCTTAACACAAACATGAGAATCACCCATTGGAATGAAAATAAAAGATTCTGGGAAGGTGAGAAGGCTCTACTCAGGTGGCTTTTTTATCAAATGTATTACTTTGTAAGGATTGTTTTCACAATCTCACAAATGATAACCACTTCTAAGGCCATTTCTGTTTTTCTATTTTTCTTTTATATTCTGTTTTTAAAAGGATTTTCTTACATTTTTATTGTAAGAAGATGAGATGATTTTTTTTTATTCTCGTTTTATCCTCATCTCTTTCCCTAATACAACTTTACTATATTGTTCAAATGTTTGTATTTTCAAATAATCTGGATGCAATCTATTTGCTTTTCAAGTTTCATAGCTGTGAGCAGTTACGCGGTGAACCTGTAAGCCAACATCATCCGAGAAACTATTACGGGACAAGTTCTGACAAATATCTTGAAGTCACCACTTTCACTTGCCAACCATGACTTCAGTTTGTGATAGATTTCATTTAAATACTGCAAACAACCAAAACCAGCATGCTGACTGATCAGGTTTCACACGGTGAGTCCACATAGAGACTCTTTCAACAAGATATCATCACATAGAGACTGTGTCTGCTCCCCGAATTAGTAAATACTAATAATAAGTAAAAAAAAAAAAAAAATAATAATAATAATCACAGATTATAATCTAGATGTGCTGTATTTGACAACCTGGCTAAATCCAGATGATTACATTACTTTAAATGCAGTATCCTCATAACCATGTTCATTTTTAGAAACAAATGGTTTAGACCATATCATAGTACTGAGACTGCTCTCATTAGAGTCACAAATGATTTGCTCTTATCATCAGATCATGGTTGTATCTCTCTATTAGTGTTACTGGATCTTAGTTCTGCATTTCACTATCGACCACAACATTCTTTTGAATAGACTCGAAAATGATGTTGGCATTAGAGGAATTGCATTGGCATGGTTCAAATCAAACTTATCTGATACTTATCTGATTGATCGTGCAATTCAGTAAACTAAGAGATGTCATACCGATCACAAGTTCAGTATGGAGTACCGCAAGGCTCAGTACCAGGACCGTTGCTTTTCACTCTGTACATGCTACCCTTGGGAGATATCATTAGGAAGCATGCGACTGTTACGCTGATGATACTCAGCTCTATATTTCTTCACGCCCTGACGAAACTTGGGTGTGCTCTAGCATCTGAAAAACCACTTTCCTCCATCTTAAAATTATATCTAAACTACGACCCAGGTGAAAAAAAAAGTACTTCCATAATGTACTTAAAGTGCTCTATTTTTGTGCACTAATTTTGTACTTAATATACTAAAAATTCTTCTTTAGTACTTCTTAAAATAATCTTACGAACATCTAAGTGTGCTTTTTCAAGTTCAAGTGTACTACAAGTGGTATCTAAATAAATGTTTTTAATACAGAGATATGTTAAAAGCACATTTTAGTTCATGTTCATGGTGTCTCAAAATAGCACTGTTGAGTACACTTAGATGTTCTTAAGATTATCTGTACTAAATAAGTAAGTACTAAAGAAGAATTTGTAGTATATTAAGTACAAAATTAGTGTGCGAAAATAAAGCACTTTAAGTACATTATGGAAATGTACTTTTTTTCACCTGGGGATATGCTCTCAATGACAAATGCGGAATAGTTACTTCATGCATTCATGAGCTCAAGGCTAGATTATTGTAATGCTCTACTCTGTAAACTACAGCTGGTCCAAAACACAGCAGCTAGAGTTCTTACTAGAACCAGGAAGACCATATTAGCCCGGCTCTGTCAACACTGCATTGGCTCCCTATTAAACATCATATACATTTTAAAATCTTACCAATTACTTACAAAGCAATAAATGGTTTAGCTCCCCAGTATCTGAGCGAGCTCTTAACGCATTATGTTCCAATGACTTCTGACCAAAATGCTGCCTGAATCATAGATTATGCACTCTTCGTTTATTGGAGAACTGGCCCACCGTCTGTGCCTGGTTTCTCCCAAGGTTTTTTTTCTCCATTTTGTCACCTGATGAAGTTTGGGTTCATTGTCACTGTTGCCTCTGGCTTGCTTAGATGGGGACACCTACTATTCAACAATATTACTGATCTGCCTGCATTGACACCATTGTATGCGAACTGAACTTAGCTGGACTAGTCTTCTCCAGAGCTGCTGTGTAATAGATAAATGAACTAAATTAATAACTAATGATTTTTACAATGGAAATGAATCAATACTGAACTTACTTAAGCTGGACAATGACACCGTTTTCTTCTAGAGCTGCTGTACAGCCAAAACAAACTTTGTTACATTATTTTTCTGTTATCACAGTAAAGCTGCTTTGACACTATCTACATTGTAAAAAGCTCTATAAATATAGGTGTCTTGACTTGACTTTGTTCCAAGTGCGTTAGTCCCAAGGACAGGATTCTGTTATTCAAAAACAATGCTCAATGTGCTAATCAAAAACAATCAGGTGAAGTCAAATTCTAAAGTGTCGATTAAAGGCCCTGAAGCATAAGTCTGGTGCACACAAAATCAAGGCCTGTGTTGGATGTCAAGGAAGATTCTTTCCACAAGATGGCGCTAAATACTACAATTTCTTGCAGAACCAGCCAAAACAGCCTCAGTAGTTTTTCCTCAATACTATTTAGCATGGATAGTATTCGCATTGGGACTTGGGAGACAGGGTTATGGGTAGGGTTAGGGTGTGGCTGGACCTTCAAGCTCTACCCATTACATCCAGAAAGGGGGAGCTGGACATCAAGCTTCACCTATTGGCTCTGCAGTGAGCAGCCTCTCCCATGAGTGACACTTCTGTCTGCAGGACTGACTCCGCCCTCTCAGACTGACTCCGCTCTCCATTGAGTTCATGCCTTATAAACTTACTGAGGAGAAAGTGTTTATTTAGCTACAATGTTTTCTTTGTAATTTACCATTTGATAACTAGTTTGTTTTCGTTCATTTAATAGTTTATTTAACAAATGATTTTAATTCATTACCACCTTGTGGTTTTATATTAATGCTCAATTCTGTAGTACAGAGGTCACAGGTTAGCGGACAGCTGTCCATATTGGATCTTTCCAGATCACAAATCATTTTCATAATTAATATAAACAGCCTCTAATGTGGACAAAAAAGCATTGAAAGAGTACTTAGACTGTATCTCCTCTCTGTGATTGTTGATGTTCTCCTCCAATAGCCCCCCTGTAGTGTCTTATGGGAACATATGGACAAGCTCAACAGCTGTGGGGTTCAGCCCCGCTGGACCCTTGAGATTAATTATTGCTTGGTACCACCAATGCATCCCTTCCCATGGAAGTAGCCATGGAAACCCTTCTTGCCAGCTTCAAAGTGCTGGTTTTGGTAGAATTGTATAAATGATGTTTTTATACTATTGGCTTTATTAATCATTTGTTCAATGACATTGTTCACTAAGCATTTTGGTACCACAAATAGTAGCAGATCTGTATTTCAGTTTTTTTCTGTATGTGATGTTGACAACTGAAGATTTTATAACTAAAATCAGCAGACTTAGTTTTCTCTCTCTGTAAAATTAGTTTTAAGATGGTAGCTGTGTTTGTCTGGTTTAACCCTAGTCCCAGACTAAAATGCATGTTTGAGCAGTTTTAACTGAAAGGAACATGCACTGACATATCTCAAAATATCTCAGTGCCATTGTTTTGTCTCAAGATGCTAATGGATTTGTTTTTTTCTAAGACACGTTTATAAAAGCTACTTAAATATACTAATTTAACTAAGGCCTATTCCTGGCTTAAAGGTGCAATATGTAATATTTTTACAGTAAAATATCCAAAAACCACTAGGCCAGTGTTATATATTTTGTTCACTTGAGTACTTACAATATCCCAAATGTTTCCAACTATTTGTAAATCGGGAGAAAATTGCAATTTTAACCAAGGCTCCGGGACGTGTGAGGAAGTCGCCTGTCAATTGCGACACACCTGCGTTACCCTCGGTTTCCGGTTTTATTTTGTAGAAACCATGGAAACACCAAAGACGCTTTAATATAACACGTTTTAATAGACAAGGGAACAACTGTTCTGATATACTTATAGACAGAAAACTAATTATTGTTATATAGCTCAACATGTTTAGTCTTATTGTTTAAATCAAATTTTCTTGATTTTTTTGCGAGTACCATGCTTTACCATGCCTCAGAGAAAAGTCAAGTAGCTAACATAGCATAATCAGATGCAACTTTATTTTTAGTAACAGTAATGCAGAATTTTCTCCATCATACGTTTTAAAATGAATTGCATGCCATTTATCAACACAAGCCATCCAGCATTTAATATATTCTAAAATCGATCTAGCTTACTGCAGTGTGCAACAAGTCTCTCACAGCAGCCGCCGAGCGAACACACAGAGTAACGTCATAACATCATTTTCAACAGAGCTGTGTTACCTCATATTCATGATCGGAAAAGCAGAAGCAGCGCCGGCGACTGTGGCAAAAGTTCCGCTGCTCACGGCGTGTGTTGCGCAGTTGCTCCAGCCGCCTCGTTCAGCTCCCACAACACTCTGTCCTGCTCTGCTTCATACTACAGTAACGTTAATAATCGCATCCATGAACATGATTTCTTCCAGAGTCCTATCCTAATTCTTTTCCACCGGCCGTTGAGGTGAAGACCACATCTCCCATGATTCCGCGCTCAAACTTGGAGTCATCAAGCTATGCCTTTGTTTTGAATAGGCCTCTAGCGACCTCTAGCGGACAGAAAATCTTACATATTGCACCGTTAATCTAAGCCCAATCTGTGAAACCGGGCCGTTAGCTGTTTTCTAGCTGGTCTGAGAAGTCTTTTTTAAAGTGTATGGGATACTTGTTATTTTGTACAGTCCAAAAACTTGTCAAATAAATTCAAATCAAATCAAAATCAAGGTCATTATCTGGTCTAAGGCGATGTTTGGAACAAGTTTGATGGTCATCCAGATGGATTTTACATTGGTAAAATGCCTTTACAAACCTATAACAGGAGTGATTTGTTAGACAGTGTTATTTTAATATTAGACAAACTATTATAGGTTTGAATGAGCTTTTTAAATTTTCCGTTTTCATTTTAATTTGTTAAAGTTTTTGCAATTTTGTTGTAGTTTTTAGTTTTTAAATGTCAATACAATTTTAATCATTTTATTTCTGTTTTAGTTATTTTTTTACTATTCATCAAAGTAAACTAAATGGAAAAAGAGAAATCTTGTTTTAACAACTAGTGGAAATAAAATAACTAATTAACCAATAACAAGTTTTTTAATATAATTATTTCAGCTAAGGTTTATTTCAAGTATGGTTTTGGTTAACAATAATAACCCTGGTCAGAGATGAAGCACACCTGGGGCTCATCCTACAGCTACAGACTGGCTGATTAAGAGCCTGGTAACACCTTTTCATTTCTATTTGGGGTGTGAGGAATGCATTGACACCTCTTGACACAGTCCTAACCAGGTGAAACGTTCCTATACTGCCATGGCAACGCACCCTACTTCAGTAGCTTCTACTGTCACCAGTCTGTCAGACTGCTTATGTTTCAGGCCACATGCGGTTTAACACAAGCAGCACCTGCTGAGTTTTGTTGTGTTCTTACAGCTCCCTCAGTACAGCGTATTTGCACCAATTTAGTTTTTCTTGTTGCTTGCTTTATTTCAGTGTAAATGTGTAAACCACACATGGATTGTGGTTGTAATTAAATATTTATGGTTAATTTACAATAGTATTTAATTATTAAATTAATAAAGAATATATTTATGTTCAATTAAATTTTAATTCAATATATAATTAATTTAAAAATTTTAGGCTCTTTCTAGGTTGGCTTGAATACAAGAATAATCTATTGAGAATCTATTTAGGGATTGAAAATACACATTTTTGGAGTCAATTTATTGCTTATAGTGTGATAGACTGATTAACCAGGCCAATTAATTGGTAAATATTTGGCCATTTTGAGATCATCAGCATAAGCTGAAAACTGTGCAAATTTCTGATTAACAATTCTGATTAATTTAATGATGGCAAGAGGTCGACCGATAGTGGATTTTACCGATAACTAGGTTGGAACATGCTGGCCGATAACCGATTAATCAATCGATAGTTTTTTAAATGGATACTGAATGAACAAACATAAGACATAAAATAGTGCTGAACTTTATTACAAAAATTGAAAAACAGTACTGAACCATAAAAATTTACTGCTACTTTTAAAATATATATAAAAAATTATATATTAGTTATACCCTGATCATTCATGTTAGTTCATAGTGCATTAACTATAAGAGATACAACTTAAAAAATTAAAAAATGTATTAGTAAATGTTGAAATTAACAAATGAACAATACTTTTATCAACCTTAGTTAATGTTACAAATGGACTCTTATTGTAAAGTGTTAACATTTCATATAAATCCAAAAAGTCATGCTTAAAGATGGCCATCTTTAAATATCTACACACAGGCCATACCATTGAAATCAGACACATATGTATATTTTATGTATACTTTCACGTTATATGCTTTTTTGTTTTAGAACACTTGATTATCTAATCAAAGTAACAAAATATGTATTACAGTAATGATTAAAAAAAAAACTGAAACGGAATGTGTTTCTGATTTATGTTTCTGTCGGCTGCATGGAACAATCGGTTATCGGCACGGATTAATCGGCAAAACCAATCAATTGGTTGACCTCTGAATGAGACAGAAAAAAGTCTAGATTTTGTTATGATATGAACACTCAGAATTCAGGGACGTTACATGAGGATCACTTTAATTGCACAAGTGGTTGTGTCTCAAGTACATCAGAGATTCGCCGGTCCTGAGCTTACAAACACCCACTAACAGGGTTCTGCTCTCCACATTGCAAACTGACCCCCATTTACAATTAGCTACAGAAATATGAAATAATTACACAGAAATTTACAGTTTTCCATATAAATGTGATTAGCAAGAGCAGAAAAGACAATTGAGTATCTGAGTTGTTTACCAGCAGCTTGTAATGAAATGTCCATCTGAGAGATTGTGTTTGTGAGGATGATGGAATCGCAAAATTCCAAAAACATTCAGATTTTCTTCTGTATAAATGTGCATTTCAAACCTTAAAATAGCCAGAGTCTGTCATTTGAAGTAGGTGAAATGAATTGTTTGTTCCTTTCTGATTGCATAAGTCTTTTTTCCAGTGGCAGTTGTAGCACTGACGCACTAGCTCACACAAATTCAACATCCCTATGCAAAATTACTAGTCCGACCACAATAACACAGTCAAAAACCAAATGAGAGGTTTTCCTCTTCATTCACATTCACATTTTATCAAAGGTCTGGTGAAGTTCAGAAAAATAGCGACAACAGATGAACAATCTTATGGCATACATAAATAGTTCAAAAAAGCATGAAGGAAACATCGGCTCTAAGCAGTCACATGGTTTATGATGTCAACATAAAGTAAACGTGTCATAAATGACAAATTTAATGCATGACTATCAAAGTACAGGAGTAATTTGGCTGGGTTTCTGTTATCCTATGTGATAGGACCTGTGAGATAGAAAAGATGTCAGGATTGGTTTTGATGTAATCTAATATGAGCCCTGCTGATCCTGGCTACCTGACAGATGCTCAGGTAATTAGATTCACCTTCCGCTGGCACTGTCAGAAAAATCAGATCATAACACAGTCAGCTGACCAAACAAAACCAGTTCATCTGATTAAACCTGAAAAGATCACACAACATTGCTCTGTTTGAGATACGAGCATATGAGGTACAGAAAACCTTTGGCATCTGTGTGGCGATAATATGATAAGAATAGAACTTAAAATGTGAGGGGTAGTGAATAAAACTGAATCATTTACCTGTACTTTTTTTTAAAAAGCTAAGGACTGCCATAGGCTTTGTGCTTTATTACCTTTGGAAATGGAGATTTACAGTTTTTTTTTTTTTTATGACAAAATTCCAGAAGCGAGGAATGTCCGGTGGAGTTGCGTTTCCAGGGAAGTGGTTTTCTAAATCAAGCGTTTTAAAAGCAAAAACTCTCCTCGAAGTCTTTCTCTACAAAAAAGCACTTTACAATTAAATGTACAAAAAAATATAACACTGCTTATAATCAAGTCTTCATAACAGAACAGGTTGACCTGTACCCATAGAATTGTGCAAACACATTATTTAGCTACTAACTGTAAAACAAGGTGTTTTATACTGGCAAGACATACCCTGTGGTCGTTTAACGCAATACCGTACTGCACACTGCCAGTGAATCCTGATACCTGTGAATTATTTCAAACTTATATGTGGGGGAATCTCATGAAACATGTCCAAGTCACATTTTACACAAAAAAATATATATATTTTGCATAATTCAAATGAACTATATAAGACCTTTTTGTCTTTTGACAATTATGCAAATTTCCCTACTTATAATTCTCATTATATTCTAATTGTTTTATAGTTTAACAATAAAGTTTTTTTTTTTTTAAATTATAAGCATAAATGGATGCATTATGATGTTTGTAGGGTTAGTTCACCCAAAATTAAAATTGTGTCATCAATCTCAAGACTTTAATTCTTCGGAACACATATTAAGAAATCTGAGAGATTTCTGTCCCTCCACTAAAAGTCTATGCACCCAAAACTCTTGGTTTAAATTGTTCATAAAGAGATTGTAAAAGGAATCCATATGAATCGAGCAGTTTCATCCAAGTCTTCTGAAGACACACGATCGATTTAATTTAGGCTTTTATTCTCATATAAACGTTGATCAGTGAACATACATAGAGCACTCAAATATGGCAAAAGGAAGCTCAACAGTGCTTGCTTGACAATTCTTTGCATTACGATAATGAGAATTGACAGTTTGATTGACAGGCGATCTTACCAGTCATAACGCCGAATCTGCAATTTTGTCCAACAAAGCAGTCAGGGGAGTTAGTAGATTAACGTCGGTGGACTTGAACTTGAAAAATGGTGTGTACTTACATCTTTCCGCGATTGAAACAACATTCCTTATGATGTTCATTCATGTTTATTTGATGCTATAAATGAACTAGTAGGAAGAGATGATCGGTTCACGAGCCGCTTGAACTGAGGCACTACAGCGATCCGTCACGACACATTAAAGAGCCACAAAATGGTATTTGTTAAAATTTTCTTAAAAATGACTAAATTTTAAATTTGAGACCTTGTTTCATATCAAAAGTAACCTGCTCTGTCTTGTCTGTTGACGCGTTGTCAGTGTCCTCTTTGCTCCGCAATGTATTTTTCTCTGCGTGAGAACATGATGAGTGGTGTGAGAGCGGCATGGCTTGTGGGGATATGTGCTTCATTGTCAAAAATACGCTTAATTTTCTTTAAGCAAAATATAATTTCTTGTTTCTTTCAAAGAAATTTTGGGGTGAAATATGACACATGACATCTTGACTGGTTTCGTGAGATTCACCCATGCAACCTTGCATAGTTCCCCAAAGACAAAATCCTGCAAAGCAAAATAAAATCATGCTTCAAAAGCTTCTCTTGAGGTGCAGGCAACTTGTAGGCGAACTTTTCGAAAAATTTAAATATACAAGCGTTCAGAGTCTTTGAAGAGTTTGAAATGCAGTTTGCATGTGCCCTTATGAAAATACGCTAAGGCAGCTTTTGATTTTGAAAGATACCAACATTTTCGGAAATACCACTTAGGTGTAAAGACTTGGAGCTACACGACCCATATTTCCCTGCCTACAGTAGATTGTCTGTTCTGCCTCTTAGGTTTGAAAAGAAAGCTTGCCAGTGTCACTCTCGTTTTACAGCATTCTCCATAGTGCAAATGTGTAATTATTATTAATCGTTTCCTTTACTGCATGGAGTCTCATCTTTAATGGCAGCTGTTTCTTCCTCCACTTTCCACAGCAACTCTGGCACCAGACGTCATCTGTGTTAATGTTCATGGCTTTGTTCACAATTAGAGCCCATCTGATGGGATACAGAGCACCGCCGGACACAGCACATGCTCCATTATCCGTGAGCTTTCCGCCAATAGCCTTTGGCTGCACCCTGATTGCATCTTATTATGAGCTTTGTTTTTGTTAACAGCAGAGCAAGTGTGCTGGGAATTATTATTATTACATACAAAAATGACCCAGGGAGTAAAATAGACCTCGGGGTCTGTGACCATTTTGAAACAAAGCTCCTCCAGTGTATTATGAAACAGAAGGAAAACATTCACATTTTGATAGGCTGGAGATGACAACAACATCACCGCCATGTGGTGTTTCTCACCCTGTCTTACGCTGATGGGCCACTCGGTGACTCCGTGTTTTTACTGTCCCTGTTCACATCATTGTGAAAAACGATACCGCAGGGTATAGCGCAACAGATTGTGTTTGGTAAAACCACCGGTCCCTCGTATTTTTGCTCTGACGCTGATATTAGGAAGCTCTTTAACAATTCATACATACACGTATAGCTCATGTTATTTGATTCCAGCAATACTAAAGCAGTCAACAGGAAGAGTCCGTTGAAAAACGACGCCATTAAACCGTAGAGGACTTTCTGTGTCGTCACATCATGCTTTTCCGGTGGTTTTCTTGTTGAGGGCTGTTGAGTTTGCCGTTCTGTGAAGGACCAGGTGTGGCGGAAGAGGCGGAGTCAAGCTGCTTGTATAAAGCTCTGAGTTCTTTCACTTCTTCCAGTACGTCACGAGCCTGCCCCCAAGTGGACGCTGCTTCCTCCAGAAGCCGCTCCGCCTCCATCCGTTGACCCTCTGGGCTGGAGCTCTTTCCAGACGGCGATCCCTTCCCCTTGCCCTGTGCCCGCACCTCTGTCAGCAATTCTTGTGTTCTCTCCAGCTTCTGGGTGATGAGGTCCTGGAGCTGGCTGATGGGCTGCACTGGCGCTGAAGTCGAGCAGTGCGGAAGGGCCCGTGTTTCGCAGTGCGTGAGGATCTCGTCCATGGAAGCGCAACGGTTCTTCTCGGATGTAGGCGTTTTTTTGCGCAGCTGCGGCGTCCGATGGTTTTCCGACCAGTCAAAGGCACTCTCGCTTTTTCGCGGCAGACTCTGGGACTTTCCGGGGGTCTCGTTACATGTTGAGAGCTTCGAGGTGTCTGTATTGGAGCGCTGCGAATCTAGGGTACGCTGGGAACCGGCTTTATCGAGGGTATCCTCATGAGAGTCCTGACCCTGTGCTGCGGGGACATCTTCTTCCTGGATGAGGTCAAGTGTCAGCATGCCATCCGAGTTTGTGGTAGAAGCCTGAAAAGTGTGAGGAGATTTTAGACAAAAGTCTTTCTGTAGGTTAAATGCAAAAATCAAACCCCTTCATTCATTGCGATGACATTTTAAAGGGTTAGTTCACCCAAAAATGAAAATTCTGTCATTTATTACTCACCCTCATGCCGTTCCACACCCGTAAGACCTTCGTTAATCTTCGGAACACAAATTAAGATATTTTTGTTTAAATCCGATGGCTCCGTGAGGCCTGCAGAGAATTTCCTCTCTCAAGATCCAGAAAGGTACTAAAAACATATCTAGATCAGTTCATGTGAGTACAGTGGTTCAATATTAATATTATAAAGCGACGAGAATATTTTTGGTGCACCAAAAAAAACTAAATAACGACTTATATAGTGATGACCGATTTCAAAACACTGCGTCAGGAAGCTTCAGAGCATAATGAATTGTGCGCCAAAGAAAACTAAATGACTTTTCAACAATATCTAGTGATGGCCGATTTCAAAACACTGCTTCGAAGCTTTACGAATCTTTTGTTTCGAATCAGTTGTTCGGAGCGCCCGTGTCACGTGATTTCAGCAGTTTGGCAGTTTGATACATGATCCAAATCACTGATTATATTAAGGTTGAACCACTGTACACACATGAACTGTTATAAATATGTTTTGAGTACCTTTCTGGATCTTGAGAGGTTCAGTGACATTGCTGGCAATAGAGGCCTCACTGAGCCATCAGATTTCATCAAAAATATCTTAACAAGAAGATGAACGAAGGTCTTGCGTGTGTAGAACGACATGAGGGTGAGTAAATAATTGGGTGAACTAACCCTTTAACATTTAATGAAAAAAAAAACTTAATTATATATATATATAATAATAAATGTAAAATTTAAGCATTTTTAATCAAAAATG
>RJVU01062584.1:7129659-7166672 GCA_003731715.1 Anabarilius grahami | reverse complement strand
TTTTTTATTTTGGTTAGTGAAAATGTTGGCAGGGTAAGTAGAAATCTGAACTACTGGTCTGACCTGGAAAGCTGAAAAAAATCCTTACTGTTGGGCCCTAAATTATTCTTTATACTATCAGTTTTAAGACAAAGTATTTCATCACTGAAAAAAATACATACTATCATATGTATCATTCCAGCCTTTTCCCAGCAGGCTGTTCACGTTTAATGAGGTGACATTCAGAGCAAATGGACTGCTTACCACAGCCATGAGGTGCCCGCGGGTGGGCAGACGGCGAGTGTGGGGTATCTTAGCTCGGTCACGCGTCGGATGGGCCAACAAGCTGTCCTCTTCCACCGTCACCTAAAGGGGTCGAACAAAGAGCACTGGAATAAAGCCCAACTGAACAAATCAGTCACATGGAAACTATCAGCAGCTCCATGTTTCACGCTAGCCTGCAGGAGGAGGGGCATTATATTGACCGACCAATCAATGAGTCTGTTTATTATTTGTTTGTGATGTACAAATAATGACATATGACCAATTGAGAAGAGTGGATGAATGTTTGATTTCTGGGCAAAATGCTTGTGCTTGTACAAGCTAAAGGGAATAATCTGAGGATTTGTTACACTGAACAGTAACAACATGCATCGAACATGTCAGCACACTCCTGTTGTTTACGAGAAAGCTTAAGCTGTAAATGCTAACATCCAAGACTTTGTGTTCTGAGATGACTTGTGTTTGTTGGCCAATGGAGTGTATGTCTAATCTCTACTGCGTTTGGTAAGGGTTTATGGACTAAGGGAGGGTTGGTACACAACAAAACAAAATATTTGTTTAGAAGATTACCTTTGTTTCTTAGCATCTAGCATCTTGTTTCTTAATCTAGCATGGTGACTGCTTCATGTACCCTACCTCTACCCTACTTGTGGTGGTGAGTTTTGCAGAAGTAAGCTCAGGATAGATAAAGATCTAATATATATTTGTGCGTGGTGTTGTTTGTGGCTAGTGAATGCATATTCTCATTGTCTAAGCGCTAAACCTGCCTACACATTTCCCACACTTGCAGCATGCAGCAGTCCTTGGCAACAGTTAAGCAGTGCATTGATATCCTGAAATTAGCAAAAACCAAACCATCCAGATCAGAAAAAGAATACGTCTGATATTGATTCTTAAAATGTCAAGATTGATCCCTCTTTTAATCTATTAATTTTTTATTAGATACATAGAAAATTGTGCAGAACAACTGTCAGCGACGGTCGAGTCAGTGACGCATCCTGCTGTGCAACCTGCTTCTCTATCTCTTTCAGTTCCACAAATAATTGACGTATGCCTGTTTACATTATAAGTGAAATAATCACAGATGAATTATTATCAAAAAAACTTCAAAATCGAATAGAATCGAAAGCTTGTCAATTGAAATCGAATTGACCTTAAATAGATACCCAGCCTTAGGAAAAATAGAAAATAAAATTTTTGTTCTGCTGTTTTAATTTATTTATTTTGATGCCATTACTTATTTAGAGCAATAATTACTTGATTATTTGATCCATATTTTAACATACCTGCAAACTCCAAAGTGGTGAAAAAGGTGACATGTTTACAAAGTAAAAAGTAGTAGGGGGGTCTGGGGGCATCGTCCCCCACGAGAAAATTTTTGTGATTTTAACATATAAACTAAGCATTCTGGTGCACTATGACAAGGAAATAAATGGAAAAAACAACATTTGCTTCAAGTAAAAAAAAAAACACTTATTCACACTAGGGCTGGGCATTGACAAATATCACAATTGGACTTGATTTTGATTCAGAAGCTTGCGATTTGATTTCGATTTACCTTCAATTCAATAATGACTAATTTGGTACAGTACATGTACTGTAAATTGCCACATCATTAAATCCTTAAAGGTTAAAATTAATTGATTTGTAAGATACTTACATATAAATTACACATAAAGAAGTTTTTATAATAACATTATTATACATTTTTAATGACATAATTATGTTTCTACTCGTTTTTAATATCGGCCTACACATTTAAATGGTGGCCGTCATAAAATGTTTTATAGCTACATTCAGTATTGAAGCACATGTTAAGTACATAAACATGCAATGGCCTATAGTCACAGTTGATATATATCAAAATGCTCTTCTCTAAGTTCATTTTTGTAGCTGACTAGCAAGTTTTTTGACATTGAACGGCTTTTCTGAGGTAAATGTTACGGTAAATCTAAATGTGACATTTTTACAAGCTATTTTATTGGCGCTTTTCTGCGGTTTAAACGATTGATTGATTGATTGATTGATTGATTGATTGATTGATTAACGTTACATATGACGATACGGATTTCAGTAAGTTGTACTGGATCTTTCAACATACCTTCGATATTCATTCATCCATTCATGTTTATTTTGTGTTGTAAAGTGGAAGAGATGATTGGTTCTCGTGCGCTCTGCCTCTGTTTGAACTGAAGCGCTACAGCGATGTGTCAGTCACACCACAGAGCGCCAAAAAAGATCACGACAGCTCGAGAGACGTTTATGGTCTCACTCCAGTCTATGGGAAAGTAGCCCATTTTCGATTTATTGTGCCTGCAAACTCACCCTGACANCCCCCCCCCCCCCCAAAAAAACTCTTCGGATCTACACAATTCACATAACATATTGACATATTTTGATTCAAAACGGCGAATTTCACCGAAAAGCGACTAGTTTGCAGGTATGTTTGAAGACTACATTCAATTGTTTTTAATTTGTTAATATTTGTTAATATTTAATATTGTCTTATGTAGCATGTTACATTTTGTGGTAGTATCAAGAATTGTAAAATTGTACAAGTATTACTATGGAATGTAGAAATGTTGGTTTCCTGACAACTCTAAAAAGAACAATGTGTGATAGTACCATTCTGTCATTTTTAAACTGGTATATTGAATAGAATTGAAAAGAATCTGGCGATACTGGCATATACTTTGTGTACGATACATATACAATATTTTAAAGCATCTACATCTATTAAGTGCTATATAAAAAAAACATGCCTTCACTGGAGTGCTGAATTGCAGAGCTCGTGTAAACATATCCACATCGCTATGATCAGATGCTTTCTTGCTGCTGTTTTCTCACCACTGTCATTTTTGTTGTGTTTATTTTGTTATTGACAGGAAAGCGCGCAGTACAAATTTACATATTCTATCAAAACGCCACTCTCAGCAGCGCGGATGCCGTTGGGATGTTAAGTGAGCTCTCAGGATGTCTTTCCAGAGTATTGGATTTCAGCATGACTTATTTTGCAAACAACATTACTCTTATCGATCTCCCCCTTATAGTGGAAGCCAAAACGAGTCCATCGCAGTGGGAGCTGGTATAATTCTATCGTCTTGTGAACTGGGTTTGCTAATGCTAACGCTAGCTATGCACCCTTGCGCTTCTCTGCGCCACAGTTTACATTCTGAGGTAACACTGCCATCTAGCGGTTGGGTTTAAACCGAACACAAAGCCTCTGACACAAATCTTAAACAACTAAATATAGATACAGTGTTTTTTTTAAATCGATAAAGTATATTGCCAAAAATAATAAAGTGATATTCACATGTATCGATATTTTCTTACACCCCTAATACTAAATGGCTATAACAACAATCTAGTTATGAGAAAGGTTCAACAGAAGAACTCTCAACATAACCGGCTATTACTGTGTGCTGACTCAGTTTGTTGCCTCTCCTGTTGAGTGGTATGGGAGACCTCGCCTGTTTAACTCAGCAAGATGTAGGGTATGAATCACACCACAATTGCATGTGAAAGGGAAAGCACACGCTCTCTCTGATTTATTTAAATGAATCCCTAGTACATTAAGTGTGCTGTCTCACGGTTAGGCGGCCTGTGTGCATGTTTATGGTCCTAAGCAATGACCTGTTCCCACGACATGTCAAGTGTTGATCTGGAAAAAGCAGACCGCATGGATGGTTAGACCAGATTAAATCTCGTTCATTAGCGGAAGCTGAAGGTGAAGATAGGCTCTGATATGGTTGCTTTAACGCTGAAAGTCGTGACTGCCGTCTATTTTTGGTGGAGTGATTCATTTTCTCCCACTGTGTGTCGAGCATGATTATAGACCCGCTTTTAAATTGAGCAAATCCCTTTCGCAAACAAACTGTGAAAAGATCAGGGAATGAGAGGGCAGGATTAGAAGTTTTTATGAAAGTGGATAGTCTCCAAGGACTTGTGAATGACAATCTGTGTTCAGTTTTTAAATTTTTTGAAGAAAATAGAGTGGTGCTTGCCCATGCTAATCACTGCTAGAGTGGTGTTACGTGCAATGTTATATGCAAAGATATGGGAATGTCTAGCTTACCTCATCCAATATGCGATTCTTGGCCCTGGTGATCGCTGCATTTAAAGCATTGATCCATGACTCCTTCTCTTCTGGACTGACGGCCAAAAACACCAGATTTGGAACCTGCATGTTGAGGATAAAAAATACTTTAAAACGTGTCCTATTTGAGAAGATCATTTATCCAAATACAAACATACAGGCCAGTGCAGGTTATAGTGTAACTGTACAGTTTGATGTATGACCAGTGTTGCCCTGAAACCTGCTGGCTTTTCATTTCACGCCTACAAACATGGTGAAAATTCCTTCAGTCTTGTGCTAGGTGGACACAAACATGTAGTGAGCCAAGCATAAATGAGCAGGTACAGCCATATGGCTCTTTCTATGGACAGCTGATGCAGCAACAGTGTGAGGCAGAAACCACCATACTAGGCAACAACACTGCAAGTCTTCCAAACACAGTCTGCTGGAGCCGTGACAGGCGGCCCGGCCCTTCTGTTGATGCTGCAGCTGTGTAGATAAGACTCTGCTATGCACCCAATGCTATGTATTTTTACTGTTGTTGACAAATCACTTTGGTAATTAAAAGGGACATATCATGTGAAAAAGAAAAACATCTTGTCAGTCTGATCGCTGAGGTCTTCATTTAATTTACAAAATGTAATATAAGTCTCTGGTGTCTCCAGAATGTGTCTTTGAAGTTTTAGCTCAAAATACCCTACAGATCATTTATTACAGCTTGTCATATTTGCCCCTATTTGGGTGTGAGCAAAAACATGCCGTTTTTGTGTGTCCCTTTAAATGCAAATGAGCTGCTGCTCCTGGCCCGCTTTCCAGAAGAGGGTGGAGAACAGCTCGCGCTTCGTTTGCTCAACAACAACAAAGGTGGAGAATCTCACGCAGCCAAAATGACGATTGTCAGGAAGAAGTTACAAATTTTAGAATGCATCTGGACGTTTCTGAATGGTTAGTGGATAATGTAGTTTATGTAGTTGCTGTGGAGTTGATTCAGCTCATCGACTATCATGTGCCATCATGTTAATCTTTTGTGCAAATCCAGCAGTGAATTGACCCTCGTTTATGAAGCAGTCTGGCGTAAAATGACGGCATGGCAACAACACTTTACTACAACAACTCTTCCTCTTCTCTAGAAGCCCAACATGGCCTCACCCCTTTGTTGCGTGTTCTCAGGGACAGGGTTTATGTAAATTTTAGGTTTAGTGATTTCACCCGGGAAGAAGCACGTTGTAGTCCCTACCAGCCATTTGTTGTAGTCCTTAAACAGAGAATTCTTTAAAAGGAAATATCTCCCTTTGCATTGAACTTTGAGTGTCGTAACTTTGCAGGTGTTGTTTATGCTCTAACAGCAACATTACACACTAACTAAAGCTAAAAAAGTGAAACCATAATCAACCACCCCTTTAAAAACATAACTTGCAAAAAAACTAAAAATAATCAAGATTTGTTTACATTGGTGATACTTTTCTGTGCAAAACTTGCTGTCACTGTGCTGGTGGTTGGTTGCTCGGGCATTGTTATTTGATTTTTAAGGTGTTCAGAATGATTTAGTGTGTTGCTAAGTGGTTGCAAGGTGTTTTGTAACTAATTGTAATTATGACTAGCTTCATAGGTGTATCACAGGGGGAAATGTAATGCTACAAAAGTGCATTATACTACAAAAGTGAACAATGAATACTGTTTCTGTAAGACTTTTGAATTCTTTGGTAATAATTCAAATTAGTTGCCGAATCTTACTTGTGGAAGCCTGTTTTTAAGGGTGGAAAAAAGAGGCAGGCGAAAGAAAAAAGCACAAAGATGATGATTTTCATGAGGTCATGTAGTAGGGTGTCTCCCCTGTTGAGCTGTGTGCGGAACAGCTGTTGTATGTGGGGCAGAGGGACTTATTAACCATGTAGTGGTGTGTTTCTGTGTGTGGAGGGGTGTGTTTGGGAGGGCGGGTGCTGCTGGATTTTCCTAAGACCCTCCATGTTTGCTTCCTAGGGATTAACCCCTTGTCTCAGTGCTGGATTTTAAAGGATTGGTCTGACGTAACCCCTTATTTTTCTCCTAGCTGTCAGAAATCCTGAAAATGTGCTGTAGAGTCTAGACAGCCAGAAAAAGCTTTAAATCAACAATAACTAGAGCAGCACGAGTCTGGATAATTTGAGAATCAAAATTTTTTTGTTGTTTAAAAGAGATCACGATTCTCCTACAATTCTGAACAGAAACTTAAAAAAACATAATTTACTAGAAGTTCTGACAAATGTTAATTGCTGCAGTTTGTTTAAAAATATTTAATTTAATTCAATTATTTTATTTTAAAAAAAATAGGTTTGAATGAACGATTCAACGACTCGCTCATAAAGACTTCACTTGTTTCATTACTGGATGAATCAGTGTTTTTTAACGAATCTCTTGAATGAATTGAATGAATGATTCAATGACAAATACATTTTTTATCAGTCACTTGTTGCCACCTACTGGTGTAATGATGTAATTGATACAATCTTGGTGATTTACTCTATTTTTAATCGCTACCATAGATATCAGGGTTTATATTTGAACCATAAACTTTTATCCCAGTACTTGTGATAATTTGAATTATTGAAACACCGAAATAATGATACTATGTGGTTGAAAAAACTTTGTCTCATACCTATACACGACAGCTGCTCTCTCTGGGTCAGTGTCAACTCGGATCTGAATGTTCACTGTGATCGTACTGGTCAAAGGTTTAATACACATAGCCGAATCATTGACATTTAGGAATAAGATCACGTGGGTGTTTGAATAGAGGTTTCGATCTTTTAACGATTAATCGTGCAGCTCCAAACTATAACTAAAGCAGAATTCTAAAAGGAAATTTCCTTTTTCTGATAAAATGCATTTCAGAAGAGGTGAAATTAAAATGTAAAGAGTTAAATTTTTTTTCAACCAAAAAAAGTATTAAAGGTTCCACTGTCTGGACAAATCAATAGTCCCGCCCCCATACTCACGCAATTGGTTGAGCCAGGAGATCAGAAATGTTTGATTCAGAACTGAATTGAGAATTCTATTTAAATTCCAATTCAATGCCTTTTGAGGTGGCAAACAGGATGGTGAATTGTAATTCAAATTTAATGTAAGGAAACAGAATACAAATGAATTGAACTGTAATTTTTAGTTTGTCTTTTTGAATGCTGGCTTGACAAAGTCTTGTTTGAAAGTTTTGAAAAAGCTCAAAATACATCAAAGATTATGGATGGATGGATGGATGGATGGATGGATGGATGGATGGATGGACACACTTCAACTTTAAGAAACATGGAGCTTTAACGCAGTTAGTAAGATGTACTATTTGTGTTGGTCTAAAGGATAAAGGATATTCGTGGTGGCCTGTGGTTTGCTAGTGAAAGCAATAAGCTGAGCCGTTCTTACTGAAAGCCAATTACACAGGATAGGATGACTACAGAGGTCGGTCCAAGTTTGTGCTTAGAGACCAACGTGCCAACTATGCTGGAGTACGATTTATTGTCTAATTGTTTCTTAGACTAACGTCAACATGTCTTAGACTTGAGTCTAAATAGCTACATTAACAAAAGTCAGTGTTTGGTACTGACAACTGCATTTACAAACAGATGTGACTCTTGAATTATCCTTTTCATATAACAAATTACAGGAGCAGTTTGAATACCATCTGTATAACTGAATAACCAGTTAAAAGGTGCGGTCACTGCACTTTTCGTTCCATTCATTTACTTCCATTCATATGCAAGCTCATGCGAAAAGTTGCAAATTCGCATCACGTGAAGACGTGTTACCAGTAGAAGATCGATGCATCATGGCGTGACCCCTTGGCTGAATCAAAAAAAGCTATATTTTTTGCAGTAAAGTCAAGTAGATTGTATATTTAAACATTTTGAATGTATTACTATTTATGTTGAATTTATGCTTTTAAAAAAAAGACGCTGCAGAGCGTGACGTCATATCATGACCGTTACAGTGTCCGAAGAAATTTTGCATGCTCAAAGTCTAGAGTGACCACGGCCTAAGACCCCCTTTTTCAGTCTCTGTTATTCTCCTTTTGCTCAAATATGTGTGAATGTATGTAGAGACACATATCTTTGAGTTGTGCAACAGGTGATCGCTGTCTCACAGCATGACTGCAAACTGACTAATAAACTAGCCCAGCAGTGCTCCTGTGCTGACTGGGGCATAAACCTATTAGCTATTATCCTCTACTGTGAAACCCAACTTCCTGTAGTGACTGACCGTGTTGCCTGGCTGCCGTGATCGCAGAAGCGTGAACTTGCTGTGGTTCTTTTTGCTCCTGCTTTTGGCCTTGCGAAGTTCCTCAGACCTCTCGTAGTCGGTGAGATCCACCACGTCCTGGATTTTCTTCTCATCTTTGACCTGTGGGATAAAGTACAATTTTAGTTTCAATATTGTGCTTTAAATGTATATTCGATACATACATCTCAATATTTATGTATTTGTTCTGAAATAAAGGATTTTTTTTTCTCCCCAGAACAACCATAACCATATATTTTTTTTTAAATCAATAATTTTGTAATTAAATAATAGCATTATTATTATACATTTAATTTTTTACTTTTTTTAATATATGAAAAATGTCAGTATTTATTTTTTTTTAAGTGACCAATAAGTCACTAATTCAGAATTTTGAATGACTGATGGATGATAAATTGACAAAGGTTGTGTTTACAGTTGATGTGACATATTGTCTCTGTATGTGTAGTGGTGCTCTTTTTGTAGACTTTTGTAGACTGCAATATAATTTGCTTATAAAAGGCAAATTTAAAATTACCATTTTTACTTTTGGTTTCAGCACTGGATGTTTAGCACTTTTAGTTTCAACCAAGAATTGTCATTTTGGTGCATCATTACTCAAAATGTACTGATTACTGTCTATACTTACAGTATTTACAGCTTGTTACTTTAAAAAAAAGAAAAAAAAGAAAAAAAAAAGCACAGCATTTTCAAAGTATACAGTGTTTGAGCTCAGTGTTTTAGTCTAGTTGGTGCAGCCACAAAAGTTCAGGACATCTGGATGACCAATGAGTTTTAACTGGGACAGACATCAAAACATAGCCCGAAAACATCATTGGGAATGAAAGAAGAGAACTTTTTAACCTAGATTCACAGTGAACACCATGGTCTGATTTGGTATCACCTGCCAAACGATCTCATTAAGTCAAAATCAATTTCCATTAGTGCTCTACCGAAGACAAAAAAAGCTGCCTGTCCACGCAAGGCCACATCTGGTTGTGTGCTGAACTACAGAGCTGCTCTACAGTGCAGTACTTAAGAGTATTGGCATCACACCCAGTGCACTATGGGGTGTCACGACAGGGAATGGCTGAACAAATAGTACATCTACTGTTCCAGCAGTACAAAGGCAGCAATTAACTAGAAATCTGATCCAATCCTTTTTTCCAGGAGAGAACAGTCGGAGCACAGTACATTTGCACTCAATACTGGACATTAAAAACTCCTAAATACAACTAGATTCAAGATTATACTGAAGTTTGCTGTAGTGACTTCTAATGCACTATATAGTGAATTAAAAGGAGGCATAGAAGAAAAGTGGAAATCATCTGAAGATGATTTGGAAATCACATTAAAGGAAATTTATTTCACTGGCATTGCCTGTAAAATGACCCTGACAACACATCTGGCACAGTAAAAGTCTGTAATCCGAGATCACACTGAAACAAAAACTTCACAGTGGTCAAATTCATTGAATGAATGTGAACTAGACTACTACTTTTGTAATTTAGCTCTTTGCTCCTTTAAACTGAGTAGGCGCAGCTCTCTTGAGTCTGATTGAGTGATTGTATATGAATCTAACACCATGTCTTTATGCTCTATTTGGACTTAACATCTGAAACCACCAATTTAAAAAAAAAAAGGAACTGGCAGATGCTCCAGCAACAAGACAGTTTTCGTATTAGTGACCTTTTATCTGCAAATAAAGAGTGGCATCTATATTTACTGTGTATATTAAGCTTTAAATGGATACGTCTTTTTTGCAGAGGAATAGCCAAAGTGTGAATAGGCAAAAATGGCATCCTAAACAACCAAAAGACAGTTAGAGAAAATAGGTTGGCCTAACCAACAGAAAGAACAAAGGGGGGAAAAAAAGAAGTACTACTGTGAGAATAATTTCACAGTCTTGCCAGGCTGTCTGAAATGTACTCTGTAATCAAGCTACCTTTTTGTTGTGTAACTAAAGCTGCCTGGAGCTGTAAACAATATTTTTGTTATGTGTGATTTTAGAGAAATGTTCCAAGCTCAAAAAAAACGTACGCTCTTCAAACAGCATCGGTGGCGTGCTGTTGAATGCCACAGAAAATCATTTTGATGCATTTGTGTTTATAGTAATGCAAGATAGGGCATGATTCTAAAGTATTGCCACAAAATTCAGTCAAAATAAATTGCTGTTTACAACTGTTTCAGAGTAAAACCAGATTTTCAATGAAAACAATGTAGGAAGGAAATCGATTATATCGAGAAAAAAAGATGATTAGGCCAAACAACTGTATGCATTTTTTATACTAAAGAAGTCAAATAAAATTCTCCTTTCTCCTTAGACTTCCATTGTCATTTCATTATTGTCATTTCTTTTTTAAATGTATATGCACACTGTTCAAAAGTTTGGGTTCAGTAGCCATTACTCCAGTCTTGAGTGTCACATGATCCTTCAGAAATCATTCTAATATGCTGATTTGATGCTCAAGAAACATTTCTTATTGTTATCAATGTTTAACAACAGTTGTCCTGCTTAATATTTTTGTAGAAACTGGTAAAAAAAAATGTTATGATTCTTTGATTGATGTAAAAGTCTTTACTGTCACTTTTGATCAATTTAATGCATTCTGAATAAAAGTATTAATTTCTTTTTTAAAAATTGTACTGACCCAAAACTTTTTTTTTTTTTAGATTGCAGGATGATAAACAGATTATATTCTGTTTATCGACAACATTGCAGAAAGTTAGAACTTAACTTGTATTGAAAATCCTTTAAGTTTTGCTGTTTTTGTTATATGAAACATTTGCTCACCGGCATTGTTTCCAGAGTGTATTCATAGTCATGTTATTCTACAAATAACTATTATGGAGCATTTCCTGTTCAGGTGTCCTTTCGTTTCGATTTGAGGCCAGGTGGACAATTCAGAAACAAACAGTCATCGTTTCATGTTTCACTGTCATCCAAAGTACCGTCTAAATTGAATTTAGCTATTTACTTTCTCCATTAACCAGTCTAACCTTTCATAAACATCCATCAGGGTCACAAAGCATTGCAGCTGAGGGGGTGAATCAGAGAAGCCAAATGTCCTCTAAGAGGAATTTGAAATGAATACTCCCCGGCAATGTGTCTCATCGGCCCACACATGAAAAATTCATTGCAAAGTGTTTAAGAGGAACTATGTGAATTATACGGCCAATGCTGCTTTTTTATATGAAAGCTGCAGGAGAGACCTCACAGGGTTAAATGCAGCATGTTGGCTCAGTCAGGTGAGAGAAGGGGAAGATGCTTGACAAATTCTCATCAGCAAATACAAACAAACTAAAGATAGACTGAAGATGTTTCTCTGACTTCTAGCACAGTTGTTTCAACTGGTTTTGCTTCAAAGTGGTGACCCAACACAAAATTGTCAAAATTGTTTACACACTTAAAAATAAAGGTTCTTTATTGGCATAGATGGTTCCATCCATGTAGAACATTTAACATCCATGGAACCTTTCCAATACACAAAAGGTCCTTTAGACTGAGTGTACTAAAATATTATTCGCACTAAGAAAAACATAGTTCTTGTTCACTGAAAGGTTCTTTGGGGAACCAAAAATTGTTCTTCTATGCAAAACCCCCCTTTTGGAACCTTTATTTTTAATAGTTTACCATACAAAAGTAAACAAAACATTAACATTTATATTCATGTCACCACTACACCAAACAAAATTGCAAGGCCTTTGACATAAAGAACAAAAGATATGGGAACCATTTTCCCCTCCCTTTTAAAAGCCTATTTATTTTTCTGTATTATTCACCTTTTTCCTGAGCAAACGATGAGCGCTGCCATAATGAATTCCAAAGCTATGTTCACAGTCCAAATCCAATTTTCAGTCCAAATCCAATTATTTGTCTATCAGACTGGAATCTGATCTAAAATTATTGACTTTCAGCATGCTTCTTATAACAACGTCTAATGTTTACATTTTATGTGGCATGAGAAAGTCTGAACGTAGCCTAACTTCCGTTTGCGTGCTGATGCTGTCCTGTTCAGGTCTCCATAGGAAGCCATTGTTAAAACAGGGTAAAAAAAGTGACTGGATTGATTAAACTTTTTGAACATTACTAAAATTTCAAATGAGCACAGGGTTAAGCTGTGCTGTTGTTGGCTGCCACAAAAACAGCAATAAGCTTAAGAAACTCCTGGTAAGTACTTGTTTTGAGCACCAGCAAATCTGAAAAGAATGTCCGTATACGGTGCCATATGCCTTGCATTTTATACCAAAGACTGACAAGAGAATACGAGCACGGCTTGCAGCACTTAAGTTAAAATTCTCCCCATAAAAGGTATTTGTGTGGTCTTAGGACAAAACCTCTGAAATTTACCCGATCGGGAGCAGTATATAGGATATGTGCGCCCATCTGATTTCAATGTAGTTATCTTCGGGCAGATTCATGTCATAAGCACTCATTAAACTTTGATGGGTGGGGCACTAACAAAAGATGGTCATTGCAACACAGTACACGTGATGGCACTATGGAGCCATATGCTTTTTAAAACCATTTTCATAAGTTTAACATAACATTATCGGCTCAGAAAATATGCTAATTTGACACCGGAGACTGGAAATGTAAAGGATAATTCCACTATGAGTCGGGTGAGACTTACGTGTTCAGGAAAAAGGTGGACAACTTTGAAGTTGAACTTTAATGTTTATTTTTTCCTAAATATTTATGTTTACATAAAAAAGATGTACTAAAAACTGATTTTTTTTTCTTTGTACAGATGACAACGTTGTCAAAACAATCCCGTTCACATGTATCCACGAAAACGACTAAAAACGCTGTATTATGCATTCCAGGCCACTAGATGGCGATGTCACTTTGTAAAGAAAGTCTACACACCATTCTTTTACAGAGAACTCACACCAGATGCACATGCATAGACTAAACACTTAATATGCATTTGCATGCCTTCACCTTTTTCACAGATTTGCATTTTTGTAGTTTACATGGAGACTATAACAGTATCGATTTCAAAAACTTGCACTTTGAAACCTGTTTTCAAAAGTTTGCGTTTTTAGTCCCCCAAAATGCTGTTGTCGTATAAATAATCAGCCAAAATGCATAAAACATTTTCTGTTTTTTTTGTTGAAAACTGTGTTGTGTAAACGGCCCCCTAGTTTGATTCTTCTGACCACAACAGATATTTGGTTCATGAATCATGACCCATCAGTTTATAATTTCAGTCCAACAAGCTTCTCATTTTGAGCATCCTGATGCTATTTTGTAAACTACTGTTCCAGGGTAAACCAGCCTGCAACAGGAATTACTCCCTGCTGCCCTTTCAGATTTTTTTTGAACAACTTGCAATTGCAGTGATAATCAACTGACAGTGTGGCCAAGATCCCTTAAAGAAACCACCTAAAGAAACCAGACAGAGAAGAAATGGTTTGATGACTATACAGGGCACGACAATCTCCACTGATCTCACTTTCCAGCAAGTGAGTCAGAGCCGTGCCAGGCCCTGACGTGTGAAATGATTCATTTGTCGATTTCATTTGCGGCTCCACTTGTGTTAATGTAGCTGAACGACTGCACCCCATTACCCTAGAGAACGATGACAGAGATTGTAAAAGGAAAACTTCACACGTCTTTCCTTGAGTATTTATACATGTATGACATATATAATGTGTCTGTAGACATGCTACTTTTACTATTGCACTGCATGATCTGTTTTCTATTTACACCAATTCACACTGCTAGAATAATTCAGCCCATCTGACATCTGCAGATCAATACAAATATGACTAAAGTTAGTAAATGGGATGCACGAACTAATTCAAGCACTTGACTAAGTAAAGTTCTCGAATCAAACTGTAAATCCAATATAACATGATCTGATCCGTTTAGGGTGGATACTGATTGTGAATCACCTAAGTGGAAGGGTTATGCAGTTTTAGTGGCGTCATTTAAGAAAAGCAAACCAGATGAGGGGAAAAGGACTTTGTGAAAGAGGAAGTGTCAAGTCCAGAACAGGTTGTGACCACAACACCCACATGATCATCTATACATATGACTCTAAATAGCAGAAGAGCAATATAGGACAAAGACCACAACTTCCTTATTTGGGCTTGATTTGGCAAACAGAAGACACAGGCAGCTCTTATCTTCTTCTACTTTCATGTTGAAGCTCTGGTAGATGCCATTTAGGCTAAGAGGAAGAAACATTTTTACAGAGACATGAAATTATGCTTTTAGAGTTTGTTGATTGGCTGTCTCAAACAATCGTGAGAGAGAAATGTACCAGTATAAGTGTGTGAACACGAAGACAGTTCAGGGTGAGTGGGACAAAGCTCTCCTAATATTTGTGCACTCTCCCTACATCTGCCACATCGGCGCCCAGGAATCTGACCCCAAACAACACTCGCATGACATCTGTTCTGGGAGAGATTTCCAGGACACATTCTCAGCTTACTGCCACCATTCAGTCTCCTATCATCTGACTGAAATATGTCAATTTGATTTAAGCAGAATCGCATACAATGAACGGCCAGTGGGTTATTAGTGGTGCTTGCAATTACAATTGCTCATACTTAGGTTTAGGGATTTCAACAACCCACCTAACCCTGCAGATACCTCAAATTGTGCAGTTAGTTGAGTAGAGATGTGCTTATACTTTTCAGAGCAATTTGTGCAAAATGTGCCAAATGTACTTAATTACATTAAAGGAGAGACCTGAGCAATATGTAGAGAATTTAGAGACTAATTTGGCCATTAAAGTCGGCATGAAATGAAAAATTCATTCTATCTATTTTAAAATGCATGTTATTGATCATGGTTCATCCACCTGTTTAATTTTTTTTTTTTCTTAATCCAAAAGTAATAACTCGATCTCCCAGTGAAACAACTTCTTTGGTGACATATTCTGGGCTTCTCTAATCATTTAGTGTACATAAACTTTGCCCCTTTCTTACTATCGACAGCACACTTACAGTCAACTCATCTGCCTTCCTCCAATCAATAACCAATTGAAAGAACCAAGTCCCACCGTACATTTTTTTCGAAAGTCCACTCCATTCACTCAGATGTACATCACATTCACAATACATAAGAAAAGATCTGCCGCTACTTCTGTTTCATTGCAAGTTTGCAACTTTAAGTAACCTCCAAGCAGCCACACATCAATGCAGTAAAAACAATCAGAGCTTCTGATCAACACCCTGGCAACCACCTATAGCTCCTTTGTAGCATGGCAGCTAGTTTTGCATAGGCGAGTATCACTGACATTTCCATGATACATATTTGAAAATGGTCACCAATTAATCCTTTTTTGATACTTTTATGGTACTTTTGAGGTCTTAATTCCTATTCATTGAAAAAAATTCAAAGTTCTGTCATGAAACTTTAGATGGCACAGGCTGATAGATCCATAACTCAATCTGCTAGCAATCACGGCATTCTCTATAGGGCACAGCTGATTGGTTCCTGCTGTATCAGTAGCCACTGGGGTTGCTGCTCAACCTTTAAATACTTGGTCAGCATTTGCTATAGAAGTGCGCTTTCCGAAACCCTCCACCTTCCCCAGCTCCACCTGTATAAATCTGCTATGGGTAATTCATGTATGCTGTATTGCACAGCAGCAGCATGTTGTGTATGTATTGGCAGCAGCAATAACAGCAGCAGCTTAGCAGATCTATTCCTCCAAAACCAAACATATCTACTCTGTCATATCATTTACCATGCCAAACGCTCAGAGAGTTGTCATGACAGAAATAGTTATTGAAACTATTCAGTCCGATTTCTTCAAATATTTATGTTCTGCAGAAAAAAAGACATGCTTTTGGAATGGAATGAAGGTGAGTAAATGAAGACATTTTCATTTTTGGGTGAACTGTATACAGCATAAAAAATCTAAAAAGAAATTTTGTACAGTATAAGCCCTGTTACCTGATGGTATATATGTCTTAGAAATATATTTAACTCCTTAAGCTGGGATATTCAGATTGCCATATAAATATGGGAATCATTTTTGCCGTTTATCTATTAGGAAACATGATACCAAAACAACAGCATCAGATCATTAAAATCTGTTGTCTGTCTAGACAGCTGGAGAGAAACATCTAGACGACAGCATGATGAAACCTCAGTCTGTTAAGCACTAAAAGGGTCAATCCTCCCTCTGAGCTGTGAGCCAGAGCCCATATGCTGCCTCGGCATTGTTTGATCTGATGCTGAGCACAGCAAACAGTCTTCTGCGTGACCATGACTCAACCTCAATCCTGCTTCCCTTCCCTTCGTCCTCCCACACTGCAGTAAATCGGCCTCGCTCCCGAATAAAGGCCCTTTATTTTCCTATTCCTTCATGCTTACTGAACTTGTTAAACCTCTCAGAGGAAACTGTTCATCCAGAAGTGAAGGGGACCACTGTATGGAAGCCACAATGTCAGGCACATGCTTGACAGTATGTGTTGCATTGGACTTGAAATGACAGTCTGCTAATTGAATGTTTACATGTTTATATCGTCATGTTCGGCCTTTCATCACATCCAGCGGCTCTAATTTCAGAATGATGTCTGCAATTGGATAAAAGTGTTAAGCACTGTAAGATATAGCCTGACCAGAGGTGCGTTTCCCGAAACCATCGTTAGTCAACTGTGGTCGTAAGTCCCATTGAACTCTATTGGTAATGATGGAACTTGCGACCATAGTTCGCTTTGGGAAACACACCCCTGAACAGATCAGGATATTGATTCACCCAAAAATCACAATTCTATAATTAACTCACCCTCATGTCTTTCAGAATCTGTATGACTTTTTCCTTACATGGAACACAAAAGGTTTTTTTTTTTACAGTGTAGAAAGTTCAAACTGCTGTTTTTCATACAGTGACGAGGAGCAATGACTTGTATGGACTACTTTTATGATCTTTTATGGTGCTTTTTTGTCCTTTTTGAAGCTTGACAGCCCCTTGTTCCCATCAACTTTCATACTGCTAAACTTCTATTTTCCAATGAAGAAAGACAGTCATACGGGTTTCGAAAGACATAACGTGTGGAAAATTTTGACAGAACTTTTATTTTTGGCTGAACTATATCTTTATTAATGTGCTGCTGCTGTGAGGAACAACCAGAGGAACTAGTGGCAATTAACTTCCTGTATGTCACAATAGATTATTCATCACCAGAACATTCATCATCATAATCAGGACAATCAAAATGATTTCTACCTCTGCATATGTAATGCTAAAGACAGTAGATTAACCTCATGTGGTTTGACTTGGATCACACTAGATATTTGTAAATTATATATATTTTTTTATGTATTTGAATAGCCTGACTGTCTAGTTTTAAAAATGAATTATCACAGACCCATAATTACACACATAAGCTCATCTGCCTACTTTCATCAGTAATCAGAAAACACTAACATTTATCATTATTATTTCCATGGACTGCATATGCTGAAAACTGACAGTTTAGTTTGAGTGATGGGTTTCTACAAGTCTCCTGAATTTTAATACATTGTGGTCAGTACAAACCATATTAATCTGCATTGGAAGTATACCCTTATTTTGTAGTCTGGATCATATTTTCTTTTACGTTGTGTAGTTTTGTTCATGGTTTTCGAGGATGAGGGCATGTCATGTAACTCGTCCATGCCTCCAAGCAACTGGAACACATTTTACACACTTTCTCACACACTATACTGAAAGGCAGTACTGAATATTATTGCAATCAAGTAGCATCTCATCAGTCAAATTATGAAGATATGGAGAAAAACATGAACAGGAAAAAAGTTGAGACCACAACTTACCTCTTTTTCAGAAATGTACAGTTGGTCTCCTTTCAGTATAACAAATCTGTTTTTCCAAATTTCCCTGAAAATTCCTTTGCCACAGAACTTGCGAATCCAGCCAGTTTTGTCAGGCTGTGCGGGCTGTTGATTGGCTTCCTGAGGGCCCTGCGTTTACAGACAGAAAACAGCGGCATAGTAGTGAGACTTCAGGTTCCCAGTGAGTTATGATCTAATTGCATGTTTCAAAGCATTTTTTGGCCTTCATAAGTCTATAATGCACAATATGCTGTCTAGGAAGCCATTTCACAAGTTTTTGAGACAGTCGTAATCTCTAGCAATGGGGAGACTTTCTTAAAGACATTGTCTTTGTCATGTAGATCACATTTCTGGCACTTACTCACTTTTCTCTCACACACACACACACAACCCAGTTTTTTCCTCAATATTTTGCCTTGGGATCTTGCCATCTGAACTGAGTATGATGAGATTAAAAGGTTGTGTACATGCAAAATAATGGAAAGTAAAAGCTTTTTTCTATAGTGTTGAACTCAAAGAGTGCAAAACCAAACATAACATCCAAAAAAATGTTTAAATGCTCCTCAGCTATATATGCATGTAATCAGCATATGCTAGATGAAACGTGCCTGCTGTTCTAGTCTGGAAATATTGCAGATGCCATTTATCATGCTTTTTAGTCATTATGGACAGCAATTTAATCAACTCATTAATAGTGTATGTTAAGTGTTCACTTTGTAGTTCTAAAACCCAGATGAGAATAAGCATTTTCAAGCCATGGGTTCCCTTGGGAAATTTCTTTAAGGCTTTTGGAATGGATGATTTATTAATCATTTAGATTTGTTTGGAAATGCGTATATATATATATATATAAACTTTCACTATTATAAGCCTGGTCAACTACTTCCAAAAAGGGCGTGCAGAAGAATATAATGTCGACTTACATTTACAGCAAGAATACAATAATTATAACGCGTGTGCTTCGTTGAAAAATGTTTTTAAACATTGTGTTTTAGGAAACTGAAGTGTTCATGCTGCAGTGTTTCACACTAGTGCACAAAGGCTCACGGCGCTCCTCACTGACAATAGAGTGGACTCGATGTCTTACCCGCTTTGTTGAACTGTTCTTCTTCATGGCTCAATAAAACGGAGCTTTCCGACTCTCCCTCCGGTAAATCCAGGTCCTTCCGTGCACAATGTGTTGTCTACAACGAAACAAAATCCTGGTGTGGACTCGAAACGTTACACTCAAAGAAAACCACGGTGTTCAATGAGTCGCTCCCCGTTTGTTTCTTACGCCTCTTGTCTATTCAGTGTCCTCCAGATCCGCGCAGATTATCATCCAATGGCTTTTTCTCTGTGGTCACGCAGACAGATCTGAGAAATGTGCTTTCTAGAGCAGCATATAAGTCTGTGATGGTGGCTTCATGATCGTTTGGTATGGGTTGATCTCCTACCGTCATGTGTGTCTTTCGTGGAGTTGTGTGAGCTGGAGAACTTGAGGCTGTGTGGTCCCTGTCTTTGTCCTCGACAGCTCCACCTATGGACACCACAGTGATGTCACTGGAAAGACAGAGAGGGGACTTACTGTACTGAAAGAAATGTGCAATATTTGGCTATAATTTGACATTGTGAAACACAGTGTTTGCCTATATTATTAGCTAAATATGATATAGGCTATATCATTATATGATTTTATTATTATTAATGTGTAATTAAGACATAATTATAGGCCTACCACGTAGTTCATCAGTAGTGTCAAAAACTAACCTTTTTATTCAGGAGCAATATTTGCTTCCTGGATTTGTTGAACTAATTGACCTGAAAAAAATAGATGACATGATTTATATGGTTATAATTTTTTTCTTGAATGTCAATTAAGTGGGGGGAAAAATCTCAATCTGAGCAACTTGGTAAATATTTCAGTTTTTACAGTGTAATACCTAGCCTATTCTTTTTATTATATACTTATAAATACACGCATTAATTATATATATTTTTAATTTCTTTAATCCCCTTTAATATAACAAATGTGGTAAATGATGAATTCTTTATAGGCTATATATATGAGGTCTGACCGCACACTCACTTGCAAAAAGTTTTTAATTATCCAACGTTTCGACACAGAGCCTTTGTCAATGTACCTTGTCTACCTTGACAAAGACTCTGTGCCGAAACGTTGGATAATTAAAAAACTTTTTGCAAGTGAGTGTGCGGTCAGACCTCATATATATATATATAGATTTATCTCTCTTGACCTGCACCTCGGACGGAGTGCGTTTGTCCATGTCTTTTTGATAAATGATGAATTCTTTCACATAAAAGGAACATTTTTGCAGTTCCAACAGCAAGCAGCCCGTGAGGTGTTGGGATAAGGCTCCCATAAAGTGATGTAACTCAGCAACAATAAAACCATGTCCACCTGTCGTCTTAAAACCATCATAGTCCTTAATAGTTTAAAAATAGTAATGCATACTGCTTTGATAAGCTTGGGTCTGAAAACGCCCCCTATATGTTCTTATAGTATTTTCTTCATTACTTCAACAGGAATTCACTGCTAAATGTTTTTGTCGTTAAGCCAGGACAGATAATTAGGTTACCTGAAAAGGTTAAAAATAATAACTGGATTAACTTTCTATATATAATCACAAAACACAAACATGTTATACAGCCTTATATGTATATATATGAATGAGATATTATGAACCAAAAATTTAAGTCAAGCTGAGAACATGGTTAGCATATCACGGATTACAGTTTAGGGCATTTAAAGGGTCAATATGGGTCAGTCAGAGCAGCTGTTTGTCAGGCGTATGGCATAGGGTGACCGGCTGTTTATCTGTTAAACAGAGCCTGACACATTTACGTTAGTCCCCTAAAAAAATTCCACATGTTAAGTGAGAAATGAGAGCATTTAAAAGCTGTATCAAAACAGGAAGCTGAAGAAGCTCTTGCATGGTGTGTAACAAGTCAGGATGTTCATCTATTCTAGTTATTTATTGGATGGTGAGACTTGTAAGCGTAAAGATAATTCATTCTAGTATGTGCTGAATTCTCAATGCTGTCATTTGCTATTTCGTAAATGAATGTCCTTTTTGTGTGCATTGCTGTAGTTCATTCCTTAAGATCAGTATTCACCACACAATCCTCCTGCTTGGCCAAAACAAGAGGCTTTCAGCAAATCCATCTAGGAATGGGCTGAAAACAACAAAATGGTGCAATCCAGTCTTTCTTTCTTTCTTTCTTTCTAATATGTAATTCTTTTAACAAAAAGAAAAAAAGAGTATAGACTAATTTTCTGCATTTAGCCATTTTTTGTGAAATAGTTTTAATCCTTGCATGTACAGTATAAATACCCATTTTTTAGTTAATGCTGGTCTTTATAAACCCAGGTAATCTTACATTGGCATCATTGTAATGACACGCGTTAATCCAGCACTGAAGTAGAATTAAGCAGCGCCACTGTCCCAGTTTAAATAGAGCTCTTGCGCAACCGCAGCGGAAATCAGCTTACAGAGTGGACTCTCGTAAGGCTTTCAACTGCTGCTGAAAAAAAAAGAAACATAAACAGCAAGGCTTGAGGTGACTTTTCTCATCAGGTTGAATTGTCCATGTGAAGAACTAGACATTTTGTACTGCTAATCATCTCTGGCCAAAGATGAATGTCACCTTATTTTATCGTACTTGATCAGTTCAAGTGTTCCCTGTTCTGACACACCATCTTATTAAGTGCTCTGGCCCTCTATGTTGCGATTGAACAACTTTATAGTTGTATGTTTTTTTGTTTTTTAATATAGAGCTATTTGTTTCAGAATAGCATTCTCATTTGCCATTGAGTGCTAAAAGCTATATTGATTTTAAAGTTAAGTTTGTGTTATTAGCTGGTTTTTATATTGATCTGTAGAACAGCAGTGGACAGATGTGATGGTGGGAAGAGATCCAACATGAGCCACTGTTGCTCCGCTGGATATTCTTTGATGGAGATGAACAGACGTTTGTACAGTAGATTATGGGAGCACAGCTGGCCTTGGTTTATCCACCAATGTATAGGCCACAATACAGACACAATTTGTAAGTGTTGGGGTGTCTTTAACTAATATTTAAAAATTAGATGTAAACCCTTGATCGTCATTGGTATAGAAAGCAAAAAAGCCATAGAGAGTAGAAGAAGAATCCAACCTGTCTCCAAATTTGAGAAGAAACGAATGAGTATGTAGCAATGTAGTCTTAGTTGAATCACGTGACAGATGCTGAGAAGAATTTGATCTAAGCGACCGACTGTATTATGACCAGATGTTGCTGTGGTGCTTGGAGTAGAGATAATGTTTCAATCTGACCTCAGCCACAATTAAATAGCACAAAATACCATTAAAGACAATGAAATGACATGAGGCAAAAAAAACTGTCAAATTTGGTCTTAACAGTTATATTCAAAAGATATATTCAACAATGTTCAGTGAACTGTTAAAAACTATTTAATTTAACTGTATAAACTGCGTAGCTGTTGATTTGCCATTCTTTTCTGCATTTCTTCTCACATGCAGGTTGATGTTACTTTTGACTGTTTGCCCTTGTTCTTAATTTTTTACCTTTTGATAGTCATTCTGTGTGGTTAAAAGTGATTTTAAAATGACCAAGATTTCTGGTTTTAATTTTCAACCCATTTTGGGTTAATTTTATCCCAGCAGTGTAGAAATTTTAAACCATAAAAAACAGCCCAGCATACTGGGCTAAACATTTAACCCAATCCTGCCAGGTCAAAACAAAAACATTTGCGCTGATTTGCCAAAATGACCCAAATTGGTTTAACCCAGCATTTTTTTAGTTTTGAGGGTGAGTAAATTATAATATGGTCCAGAATGTCCATTTTTGGGTGAACTATCCCTTTAATTTTTTTATCACAAGTGCTTGAATTATAATTGGAATGTTAGCTGTGTTGTTTAAGAGACAATGGGTTCCTTTCCTGTGTTTATGTTGTTATACATTATCTTCATCCAAATGAAGCTAAATGTTTGGTTACTCTAACCACGTCTCACTGGCCTTTTGCACAGGACAGAAATATATACTTAAGTTTAAAGGCAAGAGTTTTTGGAGATGGTTTTAGAAGGTTTATTGCGGCCCAGAGTGAATGTGGAATGTGAAATAAAGCCTTAAAATTTGAAGTGGCATTTCAACTGTGCTGACACAAACAGACAATCAAGACACACCATCCCACATCCTCATACCACGGGTGCTGATTCGACAGAAATGTAGCCGCAATAATAAAAGCTGATCCACCCTAATTATCTTGTTGTTTCAGTTTGGACAGGACAACATGCATTCTTTGCTTTGAAAAGTAAAAGCACACCACTCCGCAACAGTTATGGGCTGAAGATTCGTTTTTAGACTTGGTTTGTTCAAATCCCTAACTAAATGCAATAATAATTGTGATGCTGTATTAATTCTTTATTTGTTTTTAAATACAAAGTCAGGTGACTAACTTTGTGTTTTATTCATATACTTTAATTATATTCCTTGATTTGCATATTTGTTTGAGAAGATATGATGCCACCACAGCAAACATAAAGCTAAATACCCATCAGTTCAAAGATAGACTGTTGGCTCCCTGTCATTGTATTGTTACCTTACACTAGTCAATGAAACATTCAGTGAAACCTCATCTCCTTCACACTGATGAATCTTCTCGTCAACCTTTGAGTGACCAAGTAGTAAAATGTTAGTGTAGAGTGAGTTGTGGAACTGTATCCATTCTCAGACTTGTTATCCCACTGACATTTTCAGGAAATATCAGACACAGAGGATCAGATTTCACCACTTTAAATTGCCCCGCAACACAGGAGCACTTTACTATCGAAAACATAACCAGGGTCAGAGTTAAGTCCGTTTCATATTCTCTTTTCCGACAGGCACTTGAATTGATTGATTGAATTGATTCAAAATTGCACAGAGAAGGAACAATATGACTGATGTTGCATACAAAAGAGCAGCTGCTTCTACATTTAGTTCCAGAATGTACCACAACAGCATGTTTTTTCACTCCATTCATTACATCAGAGGGTCATGCAATGCTAATCTCATGGAGAATGGACTCTTGAGCAAATGTCCCAGCTTCATTGGGATTATAAATGAAATCAGGTGGATTTGGGAGGGCATAACAGGGACTACTGTGATATAAAAGCTGATGCTCTCTTTCAGAGGTACAGAGCATTCTTTCTGTATTTGACTTCATATATCAAACCAGTTATGCAACCATATTTACTGTTCTGTGCGTCCTGAGACCACATTGGTACCTTGTTTATAAAATGTGTAAAAAATAAAAATAAAAATAAAATTCTGGTAGCACTTTATTTTACAGTCCTGTTCCGCATGTGCGTATTATGTACATATTATAGTAATTACTGCATAATAACTGGATAATAACTAGGTACTAACCCTGAACTTAACCCTAAACCATAACCCTAGTAGTTATTGCCCACTACTTTCTTAGGGAAGTACACATTCTGTAAAATAAAGTGCAACCAAAATTCTAAATAAATGAATCATTGTGGTATTTTAAACGATGAAAAAATTATTACTAAAAATTGTAATCTGGTTGTAATCTTGTACTCTAATCTTTTGCTGATTTTCTTTTGGTTCTGCAAGCTGTATGAAATAACAAATGCGGTAACACTTTAGAATAATGGTTCGTCATTAATAGGTAACTATGCAGGAAGTAATGCAGAACAAATGAGTAGTTCTACATTAACACTTAAGCTACTACTAACTAATATGAAACTAATAATCACTTGTAGTTCCTGCAGATTGACTAATTAGTGATGCAATTTTGTTCAGAGTAAAAAAAAGACAATTGCTCATGTCTCAGACACATTAATGTTGTGATTAGTAACTAATTAATAATTCTTTATAATTTGTCATTGTTCTTAATAAGGGTAATGATTACCTAATAAGGATCTCAGTCCTACATTTTCAATTACTTATTTATTAGTTAATCTTGCTTCCATATTAGTTAATAGTACACCAACGACTGCACCTCTAAAGACCCCTCTGTCAAGCTCCTGAAGTTTGCGGACGACACCACAGTCATCGGCCTCATCCGGGACGGTGACGAGTCTGCTTACAGACTGGAGGTTGAACAGCTGGCTGTCTGGTGCAGTCTTAACAACCTGGAGCTCAACACGCTCAAGACAGTGGAGATGATCGTGGACTTCAGGAGAAACCCCCCTGCTCTCCCCCCACTCACCATCATGAACAGCACTGTGACTGCAGTGGAGTCATTCAGGTTCCTGGGCACCACCATCTCACAGGACCTGAAGTGGGACATTCACATTGACTCCACTGTGAAAAAGGCCCAGCAGAGGTTGTACTTCCTTCGCCAGCTGAGGAAGTTCAACCTGCCACAGGAGCTGCTGAAACAGTTCTACTCTGCCATCATTGAATCCATCCTCTGCACTTCAATTACCGTCTGGTTCAGCTCAGCTACCAAATCTGACCTCAGAAGACTACAGAGGGTAGTCCGGTCTGCTGAGCGAATCATTGGCACAACCCTCCCCACTCTCCAAGAACTGTACTTATCCAGAGTGAGAAAAAGGGCAAAGAAGATCACTCTGGACCCCTCACATCCAGCACACTCCCTCTTTGAACTGTTGCCATCTGGTCGACGCTACAGAGCTCTGAGCACCAGAACGACCAGACACAGGAACAGTTTCTTCCCTCAGGCAATCCATCTCATGAACACTTGACAAACATGGAACACACAACACTATTACACATTATTTACTTAAAACACTTACTTATATTTCAAATTTGCACACATAACTGTACATACAATTGTCTATATTATATATTGTTTTTTGCTTTTTTTTGCACTTTGTCTATCTTGTAAATTTGTATATTATTATTTTATTCTTTTTATTATGTGTCTTGTCTTGTCCACAGTCACTTGTTGCACTGTGGAGCTTCTGTCACTAAAACAAATTCCTAATATGTGTAAACAACATACCTGGCAATAAAGCTCTTTCTTTCTTTCTTTTCTTCTTTCTAGTAGTAGCTGAAGTGATCTACTCATTTGTCCTGCATTACTACCTGCATAGTTAATTATTAATGACGGACCATTATTCAAAAGCAGGGATGGGCAACTTTGGTCCTGGAGGGCCACTGTCCTGCAGAGTTTAGCTTCCTGATAAAAACTCACCTGCCTGTAGCTTTCTAGCAATCCTGAAGATATTAATTAGCGTGTTCATGTGACCGTAGGAACAATAGTTGTATATTTTGTTGTAGTGGGGACTAAAATATTTTAACACATCCAGGGTAAACCACATGTGGTCTGCATCTGAAAACTTAGGTACCTGACTTGTTGCCTCATAATAAATTATCCAATCAAGAACGTTGTGCAAGTTTACTGCAACAATGGAGCTGTGAACTTTACATACTTTTGAAAATCCAGCGTTTAGTTGATCCTAGAAAGCGCTCCTTGTCACAGTTGCAAACACGATGGCGTTCTTCTTCCACAAGGAGGTTTGGCATCACAACATTTGTTTCCAGGTGGATCGTTAAAGAACGCGACACACACGTCTCCCGGACATCCTGTAGAATTCAACCAACCAGATGACGACTTCGAAAATCCTGAAGTGTATCGAGATAAGTGTGCCATATGCATCAGACGTTCAGCCAAAGGTCCGTGGGCGTGACATCTGAGGCTGAAACTATCGCTGACCTAAGCAATGACTTTGCAGGCAGCGTTTTCGCACGAAGGTACCTCACAAAACTGATTTTGGACAGACTTCTGAGGCAGTGTAACGGTTTAATGATCTACAGCAAAATAGAGAGCTTTGATGAAAACTAAGCGAATATTTAATTACTACAATAGTAATTTCTCACTAGAAATGACATCAAAAATGGAAAACGTTGGTCAAAAACTTACATTTACACACAAATTGACCAGCAACCGCAACTTTCAGGCTTCTTTTTAGCTCAACTGTCACAGAATGGAAAGCACAGGATTGCGGGATATCAATGAATCCTCCGAATTCAGCATTTTTAAAATTTCGGACACAGTTGTAAGATGTGTGTAGGAGCTCATAAGTTGTGCCATGATGCCTTCCTACCTTGCCATGTTTCCTCCGAAGGCAGCATTTTTAAGATTTCAGACGTAGCTGTGAGATGTAGGGGCTCATAAGTTCATTAAAGAAGAGTCAAGTTAGTTCCGGATGTTTGTCTTTATTGAATAGAAAAGATGCATAAACAGTTCAGGTGTGTTTGATTGGGTTGAAGCTAAACTCTGCAGGACAGTGGCCTTCCCAGACCATTGCCTGTTCTAAAGTGTTACCACAAATGCTATTATTTTATTTTGTGTTTTTCAGTAACTAAAACTTTTTGTGCAATCTGTTAGTCTCAGGGAAAGACACGTTGTAATACCTAATTCCAGTTAACACAAAAACCTGCGAAAAGCACTTCTGAGTACAAAGTGTCATTAGCAATCTAACGTGTCACATTACGACAGTCTAGATATATCAGGATGTTCAAAAACAAGTCAAATCTGTTGTTAAATCAATTTTCTAATGATAAATGTGCTACATATTCAATGCCAGTACAAGAGAAGCTTCTAGTATTTTAGAGACAATGTTTTGGACAAAAGATGGATCGCTGCTCTGACAATAGCATAGCTTTACCTTACGGAGATACAACCAGGTCTTGTAATGCTAGCTGTGAAATTCAACTCTGGAGACCTATCAATTATAAAGTAGACCAACGTCAGGGACCTTTAGTGACACTCTCTCCTGCCTGCTATCTTTCTTTAAAACATTTCTGCACCATCTAGAACAATAGAAGAATAGCAGCAGTTTCATTTTCCAAGTCTCTTTGTGGTTGCATGAAATAGCAGAAATGCACACAGGCATCTTAATTCTTTCTCTTACCAACCAGATTTCTACATGCTTTGCATCGTTGAACAATGCATACCATCAAGGAAAGATTGAACTTTTGACAGATCATGTGGTATTCTAAAATATCACATTTCCTCCATACAAGCACACTTCAATTAGAAATGTGAAAGTACTGTTAGAAAGGACTGTTTTTTTTATTGTTTGTTTGTTTGTTTTTTGTAAAAGGTCTATCAACACTTTATGACATCAGCATCAGATTTATTTTTCCTTTTAATGCTTCTCTGCATTTTCTATTATATTTTCTTGAGGCTTTAATAAGGATGTGGAGTCAATATCAAAATCCACAGTGCATCCTGTGCAACAGAGTGTCATTTTAGAACTGTATTTTAGCATTGCAGGTTGGTCTGAGGTTTATGTGTGATCTGAGTGCCCTCATTCATTATTTAAGCATCTTTTATTGGGTTGCTCATAATTTATAAGCTTTTAAAAGGAACGGTGTCCTCTCACTCATCCTTTAGAGATCCTGTCTTGTCATTAGACTAATCCATCATATACCAGAAATGAAATATAGGGGTTTTAACCTTTACAGGTTCAGGGACCCCACACACAGACTCTGAACAAACCCAAAATCAAAACCCAAGTCAATCTATGATCATTTTCAGATCATTAATTTATTTACATAGCTCAAATAGTACAACCCGAATTCCAGAAAAGTTGGGACTTTTTTAAATTTGAATAAAATGAAAACAAGACTTTCAAATCACATGAGCCAATATTTTATTCACAATAGAACATAGATAACATAACAAATGTTTAAACAGAGAAATTTTAAAAAATGTTATGCACAAAATAAGCTCATATCAAATTTGATATCTGCTACAGGTCTCAAAATAGTTGGGACGGGGGCATGTTTACCATGGTGTAGCATCTCCTCTTCTTTTCAAAACAGTTTGAAGACGTCTGGGCATCGAGGTGATGAGTTTCTCGAGTTTTGGTGTTGGAATTTGTTCCTATTCTTGCATGATATAGGTTTCCAGCTGCTGAAGAGTTCGTGGTCGTCTTTCACCCTTTTTTTTTCTTTTTTTAATGATCCGCCAAATGTTCTCTATCGGTGAAAGATCTGGACTGCAGGCAGGCTAATTCAGCACCCGGACTCTTCTACGACGAAGCCATGCTGTTGTAATAGCTGCAGTATGTGGTTTTGCATTCTCCTGCTGAAATACACAAGGCCTTCCCTGAAATAGACGTCATCTGGAAACCTTTATATACCTTTCAGCATTCATAGTGCCTTCCAAAACATGCAAGCTGCCCATACCATATGCACTTATGCACCCCCATACCATCAGAGATGCTGGCTTTTAAACTGAACGCTGATAACACGCTGGAAGGTCTCCTTCTTCTTTAGCCTGGAGGACACGGCATCTGTGATTTCCAACAAGAATGTCAAATTTGGACTCGTCTGACTATAGAACACTTTTCCACTTTGAAACAGTCCATTTTAAATGAGCCTTGGCCCACAGGACACAACAGCGCTTCTGGACCATGTTCACATATGGCTTCCTTTTTGCATGATAGAGCTTTAGTTGGCATCTGCAGATGGCATGGCAGATTATGTTTATCGACAGTGGTTTCTGGAAGTATTCCTGGGCCCATTTAGTAATCTCATTGACACAATCATGCCGATGAGTGATGCAGTGTCGTCTGAGGGCCTGAAGACCACGGGCATCCAATAAAGGTTTTCAGCCTTGTCCCTTACACACAGAGATTTCTCCAGTTTCTGTGAATCTTTTGATGATGTTATGCACTGTAGATGATGAGATTTGCAAAGCCTTTGCAATTTGACGTTGAGGAACATAGTTTTTTCCACAATCTTTTTATGCACTCTTTCACAAATTGGAGTGCCTATGCTCATCTTTACTTCTGAGAGACTCTGCCTCTCTAAGATACCCCTTTTATAGCTAATCATGTTACAGACCTGATATTAATTAACTTAATTAGTTGCTAGATGTTCTTCCAGCTGAATCTTTTCTAAATTTCTTGCTTTTTCAGCAATTTGTTGCCACCGTGCCAACTTTTTTGAGACCTGTAGCAGGCATCACATTTGAAATGAGCTCATTTAGCGGATAAAAGTGTAAAATTTCTCAGTTTAATTTTTTTTTAATGTTATCTATGTTCTATTGTGAATAAAATATTGGCTCATGTGATTTGAAAGTCTTTTAGTTTTCATTTTATTCAAATTTTTAAAAAACGTCCCAACTTTTCAGAATATGGGTTGTACAAATTGTCATGAAAATGTAAGAATATGTTTATAAATTATCTTCACAGACCCCTTCACGGACCACCATGGAATGGATTTAGCCAGGCATCTGTTTTACAACTGCCTAAAGGTAATAAATTCATTTTCATTTACTCAACACATCCAAACACAAAACATAACTTGACATAACTCTTATAAGTTATATAATAATATTAGGCACCACCATGTCCCGTCAGTTCAAACCAGGTCACTGGGTTTGAGATATTGACCTGCTCCACTGCAGCACAGTGCTGTTGTGTGCCATGTGATCTTTCTCCATCACAGACAGACACTATTTTGTGTTTTTCCATTTAGAGCACAGTATGGTCACTTGAAAATGTCTGCCGGCTACATTAAGTTAGATAACCCAATCGAAGCTCTCGAGATCAATACAGCCTTCTCTCTCACTCATTACAAGGCCTGTGATCATGCACCAATGTCACGTTGACTTTCAGTGAACATCTGATGTTGTAATGAAACATAAAATGTAACATTTCAGATTGATTTTTTAATGAATCTGGGAAAACAGGGATGAGAAAGCATTATTTTTATTCAGTTTGTAATTATAAATGCACTATTTTAGTTAATGTATAGTAGTCACTAGTGGTCAAGAATATAACATTTTTATGTACAGTACTAATTCTTATTTAAATAATATGTAAGTAACATTTAGAGAACATTCAAACATTTTCATAATCAGAATGTTAGCAAAATGTTTTTAGAACATATTTGTGTTAGCTGGGTGGTTGCTAATGTGTTTTGAGTCTGTTAGCATGTTGCTTAGTGATTGCTAGCAATGCTCTAGTCAGTCAATATAATATTCTGGTCCCTGTGCAAGTCTACAATATTTTTGCCTGTTTTACGGACCACAAGGTGAAATTCATAATAGCATTCTTCCCCTGAACAATCCACATGATTTGAGGTAGGCTATCATTCATTTTCATTGTACAAACAGTGAGAAAACTTTCACTTAAGTATAATAATTAAGGCTAGTCTACTAATCCTAATGACTGAACATTGGTGCATAACTTTTTTCCACATACAGCTCTAATTGAGCATTAAAAAGCCATAACACTGATTTTAGTAGTTAAATTGGTAAAGTTACTAGTTGTTAGCGGTTACTATTGTCAGGATTGTTCTCAAGTAATTATCACAATAAAGGGATGTAGATTTACAGTCAGGAGATTTACTTCCTGTTCCATTTGAAAGATGTCTGTGGGGTTGATTAGGTCTAAATGGATGGGATTAAAAATGCATCAGTATTGATCATACTGCTGGGAAAAATAAAGCACTGTTGCCAAGCCGGTATATTAATCAGCATACAGTAATCTTAAAAACAGAAAGGTGAATCTCACAAAAACGTCTAAGAAATGCAAAAGAATCGTTAACTGTAATGGATGGGACGGGACAACGGAGTTGGAGATCCACGTGCAGGCTTTATTAATAGGATGAGCATAGTCGTACAGGCAGAGGGTCAAACACCAGCAAACAGATACAGGAAGGCAAGGCAAGGGGCAAAAGGCAAAATAATCCATACACAGGCAAAGGTCTAGGCAGGCAGCAAACAATCATAAACAAGGAAACAGTCCAGTGTCAAAAACACAGGCAAGGCAAGGAACACGGAGACAAGATCAGATACAAGGCTAAACAATACTCAGCCATGTATGTGTGTTTTAGTGCAGCTTTTAAAGGGTCACTGATTGGAAACAGGTGTGAGTGCATAATTGGTTCCAAGGTGAGGAATTGTGGGAAATGGAGTACATATAATGAAAATAGAGCATGGACCCAGGGCACATGTAACAGTTAACGACGTAACAATATGAAAAAATAATATTAAATTATTTAAGTTGTAAAGGACCTTTAAGTATAATCTTATAAAAGTATATCGTAGAATTCATAGTACTGAATTTATGATGTTTTTAATTATATATATATATATATATGTTACAGAGTGGGAATTTGAAAGGAAAATGTACCTAATTATCATGAAACTGTCACAGTGCAAATATATTTATTATAAAACACTGTATCACCATTTCCACATGTTTCCAACATTGATAATGTTTCTTGAGCACCAAATCAGCATATTACAATGATTTCTGAAGGATCATGTGACACTGAAGACTGGAATAATGATGCTGAAAATTCAGCTTTGCCATCAAAGGAATAAATTACATTTTCAAATATGTTAAAATCAAACAGCTATTTAAAAAAAAAAAAAAAAACCTTCACAATATTACTGTTTTCCATTTTGATCAAATATCTGTATAGCATAAGAATTTTTCAAAGCATTCAAAAATCATACCCACCTTAAACTTCTGAATAACAAAAAGTGATGTTTTTTTTTTTCAAAAACACATGGAGTATTCTGTCTTGTCCTTTACACTTGCCATGTGTCTGATTCTAGACAGCTGGTTGTGGGACATCAGTTAGTTTCATCAAGGAAGGTCTCAAAGTTCAAAAGCACAACACCCAGAAACCATGAAACCTTGTGTGTATGTGTGACAAGGCTTGCTGACCTGCATTTATAAAAGTAGCCAGCTGTTTCTATACCACCCACTCACTATATTTGTGAGCATGCCCACATATATCTGTATAGCAGAAAGCAGTCTGCAGTGATTACTGTACCCAGGCAGCTGCAAGCTGCCATCAGAGATCAGCATTAATTACACAGCAGCCCTGATGTGCAGCCTTCCTCTAAAGAGCCCAGCTTAAACACCCATCAGACCACTGCAGATTCAGGGCATGAGAAGCTGCTGGGGTTCTTGGTATGATTACGCTCTTGTTCTGTGTAAACTATCCTCACAAGGAACAGCAAGGAAGAAGGATGTTTGACGAAGATACCTCTCAGCTGGAAATTTTCCATTTTATCAGATTATATCAGCATGCCATAGTGGTATTTCAAATATTTGACCACATTGTGTTGAAAAATTCAGTCGATAGTACAGTGGATATAAAAATTCTGGTAACACTTTATTTTGATGGTCCACTTAAGTCACTTTGCAACTACATGTCAACTATCAGTCATTAGAATATTAGTAGACTGTCTGCTTAATATCTGCTAACACTTTATTTTGATGGTTCCTCAACAGGTATTCTACTGACTCAAAGTAACTTTGCAACTACATGTCAACTTATTCTACTGAACCAAACCTTAAAACTAACCCTAACATAGCAGTCTACTGACAATCTAATACTCTTGAGTAGTTGACATGTTACAAAGTTACTTATTGTTAGTAGAATGTCTAAAGTGGACCATCAAATAGTAGTAGTAATAGATAGTTTAGGGGGCAGTCGTGGCCTAATGGATAGAGAGTCGGACTTGTAACCCAAAGGTCATGGGTTCGAGTCTCAGGTCCGGCAGGGATTGTCGGTGAGGGGAGTGAATGTCCAGCGCTCTCCCCACCCTCAATACCACGACTGAGGTGAGACCCTTGAGCAAGGCACCGTACCCCCAACTGCTCCCCGGGCGCCGCAGCAATGGCTGCCCACTGCTCCGGGTGTGTGTTCACGGTGTGTGTGTGTTCACTGCTGTGTGTGTGCACTTGGATGGGTTAAATGCAGAGCACAAATTCCGAGTATGGGTCACCATACTTGGCCACATGTCACATGTCACTGTCAAATCAAAGTGTAACCAAAGGTCTCTGTTGAAAAAGCAGTTTTTTGTGATGTAAAAAAATGAAACCGAACGTTTGCATTGTTTAATGTAAAATTACAACCTATGCAATGCCACTGAAAACTGAAGTGACATATTTTAGAGAAAAAATAACTTGGAATAGTGTGCTAAATTCTGATATAATTTATCTTTGTTTCATTTTTTTTTTCATCACAAAAACTAGCTGTTTTACAGGGGTGTGTAGACTGAACCTTCCATTGACCTTTTTCAGTGCATTTTTTTTTTCTATTTTTACTATTCTAGATTTGCTCGTATTTTATTTTTAAGTGTGATTATTTAATTTTTTAATTGTAATTAAATTTTAAAAAATTTGATTAAATATTATTTTATTTTGGAATATTCACTTTATAATGTAAAAATGCATCGGTATTGATGATAATGCCAGGAAAACTAAAGCACTATGCAAGCCACTACAAATTTTATTTATTTTTTTATGCAACGGGCATTGCATTCATTTTAAAAGATTATAAAATGCCACATAACCTAAAATTCTGTTGTTGGAGAGTCAATTTTAAGATGTATAGTTTATGTGAGGACATTTTCAGAGATTTTGGCCCTGACAACTATAGCAAAACAAGTACAAACACGCGCGCGCACAAACACACACACATCAGTATCCTCAAAGGACTTAAAATCCCTAAGCAGGTGTATTTGTAGGGGGTGTCGTGCTGAGTAAGCAGCCTGTGGACGACTGCGGTATCCCATCAGCTGTTGGTGATAACCGGTGGTCTCGGATTTCACTCTCCCTCACCTGTTCTCACCCCTGGCCCACTGCCCCACCATGTCCTCCACCTTCTCTCACAGTTGCAGCATGTTCACTGTTTACTGCTAACGAATCCAAGATCAGGAAGATGAGCTCTCAGGTTTCAATGCATGGCAGTTCTCGCTGAACTGATTATCTCATGAGATAAAAACAGTTAATCTGTGGGTAAATGAGTGAGATATTCTTCATATTATGCCTCCCTCTTGTCCCTAGGCTATTTCTGTTAGTAGTTTCCTTTGTGCCAGCACCCCATGATTTAAATAGCTTTAGAGGTAGTGAGTGTGTGAGTATGTGAGTGTGTGTGTGTGTGAGTGTGAGTGTGTGAGTGTGTGTTCTTGTTTATATTACATCGTGGGGACCAAATGGCCCCACGATGTAATAAAAACCTGAGTTCACCTACATCGTGGGGCCCAGCCAGCGGTCCCCACGAGGGAAATGGATTAATAAACATACTAAATGATGTTTTTTTGAAAATGTAAAAATGCAGAATGTTTCCTGTGATGGTTAGGTTTAGGGATAGGGGTAGTGTAGGGGGATAGAAAATACAGTTTGTACAGTATAAAAACCATTACGCCTATGGAGAGTCCCCACTAAGATAGCAAAACAAACCTGTGTGTGTGTGTGAGTGTGTGTGTATGTGTGTATGTGTACAGGGAGACTCATAAATAACAGAGAGACCGATGATGACCCCTAAGGGACTGCAAATCAGACCGGCTTTCCCGGAATGGAGTCCTGTACACTAGTCCATTCTTTCAAATGAAAAACCTCTCCATGTACCATTATTATTGGGTCTGCTGCATTCCAGCACTAAGTTGGCCAGAAAAAAAACATGGCAGTTAAGCTGAATCAAATTCCCTCAGAGCTAGTGAGGGGCTGACTTTAATGGGGCCCCTAACAGTCGAGTCAACCGAACGGGTCAGCAGTTGCCGTGACCTCTTGGCTCTTGGAGCCAACCACAATGGGACTCAGCAAGATGAAGCTTTTATGATCTTTTCAGAGCTCAACTGGTCTCCATTGAGGTTCTACTACAGCCCTCCCGTTTCCCACAAATCCTCCCAAAAGCCTCATCAAGGCATAATGGATAGGGGGTTGAGCACAACATTAACCCCTGGGGCAAAACAAATAGAGATGGTCATCATGACGTACTATTATAAGAACACAGGCATTTAGACTCGTCCACGACTGTATTGTTGTTGAAGTGCATCACAGTTTTGACTTACTTTTAAAGGGATAGTCATACAGGATTGGAACAACAAGAGGGTGAACTATCCCTTTAAGTTGTAAATTTGCATTTTTTGTGTTTTGCTGGCCAATATTATAGAAGCTTATAAAAAATACACAGATCAGGCATAACATTATGACCACCTTCCTAATATTGTGTTGGTCCCCCTTTTGCTGCCAAAACAGCCCTGACCCGTCAAGGCATGGACTCCACTAGACCTCTGAAGGTGTGCTGTGGTATCTGGCACCAAGATGTTAGCAGCAGATCCTTTAAGTCCTGTAAGTATGTTTCTTCCCATAGTGCATCCTGGTGCCATGTGTTCCCCATGTAAGTGATGCACACGCACCCCCCCATCCACATGATGTAAAAGAAAACTGATTCATCAGACCAGGCCACCTTCTTCCATTGCTCCGTGGTCCAGTTCTGATGCTCACGTGCCCACTGTTGGCACTTTCGATGGTGGACATGGGACAGCATAGGCACCCTGACTGGTCTGCGGCTATACAGCCCCATACGCAACAAACTGTGATGCACTGTGTATTCTGACACATTTCTATCAGAACCAGCAGTAACTTCTTGAGCAGTTTGAGCTACAGTAGTTCGCCTGTTGGATCGGACCACACAGGCCAGCCTTCGCTCCCCACGTGCATTAATGAGCCTTGGCCGCCCATGACGCTGTCGCCGGTTCACCACTGTTCCTTCCTTGGACCACTTTTGATAGATACTGACCACTGCAGACCGGGAACACCCCACAAGAGCTGCAGTTTTGGAGATGCTCTGACCCAGTCGTCTAGCCATCACAATTTGGCCCTT
>RJVU01062584.1:7052260-7129636 GCA_003731715.1 Anabarilius grahami | reverse complement strand
AATCATCAGTATTAAAACAATAAAAGACCTGAAATATTTCAGTTGGTGTGCAATGAATCTAAAATATATGAAAGTTTAATTTTTATCATTACATTATGGAAAATAATGAACTTCATCACAATATGCTAATTTTTTGAGAAGGACCTGTATATATATTTGTATAAAGAATTCCAAGAAAAAAGGCAGAATTGCAAGATGTAAACTCAGAATTGTGTGATATAAACTCGCAATTGTGAAACAGTCAGATTTGTGTTATTAAAAAGTCACAATTACCTTTTTTATATTTTTATTCTGTGACAAAAAATACTATTCCATACAATATGGCTTCAGATATGAGAGCCGTTGCTAAAATTCCCCTAAAAATAAGCTCAACGACAAACCACACATTTGAATGCAAAATTCATATTGGTTACATGTAAATTATACTCTGCAACCTGCAGGAATGTCACACTGTAGTACATCCGCATCTAATGATATCAGCACATTATGGATATTCAAGTCTGAAAGATGATGTAGATACGTGACTTGAGTTATTTTGTTAATATGAATAACAGGTTTTAGTTAAATGCTGCTTTTTCTTTTCTTATAATAGTGTACTGTACAAGAGAATCAGCACATCTCTGTTTAATGATCTTCCTCTTGTATGAGGCCAGTGGAGACAGGCAGGCGCCGGGCATTGCCCACAGGGGCCACACATGCAGAGCGCTCATTGATTGGGTTCAGCTCTTCACAAGCATTATGGTGCTGGATATGATGGATTGAGTTTAGTGAATTATGCTCTGTGTCGACCATAAATGATGTGCTAATGCTACAAGCTAAATTGCGCTGGGAGCTGGATGGTTTGATTGGCCCAGCAATAGGTTTTTAATTGGATTTCATCTTTATTCTCTGTTTCAAGGCACCAAGAAATGACTGAGGGTGTTGTGCAGTGTCATGCCTTGAAGTCTTTGATTAAACTTTTTTTTTTTTTTTTTTGACTAATTATGTTTACATGAAACATCTTTGTCCCGCTGAGGTGCAAAAGTGGCTCTGTGTGCACTATCTGCAACACTACAAGTTATTATTAACAATCACTTTTTGTCAGTAATGTGCACAAAGAAATGAATACAGGAAAATGACTCAGCTGTTTGGAAGCCAATTTCACACACAAATGATTCCCTGGAGAAAACTTTCTCAGGGACAGAGGCTCAATTGAAGAGTATGATTTGTTATTTGCTGGCAGGGAACTCATCAGCACATTTTTTTCAGTCTCAATCAGACTGAAAAAATGCACAGAAAATATTCTCGTCGCTTTATAATTTTAAGGTAGAACCACTGTACTCACATGAACTGTTTTAAATATGTTTTTAGTACCTTTATGGATCTTGAGAGAGGAAGTGTCATTGCTGGCAATGGAGGCCTCACTGAGCCATCGGATTTCATATAAAATATCTTAATTTGTGTTCCGTGTTCAGGTCTTACGGGTGTAGAATGACATGAGGGTGAGTAATAAATTACATTATTTTCATTTTTGGGTGAACTAACCCTTTAATTCTGATCTTAAATTTGATTTTTTAACAAATTAGAATTAATGAAATCATAGCAATATGAGAATAAGAATAAAAATAAATAACCATGAAATGGCCAAAATGATTTTTTTACAGCCACAACATAACCAGGCAACTTAGAATTATTCACTGTTAATATGTTGAGAATTAGTGGGGGAAAATATCGGAATGTAAAATTCAATAAAGAGAAAAAAATAGTTGGGCTGTTTTATATTGATTTTAGTGTCCTTGTTACATAATTGCAACTGTAACCTACAACCACATCACAAGGTGATCATGTGATCCAGGGTCTACTTCTTTCCAAACCATATTTTCCTTTAGTTTTCTATTGACCTGCAGTGTTCCATTGTGGAAGGATGCAGGCTTGTTGTATCATGATTTAAGTAGGGGGAAATGCATAGCATGCCATGTTTCCAAAAACACATTTTTATCGCCATCTAGTGGTTAAATTATATAATTATAACAAATATAGTCTATACACGTAATTAGATATGCACATACTGGACACAATGTAACCTCTAGTTTCTTTTTAAATAATCTTACAGGAGTTCGTTCTGGGCACCATCATGTCATCATGAATGAATCCTGAGAACACAGATTTTGAAAAAAGCAAAAGCACTCATTGACGGATGGTTAACAAACAGAGCACACACACACACACACACACACAATGCTGACAAATATGCATCTCCCGTCCCGATGCAAATCATGTTATTTGCCTTGGCACTAGCTGTGCCAAGGGGGGGGTCATGTGTATCACCACTAGGGGGAGCGCTTGCAATCAGGAAGAGTGTCAGTGCAGGTTGTTTAGTCCGACCAGTCGAGCACTTTCCTCCCACAACCTTCTTCCCACTGCATTATCTTTTCCTTCTGGAGCTGGGTGCTTTTCAGCACAATCACTGCACAAAACACAGATGCACAGAAACCAGTTTAACTAGCTATCTTGCCAAGTCTTTAAAAGTCGTCATGAAATGGAAGTTGCGATCGTCTTTTCTTCCCTATTGTGATATATATTCAATTGAAACTTTGATGTGCTTCTCAAACAGAAGGCTGCATATCTCGGCTGCCACGTCCAGGTCAGTCAAAGGACGTCTCGATTTGAAGGATTCTTGGAAGGCAGCCTTCATTTCGTGTCCTTCATTCAGTTCATTTTGAAGGATGCATTGTATCCTTCGCATCCTTCAATCACCCACAATCCTTTGCACATATTAAAATTCATGAAAACTGCTGGAAAACTAGTCAGCACTGAGCTTGTCTGAGTTCATTATGAAATACAAGAAAAAGATTATGTTTTCGGAGATAAAGGCATAGGCCTACATGCTATCTTTAGCTTTGGTGTAAATTAATCACTTACTAAACTGCCAATAATGTATGACACTGGGGGACCACAGATGGTTGTAATTTACTATATTACATTAATAGAAAGCCAGTTAATATAACATTTTTTAATACATATTATTCCAAAAGTTTTAATAGTATTTTTGTGCTGTGATTGTGGGGTGGGAACATATGTGACATAGCCATGCGCACTTACTAGACTATCTCATTCTAGCATTTAATGCTGAGGAGGACTCCATCCTACAAGCCTCCGAAGGACAGGACTAGGAAGGGAGGGCACAGCCTCATTAGGATGCAGCCTTCCGTTTGAGAAGCAGCTGAAAAATGTAGGGCGGGACTTGATTTTGTCCATTGGGAATTGATTTGATCACTGTGGCTTGCTATCCACCTTTTTCCTACACCCCATGATGCTTTGTGCAAATTAATGGGAGTAACTTCCATTAAACTGTAAACAATCAGTGAAAGGTTCACTCTATGAATGCAATAATAAGCATTTTCAAAACCTGGCTAGGCCTACAATGAGATTACAACCATCGATCAAACATTAAAAAGTGTTTGATTAAGGAAATTTAAAAGTGTAAGCATTAACAAATTACTACAACAGACCATGAATAACAACAAAAGCTTGATTATTTCCACATAAAAAAAGGGTTAAGGCCCTTTCACACCAAAAATGAAATGAATAAGCCTCAGGCTGAAGGAAATGCAAATTTACGCCTGTAAAGTAGAGGGCGAAGCTCAAACAAACCTTTCAGCTGTGCTGCCGTTCTGGATTAAAGAAGAATAGGAAACAGGAGAAGGAAGTTCAACACTCTTATTTCTAACTCTAAAGTAATTTTTGCTTATTGGTTTAATTAGATCATAGAATTTCAGCAGCAAAGACACTTGTTAATAAAGTAAGATTAAATACATAAAGTATATTTGTGTAATTTAATATAGTTAATTATTACAGGTTTGTGTAAAATTCTGAGATTGCATTTCACTGTTTTTCTTCATTTTGAGGAATACTGAATGTTTTCGTGCAAGTGAGATGAGTAAATGCATGTTCACATTTAGTCTAGAACTACAATAAGCATCATGTTTACACAGCGCACACAACACCTCTGCACATTATTTCTCTCAACATGGGGACAGGAGAGCTGTCAGTCAATACATGTGAAAACAAAGTAACATGCGTTACTTATTTGAAAAAGTAACTTAGATATTTTGTTGTAAATTGAAAAAGTAATGCATTACATTACTAGTTACTTGAAAAAGTAATCTGATTACATAACTCAAGTTACTTGTAATGCGTTATCCCCCAACACTGTGTATAATATATGCCTGTATTGAAACATATAACATAACCGTAATTAAAAATGTTAATTAACTGGAACAATGAGTGATAATATTTCAGTGATTTTCATCATTTTGACAAACAATAAAAATTGTTATTTATCTGCTTTAGAAACAATACGGTAAACACTGCTAATAGCGATTCAAAGAAAATTACATTTAAAGCATCCGTGTGAGAAAAAACAAATCTGGAAAGAGACGAGATGACTTGGGGAGTGCATTCCAGTGAATTGTTTGTGGGGTATATCGTAAATTAAATTAGGAGAGCAGACCTGTCATGTTCTGTTTTGGTTTAAGTTAAAGTTAATGTTAAGTATAATTTATACTTATAAATAACATTATTTATAACAAATACTGCAATATTTTGACTTCATGGTGACTTTCAATTTTTCACATAAATACAAACTTTTTTGAATTTAAATTGTGTTTGAACAAAATGGTCAAACCTTTAGCAATTGACAAAGTATTGCATTTACCTGAAGTAGCAGCCAGACTTCCTCTCTAAGCCTTCAGTGACAGCGCAGTAGATGGAGGTCTGTGCGCCCTGCCAGGGAGTTTTCATCAGCAGCATACTGGGCAGAGACAGTATAGTCTTCAGCATGGGGTACCATAAGAGAATATGGCGATTCAGCTCTGTTCGAATCACTCCTGGATGCAGGCAGTATGAGGAAACTCCTGTACCTATGGAAGCATTCATTTATATATAAAGCAACACGAAAAACAACAAAAAAGTTCATGTAATTCACTCTTTGCCAGGATTTGATTGACAGGCAATCTGACCAATCATAACGCCGAATCATCCATTTTGTCCAACAATCAAACCAGACAGGAGAGTTAGTAGATTAACGTGGGTGGATTTGAACTTAAAAAATGGTGTGTATTGACATCTTTCTGTGGTTGAAACAACATACCTTTTGATCTTAATTCATGTTTATTTCATGCTATAATAACTAGTAGGAAGAGATGATCAGTTCACATGCTGCTTGAACTGAAGCGCTACAGTGATCTGTCACGACACATTAAAAAGCCGCAAAACGGTATTTATGGTTTGAATTTCTTCAAAAAAGACAAAATTTGAAAACTGAGACTATGTTTCATACAAAAATAACTTCTGTCTTGACTGCTGGCGCATTATCAGTGTCCTTTGCTCTGAAATGTATTTTTCACTACATGAGAACGTGTGGTATGAGAGTGCCATGGCTTGTCGGACGTAGCAACAGTAACTAAGGGGGACGGGTCTTTGCGGAGGGTCAGTTGCTTTATAGTGCATAGTTGCAAACTTGATTAAACATGGGCAGTGAAACAGTATGTGACAAAATCAACAATGACAGAACAATGAGGTAGTGTTTACGCAACACTGTTTTCAACTAAAAATGTAAAACTTTTTATGCGTTTTGACCGGTCATTTACACAACAACAGCGTTTTGGGGGCCTGAAAACACAAACTGTTGAAAATGGGTTTCAAAGTGCAAGTTTTTGAAAAGTATACCGTTTAACCGTTATCGTCTCCGTGTAAACTACAAAAAAATTATGAAAATGGTGACGTCATGCACATGTGTATAGAGTGGTGCAGGTATGACAACACTTTGTAGGCCAAAACGCGGAAGTGAGTTAGCATTTTAGCACTTCCAGTTCCATCGCACCGAAGTCAATGGGTTTTTTGAATGGGTTAAATGGCTGAAATAAGGTCTGTGGTGAACAGAAGCTCAAGATACTTTCACGTTTTATTCTACGACATAAAATACATCAGTATTACCCCACTCGTGATTTTTTTAAGCTGTTATGTGTCTTGAAAAAGGTGGTTGCTAACAAGTGGCTAAATGGGACTACAGAGGCTGTCCGCAATCACAGCAAACAGGTGAGCTCAATCCGCTTTTACAGCCTCATTATGCTCATAATTGTGCTCTTATAATCTAGTCTAACTCAAACGCTCTGGAAAAATGTTTTTAGATAAAAACTGAAAGAGTTGTTGGAAGCTTAGTGATGGTGACGTTGAAGTCGAGCGACCGTGATGAAGTTCGTTTTAGCCTACCTTTAGCTTTTTACTTCTGGCGACTGCATTTAGGCTTCAAATTTCATAAAAGTTGTGTCATTCTGTCAAAATTATCTTGATGGACAAAACGTGTAAGTATCATAACCCTTTGTTGATCACGGAGCTTGTTTTTTGCGATATTCCAAAAGCCTATGGAAAAATCCTATTGGGATTTTGTCGAGGGAACCAGTGTGATACTAACTGCCTGTTGGCCTACAAAGTGATGTCATACCTGCACCACTCTATTACATGTTCAGTCTATAGGTGCGTTTTTTTTTTTACGAAATGACATTGCCAACTACTGGCCTGGCATGCATAATCAGCATTTTTAGTCATTTTTCACAGATCCTTGTGAATGGGGATCGTTTCGACAATGGTGTCGTCTATGCAAATATTTCAAAGGAAAAACGTTTCTGTTGTCATGTAAACGTACCCTAAAACATGTCTACTTTTTCCTCAATAAACAAACAGCTTTTGTTATTTTGTTTTTTAGGTTTCAAACCAAAAACTGTAGTAGTATCTTACCTTTCATTTTTCGTGCAAGTTCTTTGGAGAAAAGCACATTGGCCAGCTTACTCTGTTTATAGCTGACCAAAGGACTGTAAGGCCTTTTGTCAAAGAAAAGGTCATCAAATTCAATCTTACCTATAGGAAAACAGTGGCAAATAAGGATATTTATTGTACTAAAAAGTTAAAAAGGTTCTATTGTTTTGTCGTATTTTAGTTTAACATCTACATTACTGTTCAAAAGATTTTAATTTGTAAAAAAATACTTTTTTCAGCAAGAATGCATTAAATTGAACTTTGTATTCATCAAAGAATCCTGAAAAAAAAAAGTTTTCACAAAAATACTAATCTGCACAACCGTTTTATTCGTTGATAATAATAAGAAATGTTTCTTGAGCAGTAAATCTGCATATTAGAATGATTTCTGAATGATCATGTGACACTGAAGACTGGAGTAATTCAGCTTTGCCAACATATAAATAAATAATAGAATAGAATAATAAATAAATAAAAAAGAATGACATAATTTTTAAAGGTGCCCTAGAACTTCTTTTTAAAAGATGAAATATTAGTCTAAGGTGTCCCCTGAATGTGTCTGTGAAGTTTCAGCTCAAAATACCACATAGATTTTTTTTTATTCATTTTTTAACTGCCTATTTTGGGGCATCATTATAAATGAGCCGATTCAGGCTGCTGGCCCTTTAAATCTCGTGCTCCAGCCCCAAGAGCTCTCGCTTGCCTTACACATCATAAAAAAAGTTCAAATAGCTAATATAACCCTCAAAATGGATCTTTACAAAGTGTTCGTCATGCAGCATGTCTAATCGTGTAAGTACAGTGTTTATTTGGATGTTTAAATTTGGTTATGAATGAGTTTAATGCTACACTGTTGGAGAGATTTATAAAGTATTAAGTTGTTTATGAATTATACAGACTGCAAGTGTTAAATAATGAAAATAACGACGGCTCTGGTCTCCGTGAATACAGTAAGAAACGATGGTAACTTTAACCACATTTAACAGTACATTAGCAACATGCTAACAAAACATTTAGAAAGACAATTCACAAATATCACTAAAAATATCATGATATCATGGATCATGTCAGTTATTATTGCTCCATCTGCCATTTTTCGCTATTGTTCTTGCTTGCTTACCTAGTCTGATGATTCAGCTGTGCAGATCCAGACGTATAATGCCTTTCATAATGTTGGGAACATGGGCTGGCATATGCAAATATTGGGGGCGTACACCCCGACTGTTACGTAACAGTTGGTGTTATGTTGAGATTCTCCTGTTCTTCGGAGGTCTTTTAAACAAATGAGATTTATATAAGAAGGAGGAAACAATGGAGCTTGAGACTCACTGTATGTCTTTTCCATGTACTGAACTCTTGTTATTTAACTATGCCGAGGTAAATTAAATTTTTGAATCTAGGGCACCTTTAAATTGTAATAATATTACACAATTTTTTTCCCCTGTATTTTTAATCAAATTAATGCAGCCTTGGTTAGCATAAAATATATCTTTAAAAAAAAATCCAAACTTTTGAAAATTTGTGTTTTTGTTTTGTTTTGAAAATTACCACCAACATGTGCAACACTGGACACATTCACTACACGGCTGGGGGAGGATCTCTTTAGCATTCCTAATAGTAGATTGGTCAGAAGAAAATGTCCTAAGTGATTGACAGCCAGCTGTGTCTCAAAGCCATCCTCTGTGATCCATTTTGGACACATCATCACACCTGTCAGAAAAAAAACAAAGCAAAAAAACAACAACTTTAAAATCTGTCTCTATATCGCTTGCTTCCTCCTTGTGAAATCTTACTCACCTCACCTGCATTGTTGATGAGTATATCCAGTCGTTCTTCTGTGGCTATGAACTCTTTGGCAAATTCTCGGACGGAATAGAGAGAGGCTAGATTTAAGTGTCTGATGACTACATTGCCATTTCCTGTGGAGCGACGAATGTATTCTGCAGCGCTCTCAGCACGTGTCAGGTCACGGCAGGCCATGATTACCCGAGCCCCTATATGCACACACATACATACTCGTACACTAAAAGTAAGGGAATTAATAGATGAGGACTTAGGTAATCTGCCATACCTCTACGAGCCATATCTCTTGCAGTTTCCCTGCCAATCCCTGTGTTGGCACCAGTGATCACAACTGTCTTTCCATCCAAACGAGCACAGCTTTTGCAGACACCACCAGCTATCCATTTTCGCAGCAGCATAAAGCCTGTATGGGAGATGGAATTAAAGCGCAATGCTTTATTAAAGTCTCTTATGTTCACCAAGGCTGTATTTATTTGATCAAAAACATTCTGAAATAGTATTACAATTTAAAATAATGGTTTTGTATTTTTCAGTAATGCATTCCTGTGATAGCAAAGCTGAATTTTCAGCAGCTTCAAGTGTCACATGATCCTTCAGAAACCATTCCGCCGGTTAGTCATGTAACATTTCTTCTTCTTATTAAATTGTGTTAATTATTATAATTATTAATTATTAACAGTTGTGTTGCTAAGATTTTTGAGGCCAACCATGATACATTTTCTTTTCAGGATTCTTTGATGAATAAAAGTTCAAAAGAACAGCATTTATTTAAAGTACAAATGAATACTATTTGTACTTTAAAGTAAAATATAAAAAAAAATAAAATACACTTTATTTTAAATAAAGATTCTAATAAAAGTTCTAAAGATGTCAAATAATACGCGTAACTTACTGATCGCCGCCAGCGCGAGGACCGCGCCATAGTTCACCCGATCAGATGATGTGACTCGATCCATCACCTCTCATGTAGCAGGTGTACAAAATGAAGAATTACCCTGGTATGTTACATTGTGTCCTGTGCAGAATGCTATATTAAGCAACAACAACAGCTTAGTGGCCTACCTGCTGTCCGCTAGCCAACTGGCTGATTACACGCGACTCTTCATTTAGGTGAAGATTTCATTGTTTTATGAAACGTTTATCTCAGCATCATAATAAGAAAATACGTTTCTTTAATAAAAATTCAGTGGTTTTAATAATAGTCAGAGCTGAGAGTATAGGCCTGCCTGGGACATTTTGCGGTTGGTACTTTGAAATAAATTATTTATGTTAAAATAAAATATAACATAAAACAGTAAAGTTATTGGTTCAGTCAGTTAACCTCCCCTTCTGAGTCATAATGCTTTTTATTCACTAAAAAGAATCGGTTCAGAAGAGTCATTTGTTCGGTAGTGGGGCTACACACCACACTGGTCGCCTGATGCACTAAAAAGAACCGACTCATAAGAGTCGTTTGTTTATGAATCGGACATCGGACCACTCGTTTCGTGCTGTATAGTCAGTAGAGGCTTTGCAGTGAATCTGAATAGCACTGCAGTAAACACTGCAATGTGATGTTCCGTCCACATTGGTGCAAAGACGCACGTTTGAGAACCGTTAATGAAACCGAATCTCATTCGTTTCCAGTATCTTTTAAAAATGGAACTGGTTCTGAAAAAGTACATGTTTTTGGTTCCTAGCCTATTTATCTGTGTTTTGTACATGTAAGGGGAGTATATATTCATATATTTAGCCAATATTTTAATATTTTAAGTGATCAATAATTTAAAATCATGAACTGAGTTCAGAAAAGACCAGTCTATGATGGTCTTGGCAGTTTATCTGCAAAACACCAGCAATGTGTTGAATAAAATCCAGACACTATTTGCTTGCCATTATTAAGCCAGCAGTTGGTTATATAGTGTAAAATGTTGTCGTTTCAAGGAAGGAAGCCATTTTCTTGTTCCAGTAACCACTCCTCCTTATTTCAGAGATTACAGCCAATCAGAGGTCCGAATCTAAAACAGGAAGTGGCGTTTTGCGCGCATCAACCAATCGCTGCCTCAGAAACAGCAGCGCCTCTGCCCATTTAGCGCATTTATTCGTCTCGTCTGTGACGTACCGGCAGGCTTTGTGTGCTTTCAATATATCACATTGAACATATTTCCATATAGACTATAATCCGGTAAGTATTATTTATAAATTCGACCATATTCATTGTATTTGCGCTTTAATCCACGCATCAGATGACCATCGTTCATTATATGCGCAGGGGACAGTATGCGGAGTGCGCACTTAGCGCGCGAGGGGGTTGCTGCATAATTTGTGACCGAGTATTTGTAATAAACATCGCGCTGTCTCTCGTTCCAACCCTCTTTAGATTTTAATCCGCATTTATTGTTATTGTACACATATCTAAGGCGTATGCTTTCATATAAATCTGTCAAATCATCCAGTCTCACGCACTGGATTTAAGGGCACAGGAACTACTTTTCTCTTCTCCCATTTCAGTTGGATGAAATCACATTGCGCGTACTTAGACAATTTTTGAAGTGACACGGTAGCGCACTGAATATCTAACCCTTTAAATACAGTATATTTTATTTTATTTTAAGAATATATATGAACACAAAATGTGGTTTACTCACTCGTTTGTTTGTTTATTTATTTGTGTAATTTGCAGGATGAGGCGGTTTTGTAAACGCCACCCTTGACGTTGAAACTGGTCGGACCTGAATGCTGTCAGAGCCCGGTGAATATTGTGAGGGTCTTCATTCAAACATGTCCCTTACCTGTCAAATCTGAAATGAAACCATAAATTAAGATTTATTAATACACTAAATACCATGGGCAGCAATAACATTACTGTTTTTCTAAATGTATATTGTAAAGGCATGTAGCTCAGTAAACATTTTATATTTCAGAAACATGGACGCGGATTTGTTTATGGAGTGTGAGGAGGAGGAGCTGGAACCATGGCAACAGCAAAATTCAGCGGATGATTCAGTAGGAAATGCTGAAAGAAGTACTCCCACTGGTAATTTTATATTTCTATATTCTTTCTGTATTATTTATAGTTAAATGTATGTTTAGATTAAGAAATATTTTTATTTTAATATCATTATGCTAAAACCTGTCCTTCTCCACTGTTTAGTGTGTTCCACTCCTTCCATGGCGGTTGATATTCCAGCTAAGACTGTGGTGATCCCAAACCTACCACACATTGTAAATACAGCAAACATGGTTCCGCTGATCACAAATACATGTGAGTATCTTGTTGCTTATGGCACTGTTGAGTGATTATCAGTTCTTTTGCCCATTAAATGAAAATTCTGTCATTATTTACTCATCCTTATGTTGTTCCAAACCCGTATGACAGGCTCCGTTCTGTTGAACACAAACTAATTATGAATACTATCTTGGCTGCTCTTTTCCATTTAATAAAAGTGACTTACAACTGGGGCTGTCAAGCTTTAAAATGACAGAAATAATTATTACAAAAGTATTTAAATTAAATTTGTGTGATGTGTGAGCCATATATTTCAAGTGTTTTGAAGGGAGAGACTGAAATTCCACTCATAATCCATGTCGAAACTCAGAAAGGGAGCACAAAAGTTGTATAAACTACAAAAATGGTACACCAGTTCCATTGCCACCTTCTTGATGACGGCATTTTACATTTTATCTGCACTACTCCTTTAATCAGTTATTTATTCTTTCAGTGACTCAACGCATGGTTCCTGCTGCTGTGCCGGCAGATATTCCTAAAGCAGTGCAAGGGCAGCAGGTCTTTTTAGCATCAGGAGGAGGAGGGCTGGGCACTGTGGCTCTGTCACAGGTTCTTCTGCCTGGCACATCTCCTATTGGCAATGCCACCAACACCCAGCCGATTTACTTTACCACACAGGTGCTGCCATCCCACCTCATAGATCCCAGCTCATTTCTGGTTATCTCAAAATTTGTTTATTAAAATGTTTCCTATTGTGTATGATACAGGGTCTTCCTGTGCATAATATCCACCCTGCCCAGCCTGGCCAGAGCCCAATGAGTTTGGTGCTGAATGTCCAACAAGGCCAGACTGTTCGACCCATTACTTTAGTCCAAGGTATGTCGAAGTGCGCTTTAAGCTTCTGTTTTAGTTTAGCAGGTTTTGATTTGCTTATTGATTGATTAACAATGTTTAATTTTTATGTCTTTTCAGCACCTGGGACACAAATTTTTAAACCAGCCGTTGGAGCAACCCAAATAATTACCCAGCCAGCTCAAATTAGGGCCGGAGCGCCGGTCGCAAACAGGGCCCAAACGCCTAGCACTTTTAGCACGGTGCAGATCCCTGCTACTCTCACTATTCGTACCACAACAGCGGTCGCCCCACCTGCAGTCAATTCTCTGGCCACCATGTCCTCTACAACCCTTACTCAGCCCTCCGCAGCACGAACCACAACTAAAATCGGTAAGATGCTCCTGTTGAGAACGGTTCTCTCTATTTATTACAGAACTAAACTCTATTTCTGTTTTTGTTTTTTTTGTTTTAGACAAATACTTTAGCTTGTATTTTTTAAGAAACAGTGAAGGTTTGAAAAAAGAAAAATTGAAATACTAGGGACAAATTTTAATTTAAAAAAAAATTAAACGCAAATTCATTAAGCACCATCATTCTGCTGCAAGATAAAATCATGTAAATGGGTATTTATCACAGCTGGAACACTGTACTGACCAATAAGCATCCAGGACTGAAATGATCTGTTTTAAAATTGGATTCATTCCTATTTACAGTGACAATAAAGCCAGGAAATGGACCCTTGGACATGCAAAACATAATGAGCCTTGTGAAATCTGTTAACCTTCCTGGTGGAGCTCAAGCACAGACGTTTGTTGTCATGAGCAACCAAAAAACCAATAATGGCACTGTTGTTTCCTCTGCTGTCCCTGTCATGACACAAAATGTTGTCCAAAGTAAGTTTGTTGTTCTGTTCTTTGTTAATGTGTCTTTGTTAATGCATCAGTTTTATACTGGAGTAAAGCCATGCTGATAAATTTCAAACTTTTCTTTCTTTGTAGCAATCCCTGTTACACATACAACACCATCAACAATCTCTAATTCATGTCCTCGTTGTGGCGCTCAGTTCAAAATGATCGAGGCTCTACGGAGTCATATGTGTGTAAGTATACACTTTTTGCAGATACTTTATATGTGTCTGGTCACCTAAAAAGTGGTCAATTAATCTTATCCCCTCTTTAGTTCTGCTGCCCAGATCTTGTCCAGATGGCCGACACAAGCAGTACAGCAACTGCTGTTAACACTCCAGCCACACCACCTAAGAGTGTCTCTGTTGTGCCTAGTATCAAGGTGGATAGCCCAGCTACAAAGGCTGGAGATACCCATCCCAGACTTGTCATGCTGGTGGATGATTTCTACTACGGCACATTTGAGGGGAATCGAGTCTATGTACCAATGGACAACTCAAAAGAACCATTATCATTCAAATGCCTCTCCTGTAACAAGAGACTGAAGAATAATGTTAGGTACGTTGATGGACAGTCAAGTTAGGGTAGGAATTATGGATATATTTGTCAAGTTGCAGATGATATTTCCCGGTGCTTCTTCTGAACTTGGACTGAAGAGGTTTTCTTTCATATACTAGAATGCTGCATTTAGTAAGTGCTTGTTCCCTTGCAGGCTTATGAATCATATGAGGTACCATGTTGAGTTGGAGCAGCAAAATGGGGAGATGGACACTCACACGTCCTGCCAGCACTGTTTCCGCCGCTTTCCCACACCATTTCGTCTTCAATGCCACCTGGAGAGTGTCCACACTGCCATTGAGTCATCTAGTAAGAGCTTTTTTCAGTTTTAAATACTTCAAAGAACTACCATTCAAACATTAGGGCCGTGTATGATTTTTATTTAAATTTTATTTTTTTATAAATGATTTTGAGAGAAGTCTCTTATGCTCACAAGGCTGCATTAATTTGATCCAAAAATACAATAAAAACAGTAATATTGTGAAATATTATTAAAATTTAAAATTACTTTTTCCTATTGTAATATATATTTAAAAAGTAATTTATTTCTGTGATGGCAAAGTTGAATTTTCAGCAGCCATCACTCCAGTCTTCAGTGTCACACGATTCTTCTGAAATCATTCTAATATGATGATTTGATGGTCAAGAAACATTTATTATCGTTATCGCGATGTGCTCATCAGCGATAGTCACATCACAGGATGTGCGATGTCAAGTATAGTGACATCGTACGGACCAGGCACCAATGCATTCTCGGATTAATTGTAAAGTTTAACCATCATAGAGTGAAAGTTTATCATTTGCACGTTTTAGGTTTTGTCAGTTTAAACATTCAAGTGATTTAAAAAAAATTTAGGGCAATAAGATGCAAAAGAGAACTCAAATCAGAACTGTTCTCTTTCGTGAAAATTTGTGCTTAAATGGACACATTAATGCAAAATGCCAGTCTCGGCTAATATCCTTGTAAACACAGTTGCTTATGGCTTATGTGAGTGTAAACAATTGAGAAAGAAAATGGATGCTTATCATTATATTGGATCCTTTCATTAGGTCTTAAAGTGACAGCAGCCTAGTATTCCTGCTGCTGTCTTGAGCCATTAATGTTAGTTAAACAACAAAACACAAAGAAAAAAATAGCTTTTGTAGCTTTGACAAATATTAATTATATTTAATTCATACAGTGAAGTCTATGCAGTGTTATTTTACATTTGATTATTCAATTTCTGTATCAAAATACTGTTAGACTTACCTGAAAAACATAAAGCATTTTTTATTCCATTTGTATCTTTGTTCTATTATATTTATCTATGCTTGTAATTTGTTTATTTTCTATGCAAATTCACTACCCTACAAAACCACCTCAATCATTCTAGAATGATTAATTATTTCCAAATAGAATTATTCAAGTCATTTGGTGAGAATTTTTTCATATCGCAATATATATATCGCACAATAACAAAATGAAAATGTCGTGCAGCCCTATATCACAGTTGAAGAGGCTGTGCTGCTTAATATGTTCGTGGGATATTTTCAGGATTCTTTGAATGGCAAGTTTAAAAGTACAGCATTTACTTAAAATAGAAATCTTTTGAAACAATGTGAATGCCCTTCCGTTTTGATCAATTTAATGCATGCTTGCTGAATATAATTATTTTCTTTCAAAAAAATCTTACTGACCCTAAACTTGTGCATGTGTACATTAATGTTAGATTTAATTTGTTCATTACCAAGAATTCTCTAATGATGTTTACAACATTCAGTCTGTATGTTATTCCAATTAAACTTGTAGATGGTGATGTTGTATTTTCATTAATGAAATGTATCCTTATGGAACTGTCCTCACATAATTGGATTTTACATTTTGTGTTTCCCACCACCTTGTGGTAATTTTCCGAATACCGTAATATTCTCATGCATAAGAAACATTAGCAGCTTTCCTTACAGAGAATCAGGTCATACAGATATAGATGAAGCTTTTAGATACATTTAGCTTTCTAGAGGTTGTTCATCATCCCACACTTGTCCCAAAAAGTAAATTATTCAGTATTTAGTTGGCCACCAGTTTTTAAATCACCAGACAGATAAAAAAAAAAATAAAAATAAAAATTGCTTGCAAGACTGGTTATGCTGGTTAGAGCCTATGCAGATAGTTTTTTTTATTTTTTATTATACAGACACACTGTTGCTATGTGCACTAGTGTATTTGACTACATTCAAACATAAAAGAGGTTACTGAGGCAACAAATTACATTTTTTTTTTAACACACTAATACATATATTTAACACATTTTGTATCCAGATGGTGCTTGTTTGCTCTGACCTTTTTGCTGGTTTGCTACAGTGTATGTAAACTGCAGTAAGTTCAGTTTTGTTAGCTGATTTAGTTGTTGTTATGCTTTCTGTACAGCCAAGTGTAAGATATGTGAGTGGTCCTTCGAGAGTGAGCCAGTGTTCCTGCAGCACATGAAGAACACCCACAAACCTGGAGAGATGCCTTATGTGTGCCAGGTAAATTAAGTGAAATTGACCTGGATGAACCTTATGACCAGTCTTCATCTATAATAGTAGGAGTGTCTCAGAGTCTATAATGCCTTGACACTTTCAGGTGTGTGAATACCGCTCCTCCTTCTACTCGGATGTGTTTAACCACTTTCGTACCTGGCATGAGGATACCCGCCACCTTCTGTGCCAATACTGCCTCAAGGTTTTCAAGCATTCCACCAGTTACCAGCAGCACTATATTCGTCATCAGGTAAGCATAAGTTATAAGAATAAATTATAATATAATAAAACATTTATAATAATTGCATGTATAAATATTTTCAACACATTCTCTTTTGCAGACTATTTGCTGCTTTTGCAAAGTCTTACTGGTCAATTAAATAGTCTGGTGTTTTTTTACACTCGGATGAGGGGGGTCCATAAGGATGCATTGTTTGAATATTTTGCAAAGAAAGATGCATGTCATGTGCTCCTATATCCGTTATTGCTTGACTCAACAGACATACATTTTGAACTGTGTGACTCTGACTGTACTTTTGTTCTCTCCAGAAGTCAACAGTTTACCACTGTAACAAATGCCGTCTCCAGTTCTTGTTCACAAAAGACAAAGTTGAGCATAAAATCAATCACCACAGGACTTTCCGAAAGCCTCGTGAATTGGAAGGACTTCAGCCTGGGACAAAAGTAAAATATATTTGTCTGTTTAGGGGCTTTCGCACCAGAGGGAAGTTTTCATAGTTCCTAGAACTATTGGCAGAATTACCCTCTTTTTGCCATATTTGTACCACAGAAACTGTGAACGATTTTAGTTCTAGGAACGCCTTTTGGGGGGACTAATTTAGCTCCTACTTCAGAGTAGGGTCTAACCCAGCACAATAGGAACTACCAGTGACGCAAGTGTAAGCATGTGAAACACCGGTAAAAAAAAAAAGCCATGTAAATACAGATTATAGCCTATGTATTTATTTCACAAACTAACTCAATGACATGGAAAACAGTGATAGATATCCTTCTCAACTTCTTGCTAAGGAGAAAATCCAGCACAACTTTGACCAAGGGAAACATGATTATGTATCTGCTCAGCTAGCAACATTGGGTATCAGCCACACAGCAAACGCTTTCTTTTTTTTTTTTCATTTACGATTTACTTTCTTTGTGTAACAGGTCTATCTAATAACGTATTAGATAAGACTGTTAAACAGATCATAAACTAATGAAGACTGAGAATGGGAGTGCAGTGTGCTCAGGCTCTAGCGTTCTCAGCACTGTCAAAATAAAAGTCACAAAAACAAGCACAGCTTACGTCACTTCAACAGTTCTTACTGGTGGTGCAAATGTAACAAGTAAAATGACCCTAAGGGAACATTTAGTTCTCGGGGAACCTCCCTGGTGGCTATAACTAAGTTCCTATAACTACACGGTGTGAAAGCCCCCTTTGTTTGTTTGTTTGTTTGAGAGCAAGTTCAACTATTGCAAAAATATATATTGTTTTATATGTCATCTGCTTATTTTTAGGTGACCATTAGGGCATATGTTGGGACAAAAAAGTCACCAGGTCAGGCATCTTCAAAAGCTTCCACTAATTTTCAGAAGAATAGTGTAGGCAGTTCACAATCATCAGCTTGTAGTGGTGACCAGCAATCACAACGACATGGACCTGGGAGGAAACAGGTCAGCAAGACGTTTGACTACTTGTCCAAGTTCCAAGAGCAGAGGTAAGCTTGTTTTGCATTTTACATTAAACCATTTCGACTTGATTTCAGAACTTTGAAGTATGTACTTTTGGTCTTCCTCTCTCCAGGGCACTACTGGGCAGACATAAGTGTGTGGAGTGCACTTTTGACATTCCAGACTTTGCGAATCACTACCCTACTTATGTTCACTGCTCACTTTGCTTCTACAGCACGTGCTGTTCTCGTGCTTATGCAAACCACATGATCAAGTAAGTCAAGTCATATATCTTTCTTTACATCCTTTTACACCTCTGTAAATGAAAAAACTGTGGCACTTGAAATTGAAGTTTGAAATTTAGTTTGGTATACCAGGCAGTCAATGTGACGATACACTGATTTGCAATTAATTTTTATTTCAGCAATCATGTTCCTGGAAGAGTCCCAAAAGCTTCTAAAAAGGGGCCTCCGAGGTAATATATTAATGTTTCGATTTTAAGTTCTATTTTACACAATCTGAAACAGTAATTTATGGGTAAATTGGTGCTCTTTTGTAGCGGTGTGAAGCTGAACTGTGCGGGTTGTGAGTACTCCACTGCTCTGGGGAATTTGATGGCCAAACATCTCATTAAGTTCTCTAATCACTCCCACTGCATCTTCACTCGTAAAGGTGGGTGTTCTCCAACTCAACAAAACATTTGTGTTTTTCCTGAGTCTTTGGAAAATGTTGTCTTTCTGCATGCTTGTTTTTCTTTCTCTGCTTTCTTACTCCTGTAGTTAGAAGGCATCCGACTCTATTGTAGGTGTCATTAATTGCATGAGTATAATACTAATATAGTACTAATAGACAGAAGACTAAAAATAACTTGGAACTAAATTAATAGTATCATGACAATCACTGTTACTTGAATCTTGTCAGTACAACTTATAACTAAATGACATTTACTTAACAACAGGGTCCAAAATGAATGTTTGTCAAGTGCCAAATGCATGTAATGGGAATAAAAAGATTTTTCCTGGGTGTGTAAAATTCTTTTGTAATATCAAAATAATGCAAGTTTTATTCTCTATGTAAGACCTGTTAAATTGCTGTATAATTGCTGGATTAGCTTTTCTAGTAAATGTACAGCATCTACTATTTACACATGCAACAACTTTTTGTCTTTTATCCATATCTACAGGCTTAATTAAACAGCTTGTAGTAATTACATCAGTTCGTTCAGAACTTTGTAGCTGGATCAAACTCATTGACAGCAGATTTCTTACATCAGAGCATCTTATTGACACACCCTGCTTAGCACTGTATATATATTTTCACTGCTTGAATGTTATTTATTCTGTTGATAGACACCTACAATAAAGAAGGATCGTTTTTCCATGCATTCTTAGCTAAACTCAAACATTACAGATATGCTTAAAACATTTGCAAAGAGGCCAGTCTTGAGTAATAGCCCGCAGTATGTGATACACAGCAATCACACATGTGGGGTATGAGCTCAAGCTGTCCATTGTCAAAATGGACAAACGGGGGCCTTTTGTACTTGGTGTGACTTTGCAGGACTTACTGGCAAGCCTTTGCAAGAGCACTCTGGATGAGTAAATGAGTATTTACACAAATCCTACTGCACACCACCTGAACTGGAGAATATCAGGAGGAGTAAAAAAAAAAAAAAAAACCTAAAATGGGTTAATTTAGAAACATGACAAATGAATAACGACAAGGACTATCCATCGGGAAATTATCTGCTGCTTCTGAGCTGCTTATTGTTTTCTTTTTCAAAAGCTAACTGACCTATCAGAACCACATATACATTGAGCATGGTGTTATAAAATGGATTATTGGTGATGGTAGAGACTCCAAGGAGAAGACTAACTCTGTGTTCCTGTAATCCCTCCCCTCCCCTACAGAGTGTTTGGAGACAGATATTGAGTTCTGCCAGGTTGAGGAGGAGGTGGAGGGTCCACAAGGGGATGAAGCTAGTGATGTTGGGACACAGCCTGACTGGTTGTCCATGAAGGAGTGGAGTGTGCCCAAAGAGGAAGGAACTGTGCCAGAATTCATGGACAGTTGTGGCCCACAGCATATAATGGCCAGAAATAACGATGTCCTCGACTACTTCCAGCTTCTTTTTCCCGACGTCCTCTTTGAGCAGATTGTTTTTGAGACCAATTCATATGCTACTTATTGCTGCTCTTTGGGGCAGGGGGATCCTTCCTGGCACTCTGTGTCCATTGAGGAAATCAAAGGCTTCTTTGGTCTCTCTATCCTCATGGGGCTTCAAGGCCAGGTGGAGCCAGAGTTGTACTGGTCCTGGGACCATCACCAAGGCCGCCATGGCTCCAGAACATGTGAGCTCTTTTACAGGACCATGTCAGTTAAACGCTTCAAGCAGATCAGCACTCACATCCGAATGAGCAGCATGCTTATGGAGAACGAAAATCAGAGTGCTGACAAGTTGTCCTTTTTTCAGTCCATGCTGGGCATCCTGCAGACAAGCATGCAGGATGCCTACAGGCCAAACAAGTGTCTGACAGTCGATCAAGCTTTTCTACCAAGCCATGACAAAGGAATCGCTCGGGAGAAGAGTAGAAATTCCCAGCCGAGGATATGGCTACTGTGTGACTCAAAGTCAGGCTACTGCCATAAGCTGCTGGTCTTAACACAACAGGAGAAAAACAAAGACTTGGGAAAATCAGTTGTACCGAAACTCATAGAGGGCCTTGAGGGTAAACACCACCACATTTTCTTGTCCAGTTCACTTGCATCTGTGCCACTCATGCGGGAGCTTTATGACATTGGTATATACTGCTCTAGCTCCGTCCTGCCCCAAAGTCCAATTTTTCCCAAGGAGTTTTGGGATGAACCTCCATTGAACAATCCAGGTGATTTCCAACAGTATGAACACGCCCCACTCCTTGCCACCAGATGGAAAGATAACAAACAGCTGGTATGCCTCTCCACAAATGCTGATGCAGGCCACCCAGATGTGGTGTGGAGGAGATCTCCCACTAAGATTGGTGAGCTTTGCACCATTGAAAGGCCCCAGGCCTTTAAGTTGCTCCAGGACAACATGCGTGGTGTTGACATCTGTAACCAGCTGCTGACGTGCAACCAACTCGGTGGGCTGGTTCTTGACACCAATTGGCGGCGTCTCTTCTGGTTCCTTGTCAACTTGAGCATCATCAATTCTTTCATTGTTCTTCGAGAGACCCGCAAAGACAACCCACCTGGGTGGTTTCAGGGGGGTCACTTTTCCCAGGCCATCTACCGTAAGCGTCTGGGGTACCAGCTGGCCAAGTGTGCCGAAAGATATGCTCGCCAGAACCAAGTCCATGATAGCATGCTTGAGCAACAGATTGTAAAAAAAGAAAAACCGGAGCCTCAAGAAGGGGTCAGACATCGATTAGCCAAAATTACTCGTAGGACAAGGAGATGTAAAGTTTGCAACCTGAAAAACGAGCGTCATGAGAGTGTATATGGCTGCACAGCATGCCGTGTGAATCTGTGCAAGCGTTCTTGCTGCTTCTGGGACTTCCATGGTTTCTCGCCTAATTTCCAAGGTTATAAAGCTCAAATACTGACACTAAATATTAATCAATGTATTTCTGAATGTTTGCTCTCTATTCAGATGTTGCACAAAATTAAAGAATAATTTTCAAACAGCTTTTTAATTAGCATGCATTAAAGTGATAATGCATTGTATTACATATTTTTAACATGGAAGATAACCTAAACACATTGTTTACATTTATTGTCCTAGATTATTATAATTCATGTTAATTTTTTTTCCTGTACAGGTAACGCTAAAGTTGGATTCATTGATTCTAAGAGGTACGTATCTTAAAATAAAGTTGTTTTCTGAAATACTTTCTAAAAGATTTGTTGGATTCAAAATTGCAACCTGCAACAGATAAATTGTAAAACCTTGAAATTTGAAATGTAAATGTAATGTGCAAAGGCTTTTTAATTTTTTTTAAGTTTCAACATTTTTCATGTTACACAGACCCTGGAAAGTGACGCACTATTTCCCTTCCAGGGAAGGCACGGAGCCTGGACTTAAATATAGAACTGAAATGTTGGAAAGAGACCTGCAAAGATCTTCAGTAGACGTCAAAACTTTTCCCCATAGTGCTGATGCTAGTCTGGATGAAGATGTGGACCAGGAAATGGCCCCTCTAGAAGATGAAGACACTGACTCGGTCTCTGGGACAACAGAAAGCGATGAGGACATGCCACATCAAACAGTGTCTGGACGTAAGGTAGAGGGAACGGTAACCAATACACTTTCACAACCTGTGAAAAACAGAGAGGAGACACTGTCTATTCATCAGCGTCGAATATTACTCCTTGCACTGTGCTCCGGGATTCAGAAAGCAGCTAAAGAAATGGAAACCAAACCTCAGTTGATTAAGACTTGGCTTCAAGACAAAGAGGATCAATTAAATGAATGCAGCAGCAGGAGCTGTGGAGAGGCCGTTGATCGTCTAGTAGAGTGGGTTCTAACCCAACGGGAACAGCAGCGTCCTATCAGTGAGGCGAAACTGTTTGAAAAAGCTTCGGAGCTCCAAAGCCAAACCAATGAGAGCGGTTCTTTCCGTATTTCTTACGAGTGGGCCGTGAGCTTCATGATGCAGCACAAATTGGGCTTGGATACCTCTTTCACCGTACATCGGGAACTCCCTAATGCCATGGAGGAAAACTGTTGTCACTTCACAGAGTTGGTACACAGTCAAATAAAGACAAACAACGTCCCACAGTGTGTCATTGGTGCTATGGACCAGCTTTCTGTTTTTGTTGACTTCAACATGCTGAATGAGAAAACCAGAATAAGAAGAGAGACTGCTTTTCAGTTTACTGGGTCTGGGAAGCCTTTTGTAAAGATTTACCTTGCAATGCTTGCAAATGGTACAATGCTACCTGCAGCTCTCTTCACAAGTCAGGCCGCAAGCATGCTGAGCAGAAGTCCACCAGACTCAATCCTACTTATGGCCAAAGAGGAAGGTTTCAGCGCAACGGAAGAGCTAGAAGTTTGGGCCACCAAAGTCTGGAAGCAGCATCTAGACTTGCAGAATGAGAACGAAGCCCTGCTGGTTATGGATAGCCATCATTGTCAAACATCTGAGAATATCATATCCACAATCAGTAGCACCAAAGTCTTCCTTGCCACCGTTCCAGCTGGGTGTACGGGCCGACATCAACCTCTAGAGATGTGTGTACGCCCTGTGCTGCAAAGGTTACTACTTGCTCGTTGGGCACAACAGCCTAGTGATGGTGCATCTGGGGTTAAGCCTGAAGACCTTGTGCAGCTTCTTTTATCTTGGTTGGAAGAGGCCATGTCTTGCTTCTCTGGTAAGACTGAATTTATTCAGCACTCGTTCTGCTTGGCCCATGTGCTTCCTGATCAGGAGGCACATTCAAATTTGCCTGGTAATCCGTTGGAGCTGTTCAATGTGCTGTCAGAGACCACGCTTGGACCTGAAGTAGTAGATCTTGAGTCAGAAGAAGAAGAGCCAATGGACACTCATACAGTAGACAAAGTGAGTCAGGTAACTGAGAAAATTGATCTGACACTGGACCAAGACGATACAGAAAATGAAGTCGAACAAATGAAGGACAAAGATGTAACGGCAGTTGAGATAAAGACAGAACAACAAAAGGAAAAAAATGATGAATGTGTGGAAATTGCAAGTGAGTCCACAGATTTCTCACATTCATCCCCTGAATCTGAGACCCCTTCACACAACTCTGAACAAGATCATTTCTCAGAATCCGGTCTGGATCCCAGCACTTGCCAAACTGACTCGGCAAACAGGTGATATTTGATCTACTAAGAGACACTGTGAAGTTGAACAGATGGATTTGGAGTCAGACATACCTATTTGGGCTGAATGTGACTGAGGATATTTAATTTACAACTTATTGTGTAGTGGAGTGAAAATGTAAAAACTTTTGGAATTTTTTTTTACACCCTAAATACTGTATAGATTTACAGATTAAACATTGCATGATTGACTTTTGCTAAGTTTTCTACCGTTTGTTCGTTTTGTTTATTCACTAGTATAAAACAATATAATATCTTCCACAGTTTTAGGCTTTTTTTGTCCATGGACATATATTATGTTTCGACTCTACATCCGCTTAAAATGAATCAGTGTTTTTACATCTGCTTATGTTTCAGTCATTCTGAAGCTGTAATGAGAGCCAGATAAAGGCCCACAGAGGCAGATGATACAAAAAATTGTTACACTTGAAATGAAAAATCAAGCAAATACTATTTCAAATAGTACTAATTGATATTGTTTAATTTAGTGATAATTTATTATCTTGCATTTGGATTGTCCATTACTGAACAATACAACTTTTGTTCCATAACTTTACAGAGTCTGTTAGAGATGCAACACGATTACTTTATGTGGCTGTACTAAAGTCCAGATTGCAGTGTTGGTTGGCAACAGACTCTTAAGTTCTTCCATTTTGGTTATTTATCTACTTACAGACCATATGAACCATGATACTCGCTGAAGAGTCTTAGCATTGTGGTATTGCAGCAGCAGTGAATGGAGTGGGATCAGTGAATGTATATTCAGTATTACTTTCAGCATCTGAATTTACCGTAGCACCCACAGGATAGTGTAAGTACACTCCAGGTGACATCCATTGACATTCAATTCAAAGATGTTCTGTAGCACTTTATTGGTGCCCTTCCATGTTTGTAAAGGTGCTTACTTTGATTTCATCTCTGTTTGCTGCAACAATTTTGTGTGTAATATACATGTACTAAACAGTGAGACTTTATGTAAAGTAGTCTGATTACGAAGGTAAGTGGGAGTTTGTATAACGGGGGTGGTTTTTGGATGTGTTATTTTGATTCAACTGTAAAGAAGACTAATCAAAAATTTATAATTTAAGAGAAACGGTGTTACGTGTGTGACTTGGCATTCTTTGACATGAATAAACTTTAAATAAACTCAATTTGTGCATAAATCCCACTCTTTTTACCATGCTTCCCTGCTTATTTCTTTAAAAGTTTTTCACATTTTGTGGGACACAGCACCTGTAGTTTAAATAAAATTCGAATTACAGTTCTGCAACCCTGAAAGGCTGTAGATTTAGCATTCACTGAACAAAACTGATCTCTTACACACATTTGTTTTCGGCCCTGGCAAAGATTGTATAGCAGCTGCAGATTTTCTCTTACCAATGTACTTTAACTGTGAGAAAGTTTGTTCAATAGGGCAAATACCTCAGAAAAAGGGGCTGTGTTTCCTGTTTGTGGGCTGATTTCCAGGGACCGAGGTGGCAAGGCGACATTTGATCTTTTTATTCTTCAATTGAATACCTGGGTGTGGTTTTTTTAGGATCATCTCACAGTCCCAGTGGTGTTACAGCTGAAAGAGTTAATCCAACAGCGATATAAAATCTTTCTGCAGGTCCGACGCGCTTTATTGGGTCAGTGAGTTTCCGCCTGTGCAAGCAGCAGCATGGGTAAGTTTCACTTCTAATGCGCGTTTTGCAGCAGTGTTGATTACACTTTATTTCAAGCACTCGACATTTTCATCGTTATGTTTAGGACGCAATTGCTCCAGTTTGGAAGAAAGTATAGCTTCAGATTCTTTCAGTTTTATAGGCCTAGGTTACCTGTCAAAATCATTAAGATAGATAGAATTCGTGCCATATTGTAGCTTCGTAGTGAACTAAATTTGCGTTTTAACGTTTTTTTTTTACCGAGGTATGTTGAATTTAAAGCGCCATGTAATCAAAATCGAAGTTTAATCAGTGGTAAGATCAGTGGTTGGATGGTGCTAACGTTTTCCAATGTCATTGCGTGACAAACAATTACACTTCGTTTTACTTTTCAGTATATATTAATCTCGTGTAATAGCCCACAGAAGTAATTGTTAATAATAAATAAGAAAAACCATATACATTTCATGTATTTCTCATTGATTCCTCATTAGGGCTTCACAAGGAATTGACATTTAACACGTTTAAAAACGTTTTGTGTGTGTGTGTGTGTGGCGTAAAATTCAGAGTTTTACTTTATTTCCACAACACTTATCATTCGGGGATGGTTGTTCAGTGAGGGGGCTGACCTTCACTTAACCCATAAACATTTGTCTGGCTATCAAGGGAAGGATGTTGAACAATTCTTGGCAAGACATGTTGTCTCCTAGATTGTGACATTTAACCATCTGTTGTAGTTGGTTTGTGTGTTTGTATGTATTTAAAAAAATCTTAAGGGGCCAGTTTTTCAAAAAGTTTAATCTGGATCAGAATGATCTGTATTTGGAAATCCCATGTTTTGCTTTCCAGGATCAGGTAATCCATCTTACTTTTGTGCTGGTTTTTCAAAGCAAAATTGGATTGGATCACCCTGATCCAGATACACACTTTTTTCAGATGACCAAATCTGGATTACTCGTGCACTTACAGAGCCCCTAGAGCAGGGGTGTCCAATCCTGCTCCTGGAGGGCCACCATCCTGCAGAGTTCAGCTCCAACCCCAATTAAACACCTGAAGCAGCCAAGGTCTACTAAACTTCCAGTCAGGTGTGTTGAGGCAAGTTGGAGAAAACTCTGCAGGACAGTGTCCCTCCAGGACCGAGTTTGGACACCCCCTGCCCTAAAGAGACATGGTTAAAGAATATGAGATGCAAAAACATTGAAATGTTTTTTTCCCGCATTTTCTCAGAAAAATTCTATGCAAAGAACTTTAGACTGGTTAATCTCTTTTGATTGTGCCAATGTAGTTTACAAAACAGTGAATAAAAAAACACTTTGAATTAAATATAATATTTTTGTTTGACATTTACAGCTGTTTGGGGATTATTTTATGGCACCAAAATCTTTTTTTACTTTACTGTTACCGAAAGACCTAATATCTACTTCTAATTTATTACTTTAACAGTTAAACTAATCAAGAGCAAAATAAAAAAAAAAAATGTGTATGTATGTTACATGATAAAAATGTTGCATTTTTTGACCAGTTTTAAAGTTTTATTACACTTTTGTTCCTGAAATCCACCCTTCTGGGGCCAGTTGTTCGAAAAGTTTAATCCGGATCAGAATGATCTGGATTTGGAAATCCCATGTTTTGCTATCCAGGATCAGGTAATCCATCTTACTTTTGTGCTGGTTTTTCAAAGAAAAATGGGATTGGTTCACCCTGATCCAGATACATACTTTTCCAGATAACCAAATCTGGATTACCAGTGCTCTACAGAGCCCCTAAAGGGACATGTTGATAGAAAGAATATGGGTTTTGAATTAAATATAATATTTTTGTTGGATATTTACAGCTGTTTGCTCTTTTTAACTTTACAGTAGGTTACCGAAAGGCTAAATATGTAGGCTAATGTCTACTTCTAATTTATTACTTTAAAAGTTAAACTAATCAAGAGCAAAAAAAAAAAAAAAAATGTTTGTTTATTACGATACAAATGTTGTTGTTGTTGTTTTTTTTGACCAGTTTTAAAGTTTTATCACATTTTTGTTCCTGAAATCCACCCTTCTGATGGGATCAGTATAATCCAGATTATTTTGGATCAAAGGTATCCCAATCTTACTAAAAAGTTTTGAACAACACAAACTGATGATTTTATCCGGATCAAAACCAAGATTGGATTTTGTGATCTAATCTGATTTCAGAATCCTTTTTTCCTCTTGAACAACCCATTTTCAAGATTTGATCCAATCCGATAGCCTAAATCTGATCAGACTACTTTTGAACGACTGGCCCGAGGGCAGTAAAATGTATTATCTAGTAATATCTAATAGTTCACTTGGTGAGGCATCATTCATGCCTTTTAAGAATGAACAGTAACTTTGGACTCACACTCATATAATGCTGCACTATTTAGGCAAATAGATAATCACAAATCCCATTTTGAAAAAAAATGAAATGCAATAACAAGCAAAATTGGGTTTATGATAGGATACTTCCCAGATTGCGTTGAGTCTGTGTGACTGCATGAATCTTTAATTTGATAGTTTGAGTGTTACTCAGATTGTGATATTTGAGATCTGACATTTGATGTCTGCTTTACAGCTTCAACCTGTTCAGGATGTGGACCAGGATATAAAACCCCTCTGGATGCTATGAAAGGTAAGTTGCTTTAAAGCATAAGACAACATACTGTATGAATTAATAAGTTGGTAGAATATATTAACATGAGTTAGAATTTCATAGATGCAATTCACTACAAGGTAGTGGTGACCTTTGCACTAGAGATTGACTGTCAACATCTGATCTGGCAGCTTCTCCTCCCTACCACCAGAGGTCCCCCTTACTTGCAGATTGGCATTGTTCTGCTTTGTTTGGTTTGCTTTCTGCTCTTCCTCATGTTGTCATGTTGCATTTAGTGTGGTGAGCCAGGGTCCTTACCAGTCCCCAAACTTGTGTGCACCATATCCTGGGGGGTATTCCAGAAAGCAGGTTATGTGACATACCTGGGTATGTTTAAGAGTAAGTAAGCGGATAACCTCAACTTTTGGTTCCAAAAACGGAAGTAACTTTTAGGGTATGTAAGTAGCCATAGCAACTTGCTCTCTGAACATAACCTGCTCCGGAGCAGGTTATGTTCAAGGGTTAGTTAGCTTAAGAGGAATTCAGATGTGTGTTATATTATCAATATGGTTATATTAATGTATCTAAATTTGGTATATAGTTACAGTTATATACACAATGTTATATTATACAATATATAAATGTATTTTATTGTCATCTCACACATGGATCTGCTTTTTATCCTTTATAACAGGACATTTTCTATGCTATAATTTATATAATAAAATACATATCATATATGTGATATCTTATTAAATAATTAGCATCAAAAAAACAATATTAAAATAAAAAATTATTGCACAACCACCCAATAGGTGGTGATGTGCACCAAGTAGGTTATGTAAATCGCCATTAAACAAAAGAAGAAGAATGAAGTAGAATGGCACGCTTTTTCTTAGCGTCTGTTTCCATGGTGAATCATCGATTCGTCGCTCTGTTGAGAATGTCTTGTGTGTTAACCGGGAACATACTCTGGGTTGGCTGAACTTACTCCCGGACGCATTTTTGGAACCAGCATACCTCGAGTAAGCAAGGTTTGGGTTAATCAACCGAGAGTTCAGGGTATATATGTGACAGTAAGTTAACCCTGCTTTCTGGAATACACCCCAGGTTCAGACATGGGGAGCTGACTGAGTCTTTTTTTTATTTTGCTTCTGAATTTGCCTACTTCAAATTTAATGAAATCCCTCGCCATACATAATAAACCTTCCTCAAGTCACTGTGCCAAATAAAAGTTACTCTGATTAAAATAGTTTGTAGTCAAACTACAAAATGGCTGTTTTTTTGTTTTTTTTGTTTTTTGTTTCTTTTTGCATTTGATAAACTTAAGTACATTTCTATATATGATTTTAAACATTTTATCAGACTCAAATGCTTTTAAGCTGATAAAATGCATTGTGTCAGTTAAATTATCATAGGTTATTAGAAATTATTATGTGCATTAAATTAGAATACATTTTTAATATATAAATGTGATTGATATAATGTGAATGGGAAACCAGTACACATTTTGTCTTTGCAAAATTTAGTTTTTAATACAGGTTTTTTTATATTTAAAATCAATTCTCTGTTCGACTGGCTATATGCACATATAAAAATGCATATGCATATTAAAAAACACCATAATCATATAAATTTTTCTAATTTAATAAGACAATTATTTTGATTTGTGTATTTAAGCTTGCAAAACATGTAATAGCAGATTTTTTGAGCACTTCATCAAATGTTGTGGACACAAATAGTACACCTTTTTGGGAATTAATTAATAAATTATAGGAAACAAAGATCAATAAATATTATAACTCTACACTTAAACATAAATTCTTCCAACAGGTCCTCGAGAAGAGATAGTATACCTGCCATGCATTTACCGCAACACAGACATCCAGAAACCCGACTATCTTGCAACTGTTGATATCAATCCACAGTCTCCCAATTTTTGCAAGGTAAAAGCAAATATGATTCAAAACTAAAATTGTTTTGGATTAAAGTGTGGCAGCAACACATTTACTTTAATTATTTCATAGTATAACTGTTACTTTAGTAACATTTTCTCCATTTTGTGATGGTCTAGGTGATTCACAGGTTGCCCATGCCCAATCTGAAGGATGAATTACATCATTCTGGTTGGAATGCCTGTAGCAGTTGTTATGATGATCCCTCCAAAAGGCGCAATCGTCTAATTCTGCCTTCCCTGATCTCCTCCCGTGTCTATGTCGTTGATGTAGGGACGGATCCTCGGGCCCCACGGCTTCACAAGGTTCGCAAGAGTCCGTCTATATAGGAATACACATATTTTGATGGTGTTATCTTTGTGGGTAAACATCTGGGTTAGTATTTTAAAGGGAGTAAAATCTCAGGAGCAATTTAAGAACTGGAGAGTTACTTAAATGACTTTTTCACTCTTGTGCCCCTAAACGAGAGTTGCTCCAGAAGGGCTGTTCTTACTTCTATGCATACGCTTGCAATTTTTTACTGCTTGCTAGTTTGGTTAACTCAGACCAGCGAATTTGTATCATTAAAAGATGTTTGACCAATGGGCATCACAATCTAAAAGATAAAACACTTGGGTGAACATCAAACAACTTTTTACTGAATGCATATCATCTTGATTTAAAAGCTATATTAAAGGTATAGTTCACCCAAAAATGAAAATTATCCCATAATTTACTCACCCTCAACAAGTCATCCTAGGTGTATTTGACTTTCTTCTTTCAGCTGAACACATAATATCCTGGCTCTTCCCAGCTTTGTAATGGCATTGAATAGTGCCTGAGTTTTTGAAGCTAATCCATACGACTCAGTGAGTTAATAAATGCCTTCTGAAGCAAAGTGATGGGTTTTTGTAAGAATAATATCCATATTTAAAACTTTATAAACTATAATAACTGGCTTCCAGCACGACTGTACATGACTGGCATGACATTATGTCCTGTTGCCCATATTGATTGGGGTCCAAAGTAATTTTGTTTAACATCTACAACATAATGCTTAACATCAAGTGTGACTGCAACTTAATACATAACTGTTGACTCTGAAAAGGTTTTGCTTTTGCCAAATCGGTGAATTCTTTCCATCTCTGTCCTCCTCCAGATAGTCGAGCCCACAGATCTGTTCTGGAAATGTGGCCTTGCCAACCCCCACACTTCTCACTGCTTAGACAGTGGCCAAATCATGATCAGTGCCATGGGCGATCCCTCTGGCAATGGCAAGGGTAAGATGCTGTGTTTACCTCACTGTATTTACAATACAAAGCAGGCTTACTTTTTGTTTGCGTTCATTGTAAGGTGGTTTTGTGTTGCTGGATGGTGAGACTTTTGAAGTTATTGGCAACTGGGAGCGGCCAGGTGAAGCAGCACCATTTGGTTATGACTTCTGGTACCAGCCTCGCCACAATGTCATGATCAGCACCGAGTGGGGAGCACCCAAAGCTTTGGGAAATGGCTTTAACCCTGCAGATGTCAAAGCTGGTATGTGCATGTTCAAGAGTATGTTTGAGGCATTTTAGCCGACTGGCAGTGATGATCGGATTTGTTTGCAGGTCACTATGGGCAGCGCCTCCATGTGTGGGACTGGACCACACACAAACGGATTCAGACTCTGGATCTGGGGGAAGAGGGTGCTATTCCTCTAGAGATCCGATTCCTGCATGACCCTGCTGCGGCTGAAGGATTCGTGGGCTGTGCGCTTCAGAGCACCGTCTACCGCTTCGACAAGACTCCGGCAAGTATATAAAAAGCCCTTTCACTGTTTACTGTTCATCTTTTCTAGTCTTTTTATAAAGGCTATATAGTCTTTTTAACATGAACGCTAAAGGCCTTAATTTTTTTCAGTCTTTAGGCAATTAATGTTTTTAGCTTCAAATTCTGTTTCACAGAAAGGGGACTGGGCTGCAGAGAAGGTCATCAAAGTTCCTAGTAAAAAAGTGGAAGGTTGGGCTCTTCCTGAAATGCCAGGTGAGTGCTTTTGGAAATATACTATAGTATAGTTTTTTTTGTGTAGAGTTTATTTATTATTAATGAAAACACAGGGAAGGAACAAATAACAATACTTATATGCACAATATGATTTCCAAAAAGATACAAAAAACAACTGAAGAGAGAGAGAGAGAGAGAGAGAGGAAACAAAAATATGCTCTAATAGATAAATAACCCCCAAATATGATGATCCCCTTGCAAAGGACCCCCTTTCTGGCTATATATTTTTATGTATAAAGAACCATTTATACTCTGTGAAAAAATATTAAGTGTCATATTACACACGCAACATAATCTAAAGAAATTATTAAAATATTGTCTGGAGAATATTACATTTTAGTTTTTTTCTTCATATTGTTAATGTAAGATTTATCAACCTTTATATATGACTGTTACAAATTAGGACTGTCAATAAAATAGTTATGATTTTAGTTATTCATTTATTATTTTATTATTTTAACTAGTTATAATAATAATAATACTACTAATACTACTGATACTGTAATATGACATTTAGTAAATTTTTTTATTTTTTTATTATTTTAAATCTTGTATTAAACATTGATATATAACATTGATATTTAACATTAGTAAAATGTTTGGATTTATTTTTTTTTCCCTCTAAAGTTTTTCCTGGACCCCAGTTAAACAATCTGCTATAATGGAAAAATATAAAAATATTCAAATATTGTCTGGAGAATATGAATGTGTATATTTTTTCTGTATATTTTTAGGGTAATGTAGGATATATAAACCCTTTTTTTTAAAAAACACTCTTCTTTTTTTATATATTTTATGGGATTATTTCTTTATTTTGGACTAGTTTTTTGAAAATGAATTTACTACATTTCATTGCAATGTTTAAATTTTGTATTAAACATTTTAATATATGAAAATACATTTAGTAAAACTTAGTTTGATCTTTTTCTCAATGTTTTCCCCCTTTGAATTTTTCCTAGACCCCAGTTTGACAATCTGCTATAATGGCAAAAAGTTAAAAACATAAGACACCGTTTCTAATGGATTTTTTTGCCATAGGTCTCATTACAGATATCTTGATCTCATTGGATGATCGCTTCCTGTACTTCAGTAACTGGTTGCATGGAGACATTCGACAGTATGATGTCACTGACAGGAGGAATCCACGTATGGTTGGTCAGGTAAGACAACTTTGATTGCCAAGATCAAGACAATTTTGTCTATATTTATAGAATCATGTATGGAATCACAAATAAAGTATCAAAACAGCAGAACTTGCATTTTTAATTAATGAAATGCATTTTTGAGGTCTTCCTTGGAGGCAGTATTTTGAAAGATGGAGCAGTGAAAGTATTGGAGGATAAAGAACTGGACAGCCAGCCAACCCCACGGATAATAAAGGTACCTTTTAATTTCCAAGTATGCTTCATGTGAGCTCTGTGTACACATTAGAGTTAGCCATTTATGGAGAGGAAAACAGCCTAAAGCTGTTGGCAACTAACTAACTGACAGATGACCTAGCTTATTGTCCTCCAAATCATTAGGTCATACAGAGCTAAACAGAGCAATTAGAGCACATCATTTGCTGGAGGTTAAAATGTTCTTTTCCTCATCAGGGAAAGCGGGTGCAGGGAGGCCCTCAGATGCTGCAGCTGAGCTTGGATGGAAAACGACTGTATGTCACCACTTCTTTATACAGTGCCTGGGACAAGCAGTTCTACCCTGATCTTGTCAAGTGAGAAAAAAATCTTTATTAGAAATGTTATTTTAGTATTTTGTGTAAAGCATAGGTATGAAAGCCTGTTTTTGCCACAGAATAAAAACATAAAAAGGTAATTGCAAATTTCTCACAATTATGAGAAATTGTCAATTCTAATTTTATAACTCACAATTGTGAGTTTACATCTCACAGTTCAAACTTTACAACTCAATTGCAAGTTTATCTCAAAATTCTGAGGAAAAAAAAATCTGAATTGCGAGTTATAAAGTCTGAATTTTGACTTTTATTTCTCAGAATTGTGAGAAGTTGCAATTACTTGAATTGTTTTATTCCGTGGCAAAAACAAGCTTTCATACCTATATTTTAAATCTCAGAATTGTGACTTTATATCTCGCAATTCAGACTTTCTAACTCGCAATTGTGAGTTTATATCTCCCGATTCATAACTTTTTTTTATAGATATAAACACAATTGAGAGAAAAAAGGTCAGAATTGCAAGATATAAACCTGCAATTGCAAGAAAAAAAAGTCAGAATTGCGTTATCAAATTAGAATTGTGAGATACTGTATAAACTTGAAATTGAGAGTTATAAAGTCTGAATTGCGAGATAATGTCACAATTCTGAGAAATAAAATATAAATATATATAGGTATGAAAGCTTGTTTTTGCCATGGAATAAAAAAATCAAAAAGGTAACCAACTTTTTTTCTAACAATTCTGAGACAAAAAGTAAGAAAAAGTCACAATTACTCTATTCTGTGGCAGAAACAAGTTTCCATAATATAGGTCAAGTATTAGAGGCTAGTATAGGCTGTTTAAATTGTTTCAGAAATTACCTCTGATTTATTATGCAACATGCTTCTTATTTCACTTTAGGGAGGGCTCAGTCATGATGCAGATTGACGTGGACACAGATAAAGGTGGCCTGAAGCTCAACGAGAATTTCCTTGTGGATTTCGGAGCAGAGCCAGAAGGTCCTGCACTTGCTCATGAGCTCAGATATCCTGGTGGAGACTGCACTTCTGATATCTGGTTATGAAATTGGGGCCAAGCCATCATGTTCCAAGGAGCAGAATTATTATTCCCATATTCTCACAATTGAGTGCAGATATATCATCATTATTATGATCATGTTTACCCTATGTATGGACTAAATCCTTAATCATATTATGTGTCTATTAACGATTCCAAGAGTGAATTATGTTTTGAATCACATCCCAACTGCAAAAACTAATTTTCATTGTCTTTGTACCCTTTCTACTATTTAAAAAAAAATAATACATATGTATCCCAGTGAACTCGAAGGCTTTGTCATTTGTTGTTGTAATGGCTTTCCAAATCATTAGAATTGCAAAGCAGATTTTAAACATGTGATGCAAGTGCACAGAGAGAGTACACACTCACCATTATAAGTGCACATATTTTTGAAGTATCCTGTTTCAAATATGTTCTAACAAAAAACAGTCAATTATGTTGTATTTTGGTTTTCAGTGCTTAGAAACGAAATATGGACATGTAACAACTGTCATAACAAATGTGTATATCTTTACATATTATTTTAAGGCATATTTTTGTCATCAAGCTGCAGAGAAAGAGAATAAATGCAACTGTTTAACAACTCAAACAATTTAAGGAGTTTAGTTTAATTCCATTCATAATATACAAGTATGAAAAGTTATCTGTCCAAATCTGCAGATAAGGACCAATTTTACTTTGTAAACAAGCACATTTTTTTTTAAGAACCTGCTGTAACATGAATAAATACAATTATATAAATATAATATAATCAATTATCATCATTAATAATAATAATTATTATTTGTATACAAATGTTGAACAAAACGTTTCAACATCTTATGTTTTTACTCTTTCAAAAATGCATTAACATCAATCATGTAAAATATTAATCCCACTCTTTACCTGTCTTAAAGCCTAGAGAGCTTCCTATCTAGATAACATTTGTGGGCATTGCGTAAACGGCCGAGAATGCAGTCTTGTGTTTTGAGACACAGGATTTAAGTGTGTATGCTGGAATCAGGCAGTTGATGTGGGCAGCCCCTGCGTGTGTCATCTCGCCACTCACTTTCTTAGCGAACAACACCGGCTATTCAGCAACAGGAGAAGCGCACCTCCCAAATGGGGCAGTTAAAACACAGATAAACCGACTATTTAAACCTTCACCCGGATTATTTTGAGGTAAGTCATATGAATTCATGTTCCCCTGAGTCGGTTCAAAAGTAGAAGAACGTTATAAAGTAGAGACGTTGCGTTAGCTGCTTGGCTAAGTGTAGCATCCGTTTGTGTTTTTATGAGGCTTATCCTTTCAGGCCCTAATAACAGTTGAACAATGTAATAATGTGATTATTAAGTTATACTCTACTTCAGCACACTTACTATTACACTGTTTTTCGTTAAAAATGAGTTTGAGCCATGCAAGAGAGAAAAGTAGTCGACGTGTCTCGTAAAGGTCTCAGCTAAACAAGCTCGGATGCTAACTTGAGTGCAGAAGTCATCTGACTGATAGACTGCTTACTTTTTAACATCTGAAGTAAGACAAAACGGGTAATATTATGATTATAAATCGTAAATATGGGCGTTATTACGAGGTTTGGCACCCATAACTGCACATATATAGCTTGATGTGCTTGTACTCCCATTTGTACTTAGACTTTTAACTACGAAAGGAAATGACATTGATAATGTTTGTATGGCAAGTTGATTAACTAGTTCACCATTTATTATTTTAGTTTATCTAGATCTTTATGTCCTGATTGAGCCAACCGATGCATCACATCTGTCCAAATGATAGCTACCTATTGCCTTTATTGACCTGGCTTTATGTTTGTTGATTTTGTTACAGTGTGTTTGATCTGAAGAATATTAGATTTCATGGTTTATTTATGCTGTGACAGTCTTGTAATCTAGTTACTCAAGGGTTTCATCAAATAGTTTGATAATAATGGCTTTGGATTGTGGAAAGTGTTGTGGGTGTTGGCAGAAGGAGACTCTTGAGACTGATCATTCATGATCTACATGTTTTGTGTTCCTCTAGATCACTGTTTCACACTGTCCTGCTCTCACATTTCAGGGCAAAGGCTGATTGAATTTACTCTTTCCATTGCAATCTGAGAGGTTTAGTTAAACGCTTTGACACCGAACAATAGAAATAAACCTGTGCTTGTGGTTTGATTGTGTTAATCAGTATTGCAACTCTTACTGTTATCACTTTAAGCTTGTTGTTTTTGGTTGTGCAGGATTTAACTTGGAGAAAGAACTGGCAAGATAGAACAACACACAAACAGTTCAGAGTAAACTATCCACCAGAGTTGGATTCAGCGTGTGATATGTGAGAGGAGAGCTGGCATCTTCGCCAAAGCTGACTCAGTCTCCACCAGTTGACGTGTGCTTTAATCTCATCACTTTCAGAATCAGTTTGCATTTGTTTTGTTATAGTTTCTGCTCTTACATTTCAGTGATCTAAGAACAGACACTTTTGCTCATGCTAATTTCTCTTCCATCTAGCTAAACTAATCAATCAAAATCATCTGAATTTCCATTGTTAATTTGAGGACTTTCCATCACTCCTACTAACAACATGAAAGTAGAACCAGGTATAGCTTCATGACCTTTTCTGGTGAACTGCATCTTTCTGACAGAATGATGTGTTTTAAAGCTCAATGGGTTTTATAATGTAGCAGCTTTGTGAAATCTGAGACTGATGCTTTACTTTATCTGATATTGGCCTGCTGGTAATGGTGAGGTAATCTGCTGGAGGCGGATTATGGCGCTGTCCTGCGTAGCTGTGGATCAGTGGGACACTGTGACCCTGAGGAAGTGGCTGTTAGTAAAGCCTGTTCCTCTGAGTTATTGTCCGTTTTATATTTCAATGGCTGTTTACAGGATTTGTGGTCATATACTGGTCAAAACTTCAGCTTTAGCAACAGTCCATCATGGAAGTTCTTTCTGTTCTCAGATTTCTCTGACTTTATATGGAAGTTGATATTTTAAATGTAAAAAGAAACTGAACCAACCCCGTTTATTGTCTGTTTATAGTGTTTATAATTGTATCTGCTCTTATTGTGCATAATTCACCAGTGTTATTCCTAAAGAAAAAAAAGATTGTTTTCTTTCATTAAAATGTACTCTACAGTCTAAAAGTATGGGGTCAGAAAGATTTTAAAGTGTTTTTGAAAGAACCCTCTTATGCTCACCAAGGCTGCATTTATTTGATCAAAAATACAGTAATATTGTAAAATATTGTTACTATTAAAATAAGCTATTTAAATAAATGTAATTTATTCCTGTGATGGCAAGGTTGAATTTTCAGCATCATTACTCTAGTCTTCACTGTCACATGATCCTTCAGAAATAATTCTAATTCTAAAATGCTGATTTGGTGCTTAAGAAACATTTCTTATTATTCAATGTTGAATACAACATGCTGCTTCATATTTTTGTGGAAATCATCATACATTTTTTTTCAGGATTCTTTGTTGAAAAGAAAGCTTAAAAGAACAGCATTAATTTGAAATATAAATCTGTTATATGTTATGTTACAAATGTGTTTATTTACTGTCCCTTTTCATCAATTTAATGCATCTTTGCTGAATAAAAGAATTAATTTCTTAAAGGATACCTATAATGGCCCTTTTCACAAGATGGTAATATAAGCCTCTGGTGTCCCCAGAATGTGTCTGTGAAGTTTCAGCTCAAAATACCCCTCAGATAATTTATTATATCTTGTCAAATTTGCCCCTATGTGGGTGTGATTTAAATGCAAATGAGCTGCTGTTCCCGGCCCGCTTTCCAAAAGATGGCGGAGATTTAACAACTCGCGCTTCAGTTGCTAAACGACAACAAAGCTGGAGAATCTCACACAGCCAAAATGACGATTGTCAGTAACGGAGTTCAGCTTTACTTTGTTCAAACCGGAGTCGGACACTGATGGAGAGACTCAGGAAAAAGTTACAACTTTTAGAATGTAACTGGATGTTTCTGAATGGTTAGTGGATAAATTTATGTAGTTGCTGTGGAGTTGATTCAACTCATCGACTAGCATGTGCCGTCATGTTAATCTTTTGTTAAATCCAGAGTTGAATTGACCCTCGTTTGTGAATCAGTCCAGCGTAAAATAACGGCATGGTAACAAAACTCTACAACAGCAACTCTTCCTCTTCTCTAAAGGGTTTATGTAAATTTTGGGGTTTGGGATGCCACCAACCTGGGAAGAAGCTTGTTGTTGTCCCTACCAGCCATTTGTTGTAGTTTCTGTAAAATAAAATATCTCCATTTGCATTGAACTTTGAGTGTCGTAACTTTGCTTTTTATGCTCCAACAGCAACATTACACACTAACTAAAGTTAAAAAAGTTAAATCATAATCAAGGACCCCTTTAAAAGAAAAAAAAACATATCGACCTCTTTTGAAACGGTAGTGTAGGTAATATCTTTTTCCGCCACTGTAATCACTTTTCTGCTGACATAACTAAGGAACAAATGGAGTCTGGGAAAATAGTAATCAATATATCATAACATAACATTTCACATGATCCAATCAAATCTTGATTAATAAGATCATATCCCGCCCCACATTATTTCACAGCAGTTTAAATGCATTGAACGTCATCATGTTTTCTGCTTTGTCAAGCTTGCTGATTGTGTGCCTCTCTGTGTTTTGCAGTGGCCATGGGTGACACAGAGCTGGAGCTCTCTCCCGCTCGGCTTGAGGAGTTACAGAAGAGCCCATCCACCTCCTCAACCTCCACTACCTCCTCACTGTCCCTGCCCTCGTCTCCCTCTTCTGGCCCTCGTCCCCTCACCAGCTCTAGCCCGAGCACCAGCGAAGGCCTGCCCACCTCCAGTCCCACTCTAGATGTCATATCGGAGGGAGTGGGCGAACTCAGCCTGGTCATTGATACTGAGGTAGCTAAAAAGGCCTGCCAGGAGGTGCTTCAAAAGGTGAAGTTTCTGAAGGTTGATGGAGATGTATCTTCAGCCACTTCAGAGCCCGTTTTGGTGAACGGTACAGCGCACCCGGAGTCCACTGATGGAGGAAAACCTCCCAAGATCACCACAGAGGAAGCGGAGCCCGTGAAGAGCGTGCGGCGGCGTCAGAAGAACAACTCCTCCAAGCAGTCCTGGCTCCTGCGGCTCTTCGAGTCCAAGCTGTTTGACATCTCCATGGCCATCTCCTATCTTTACAATTCCAAGGAGCCCGGTGTGCAAGCCTACATCGGCAATCGGCTCTTCAGCTTCCGGAATGAAGAAGTAGACTTCTACTTGCCCCAGTTGCTCAATATGTACATCCACATGGACGAGGATGTGGGCGACGCCATTAAGCCCTATGTGGTGCACCGCTGCCGGCAGAGCATAAATTTCTCCCTGCAGTGCGCCTGGCTGCTGGGGGCCTACTCCTCTGACATGCACATCTCCACGCAGCGCTACTCCCGTGGCACCAAACTGCGCAAACTCATCCTGTCAGATGAGCTCAAGCCCTCCAGCCAGCGCATCCGCAGGGAGGTGCCGCAGCCTCCCCCTTCCTGCCCCCCACCCCTCCATCACGGTCAGGGCATGAGCGAACACAGCCTATCGCCCTCCAAACGCACCCACCAACGCTCCAAGTCTGACGCCACAGTCAGCATCAGCCTCAGCAGCAACCTAAAGAGAACCGCCAGCAACCCCAAAGTAGAGGCCAGCCAGGATGAGGTGAGACACCTGTGATGTCACATGTTTGCTTACCTAGTTAGTTACATGTAAGCTGATTTTAGTTGATCAGTGTCTGGCCGTCGCTTCCACCTCCCACAGATGTTGTTTCTCAGCTGTTTCATGCAAATGAGGAAGGCAAACAGCTCAGATTTGTGTGGTTTCTATGGCTGCGCTGAAAAAGGCGTGTCGATGTGCCACATGATGTGAAGCTGACACTCAGACGAGCTCTGAAAATAAAATAGAATTTCATGTAGTTACTTTAATGACAGATGGATGAGCTACTATTTTAAACACAATGTGAGCTTTCTTCTTAGGCAGCATCCTAACCTTAATGGAACCTAAAAAGTAACCGATTTGGCACAATCTTCTTTGGTAACAACTTAGACAAATAACTCTCTTTTTATGTAAAAGCATGGGAGAGTCAACTTACAATGGATTCTGATAGACTTTTATGTTAGCATGTTGCTAAGTTAATATTGACTTCTAATAAGCATAATACAATTTTTTTTATTATTAGATTTTTAATATCTAATAATATTAAATGAAATATTGTCAATGTTCCTCTTGATATTTTATATGATTTTTGGATAAACTTGAACTTTTTCACTGACTTGATGTGATGGTGACTTACAATTTGGCCAAAACAAGTTATCGTAAAAGGCAGCCTTTTTAGAACAGACTTGGTGTTGGGATTATGCCTATAATGCCTTAAAGTCGGCATGAAATTAAAATTCTTTATTTCTAAATGCATGTTATTGATCTTATTGTGAACGATTCATCCATCCATATGTTTAATTTTTAATCAAAATGTCATAACTTGATCACAACAGACTTTGACAATCATTTATTCTGCTTAATCCCGACCCCTTTCTTACAATCAACTGCAATCTCACATTCAGAGCTGCTTTCATCCAATCAACAACCGATGGATTAAAACAAGTCCCCACCCTAATTTTTTTTTCTTTTTCGATTATCCTTTTCACTCGGATGTACGTCACAATATTGAAAAAAAGATGTCACTATTTCCATTTAATCAAGATTTTAAAATGCTGTTTACTAGGCTGGTAGCTCACTTTTGGTTTTGGAACAGAGCTGTGTCGACTCGTTTTACTGTGTTTGAGTTGGTCTGCCACGTGGCAGCTATGACTATAAATTTTTCAGTGCTAATCCCAGTGAAGGCAGAAGCCAACAGGGGGATGAATAGATTTTTGTTTTTGCTCTCAGAAAAGAATTAACTACCACTGCTGGCTGATTTCCAGAAGAATCTTGACATCTCTGCAGCTCTTCTGTTAAGACAACCCCTCTCTCTTTGTGTTCATTTGCACAGTCATGATAATAGTCCTCGGGGCTAAATGTCATGCCACTAACAAATCACCTTTCTTGCTGTTAATACGTGGCACGTTACGAATCACAGCTCCAGGATTAGATCTGAGGTCAATGTGGCAGAGAGATCAGATCCTGTTTGTACCACATGCATTGGATTATTCATTTATCATGAGAGATTCCCAGGTGGCCGAAAGTAAATTTTAATGATAGACATACACAAAAAATTTGCTTAAACACAATATTTAATCAAAGCATGTGAAAATGTCTTCATTGACAACTTCAGGTACTAGCTGCTTTTGGAACTGCTAGACAAGTGAAATATTGTTAACTGACTTAAACACTAATTTCATCAAATGAACAAATAATGACCAAAATGCACAATTTTTCAAAAGTGAACATTTCTAGAAATGTTTTTGAAAAAAGTCTCTCATGCTCTCCAAGGTTGCATTCATTTGATGAAAGTACAGCAAAACAGTAGTATTGATATATTATCACAATTTACAATAACTTCCATTTTAAAATATATCAATTTTATTGTAATTTATTCCTGTGATGCAAAGTTGAATTTCCAGCCGACATTATAGCTTCAGTTTTTAGTTTCACACGATCCTTCAGAAATCATTCTAATATGCTGCTCAAGAAACATTTCTTATTATCAATGTTGAAAACAGTTGTGCTGCATATTTGTGGTAACCATGATACTTTTTTTTTTAGGATTTTTTGATGAATAGAAAGCATTTATTTGAAATAGAAATCTTTGTACCATTATAAATGTCTTTACTGTCAATTTTGATCAATATAATGCACCCTTGCTGCATAATATTTTAAAACACTTAGTGACCCCAAATGGTAGTGTATCTATCACTAGTATTAGTAGACTATATTATTTTACCCTAATGCAATATTAGATAAAGTAGGTTTTCTCTGTCAAACATGAAGACTTGTGATGACTTTGAACTTCAGATTGTGCATTTATCTTTTCTTCCCCTTAATAGTAGGCTAATCGGTGTGGTCAGAGGGAGGGGAGAGTAATTAGAATGTAGCAATGCACCATAATACACTCGGATACAAATAATTATTTTCTGATAAGGTTTAATGGTGTGTAATCGAAAGGCATGACATTTTAATATGTAGGTAAGGAAATTTAATGGTTAGTTCACCCAAAAATTAAAATTCTGTCATTAATTACTCACCCTCATGTCGTTCTACACCCGTAAGACCTTCCGTTCATCTTCGGAACACAGATTAAGGTATTTTTGATCAAATCCGATGGCTCAGTAAGACCTGCATTGACAGCAAGATAATTTACACTTTCAAATGCCCAGAAAGGTACTAAAGTTATATTTAAAACAGTTCATGTGACTACAGTGGTTCAACCTTAATGTTATGAAGCGACGAGAATACTTTTTGTGCGCCAAAAAACAAAAACAAAATAACGACTTTATTCAACAATATCTAGTGATGGCCGATTTCAAAACACTGCTTAATGAAGCTTTGAAGCTTTATGAATCTTTTGTTTCGAAACAATTATGATGTAACGAAGCCTCTTTTACTGAAATCACGTGACTTTGATACACGCTCCTAACCACTGATTCGAAACAAAAGATTTGTAAAGCTTCGAAGCTTCATTTTTCATTAAGTACCTGTGTGTACTTAAATCCCTTAGCTTGTCCTTGCCAACCATAATCCCATTCAACAAAATTATTACCTAATGCTATTAATGTCAAAATGAGTTTAGTTGGTCTGACCAAAATACTGTTTGTTAGTATAGATGTGCCCATTACCATTTGTATTTCTTGACCATTATATTGTGTAAGTGAAACCATAGGGCAGAAGGTTATGTAATAACCTACCATGGATCAAGTTCTATTCTGATGTGTAACTTTAGAGCTCCCTTCAGATTTTAACCTCGTCACACAGCACGCCCTCTGTTCTGACGTTCAGTGATGTGCACATGATCATTCGCCTTCCTCTTTTATCTTCCTCCAGTACAGTTTCTTCCCTTCCTTCTTTCTTGAACGTGATCTTGGCGCAGCATGTGCTGCTATGGCAACAGCGATGTTGCCATTCAAATGGCAGCGAGCTGCTCCACTGGTAAATGGAGTAAAGATCAGCAATTACGAAATGCATTGCTCCACAACTCCTACACACTGTTTACACACGTCAGCAAACTTCTTTTGGGAGCTAATGGTGTTAATGTAGGAATGCCACTTTGTGGTTTTATCTCCACCTTGTGAAGTGGAGTGTAGGTGTCTAATGTGAATTGCGTTAAGCCTGAAAAAACATTAATCAGTAGGGCTGCTCAAAGGCTTGATGGCCTTTCTTTAAAGAACAGCTGAATGATGTAAATAAAAAAAAAACCAGAAATGCTGTATTGGGCAAGAATGTGCATTTTAAAAAGAAAAAATATAACTAGTTTTGGTCGTTGACCTTTTAGCTTTGCGTCTTGCTTATTCTTCTATTGGTGGAACGGGTGTTGAGCCTTATCTTATATCCCACGCAAGCTACTCTGAGAAGTTAATCAGATCCACTGTGATTTATTTGCTCATCTAAGCTGCAGTTTTTTAACCTAATCATGTAAATATTTCAGTCTGCTGGATTTTTTTCTCCAAACAGTGTAGATTTATTTAAGAAAGATAAAACAAGTCTTATCATCTCCCTCTTTTTTTGAAAGCCTTTCAGGATACTATGCTTTTTGCCTGAAAGATTTTTCAGGTCCACTATGTGTTATCATGTGGAATTTGGACCCCTGTGGGGCCACTGACAACTCTTTCACCATGCCAATTCAACCATTACACAGAGCAGAAACCTGGGTTACAGTGAGGCATTTACAATAGAAGTGAAAAGGGCCAATTTATAAAGATTAAAATACTCACTGTTTCAATAATATAGACATGTTGCCATGACAATGTAATGTAAGTGCTTTATTAAAATGATAAGCTTCACATTTCTGCTTTTTACTCCTAAAAAAAATTCCATTGTAAGTGTCACTCTGTAACCTTGACACTCTGTCTCACTCTGTCTTTACATTTTCTGAGTGGTCCTTGCCTGTGCAAGAATTGCCTGCACAGGATGCTTGACCATAACTTGTAAACAAGACTGAAGTGTAAAATGACTGTTTACTGGATGAGGTACAGTTAAACATGACAGCTGCTTGATACTCCATGAGAGTTGAAGCAAGGCCGCTGTTTGGCACTCCCTGAGAACTAAAACACAACAGCTGTTAGACAGCTGTTACACGACCCTGGAGAACAGAGTTTGGTCCATGCAAGTTGAATGCCAAAGTATGTCCAATGGAGGTTTGTAATTACAAGAGCAGATCCGTTGAGTTTCAGGTGGGCGGCAAGCAGCTTAGGTGTCCAATGGTCATATGATGTGGGGGAAGAAGCCTGGCAGATCTGGCTTAGATGCTGGTATCTTTTTTCAGATGGCAGAGAGGAAGAGGAGAGTCGTGCTTTCTCAGTTGTAGGATGTTCTGCTTTAGGGGTTAGTCAGGCTCCAGTGCTCACTATGCTTACACTTTTAGTGCACCCAGCTGAGTAGTGTGGATCTACATTTCCTACTAGTGCAGCATGGGTCATTGACGAATAAGGTTTTTAAAAGTGTAAAAAAACATAATGAAGATATAATTAATTTTGAAGATTTATTAAGTGTTAACAATGAGATTGTGATTTTTATTATCAATTAACACTGCTTTTGTCATTTTTTTTACAAAATTTGTTACCAAAAAAGTCATTCGGTTTAACCAACATTTTGGTTTTACCAAATGACACTTTTTGTTATACCGAATAATGATATTTTCAAACAATGTTAACAGGCTGATAGCTAGCTAGCTAGCAAAAGGACAATCAAACATTTTATATTTAGTACAAGTTTTTAAAATATTACAACATTTTCCATGTTTTGTAGCGGTTGTACCGAATGACCTGATGTTTCGGGACCTGCGTATGAGCAAGTGAAAACATGAATTTTTCAAATAGTTAAGAGAGAGTTAGTTACTTTGCTTCATGATCATGTGGTCCTTTACAGGTGTCTGAATGATGTCACATCCTGTCACATGATACTGACCGCATGACTTGATCCAAAATGGTCCCTTTATATTGGTTACTCCGAATGACATCAGTGAAACTCATTTTTCCGGACATTTTTTCTCATAACAAAGCAACGGCTTCTACACAAAATTTTAATACCATTTTGCACTATGTTAATATATGATGTTATAAAATCATGCCAGAATAAAAAATATATACATTTATTACATATTTGGATATTTTAATCACAAATGAATACTTGAAATGATTTCTGAAGGATCGTGTAGAATAGACTAGAATAATGGCTGCTGAAAATTCAGCTTTGCTATCACATGAATATATTTTAAAATAGAGAAGTTATTTTAAATTTTAACATTATATTTCACAGTTTTACAGATTTTACAGTTTTTTGAAATTATTATAAAAAAAAAACTTACTGACCCCAAACATTTGAACGGTAGTGTATCATATTAAAATATTGTATTAGGTTATATTTGTTATATTATATATTATTAATAAATGCTATTATGTGTTGAACATTTGAATCCTATTTGACATTGTTCTTGGCAAAACACCTTAACATTGACCAAACCACTGTAACGCACAGACGTTTGTGGTTTACTACTTTAGTATCTAGGAGGAAGTAATCCATTTTATGTTTGTGGCCTCTTCGCTCTTGTTGTGCGTTAGTGAGCAGGAACACACGGTCTGCGTCATGTGAGTAAAAGCATGATTAATTTATGCAGTCTGGAGGTTAATGCAATAATGAATAGTGCCGTTAGCACAACGTGTTTTTCTGTGTATCATGTCCACATACTCTACTCAAGTCTACCACTCATTTTTGTCAGCAATAATATGGTATAGTCTATATGGTATTATATATAATTTGCATAATTAACCATAGGATAATAGTTTTAATGTTAGTAGTATAGTATATTAGTAAAAGTTTTCATGCTTAGCTCTTCGTTTTAACAAGGCGTGGTATGATAAATCAACATGCGATTTTACACTCTCGTTCATGTTCATGTCCTAACCAGCCACGACTAGTGACAGTTATTCCTGTGGCCTTGCCACACCCACCCTGAAAACTGCTGCTTCTCATTACAGTACATTAAACATTACATATCTTCTGATTGGCTGTGATCAACAGCTTTTTTGGAAATTAGTAATCGGTATGATCAAGGATCATGGGGAGTGTTCGCTTGGCAGTACACCATGATGATAAGGCTTTATTGTTGGTCATCTAAATCATGCCAGTTTTATGTTAATATGTAGATGATAAAACTAATCCAGCCATAAGCCGTGGCCTTGTCGGAGGGGTGTGTATATGTGTGAGTGCCTCCTGTAATCCTTCAGCTTGTCCTCACCACCAATCGTAGTGCTTTACATGGGTTTGATCAGAGCGGCTCTCAGAGATTAGGCCCAGTCACATCAGCAGCCAGAGATAAATATGACACAGTAAATTTTTCAGGCCTGCGGAGTCATGGCCAGGCCCAGCTGCTCAAACAGATGGGACGAGTGTAACCTTGAGATGTGTTTTTGTCTTGTTCTCACCCCCCTCCACCCTCCCCTGCTCTTGCACTGTAACTCCCCCCTCCCTCCCTCTTCCTTTTCCCAGGATCTGAGCTCCAGCTCCGACAGTCTCGAGCTAGAGGCTGGTACAGTAAGTCTCTCACCGTCTAATAACGCTCCTCTGTGCGTAGTGGGATGATGGCTGTGTCTGTTTGCAGGCGGGGTTGACTCCACAGATTCCTTCAAATGTGTGCCTTCAAGATTTGCAATCATGCCATAAAACTTCAAAAACTGGGCATAATATTGGCACTTTACATGAAAATTGGGATATTTTCCCCCCTTATTCAATGAGGTTTACAATATTTTTGGAGATAAAACCTCTTGAGATAAAACAAAATATATTATATGTTGGGAACAGTGTTGAATGAAAGGTTAATTGCAGTCATCACTACAATTTAATAATAAAAACTAGATACTTTTGATTAGTTTTATGTTTGATATTTTTTGTAACATCTAAGTAGATGTTGGATTTGGGCCTTTGTTTCTTAAATAAAAAGTAATGTGAACTGATGGTATGCTTGCAAACACTTGTTCTTTGTGTGGTGGTTGTTGTCATTTTAGCTGTAATTAATTATTTGGATGTGACATTTTTGTCTAATTCTCTTATTTAATCAATCAATGTATAAGTGTATTTATTTTTGACTAATAGTCAATAAATATGGGTGAATTCAATTTGTTTTGGGTTCTGTGATCAACTACAAGACCTGTGGTTTCCTACAGAGACTTTGGCAAAGGAGAATTCTCTGTAAAGTGTTTTAATTTGGTGGATTGAATTCTTTCCATGGGTGTTTTGGGTGCTCTGTTGCATATTTGCAAAGGATTAAGTGCCGGTGGTATAGTTGTTTGGAAAAAATAATTTTATGATCTTGTCATTTGTTTTTGTTACTCCTTCTACATGGATTACAGATATCCATGTATTATTTGACATCTATAAACCATAGGTTGCACATGTGGAGGAGTTTGATGAGTCTTTCTCCACATTTTCCTGTCCTTTGATTACATTGTGTATTTGTGTTAATACTTTTTCCTCATTTCAGGTGATGCTATTCATTCATGACTCACTTGCCCTACCCTGTGGTCAGCTGTTGCTAAAACACTGTCTCTTACCATTTCTGATTTGTTTTTACGCCCATGCTTCACTTTTGAGTTTAGAATGCTGTACCGATCATGCATGCAAATTTTTTAGCAGTTTTGAGCACTGCCTCACACATTCCTGTGCTGAATAATAAAATGCAATAACTCATACATCCATAGAAATTCAGTGACTGGTTTTGTTTGGTTGTACTGTCAGCTCGAAACTAAATTTTAGGCTTTGGTACGATACCATCTCTGATAATACAGTATTGATACTAAATCAGACTGTGAGAGATTTACATATTTACATAATGTGAACATTAATAATTGAAATATCTACATAATATGCTATTTAGTTGGGATAGGAGTATTTTGAAATGGAATAAAATGACACATTGCCTTTAACTTTGTTTTTTCTTCCATCACACTGTCTAAATAGACAAACTTTGCTAAAAATCAGTACATTGTTAATGAAAATTGTGATATATTGGTATCATACCATTGTAAATCAGTGGTACTTAAAAAAAAAAAATAATAATAATTTTTTGTACCAATATATTTTGCAACCCTCTTTTTGGTTTTCCTCTGCAAATGCCCAAATCTGCATACATTTCATTTTGTGTGGTACAATGATGTTCCTCTTTTCTTTCCTCTCTCAATCTTCCTTCCTCTCTCAGCCTGTGCGTCTGACCCCTCAGAGGGAGTTCATTAAGTCTCTGATGGGGATCGGGAAGAGACTTGCCACTCTGCCCACTAAAGAACAGAAGACCCAGAGGCTCATCTCAGAGCTGTCCCTACTCAACCACAAGCTGCCTGCCCGGGTCTGGTTGCCCACGGCTGCCTTTGACCACCACGTGGTGCGCGTGCCCCACACACAGGCCGTCGTGCTTAACTCAAAGGATAAGGTGAGGTTGTGCTCAGATCGATGTGGATATGAATCCAGACTTTTTAAATGGAAGAAATATTGAGTGTCGTTTGGTTGTATTGGGTTTTGAACTCTTTCTTTCCTAATTTCAGTGCTAACTGCCTTTTTGTGCTTCTTCAGGCACCTTACTTAATCTATGTAGAAGTTCTGGAATGTGAGAACTTTGAGACGTCAAGTGTGCCCGTGAGGATCCCAGAGACACGGATCCGCAGCACGCGATCCGTAGAGAATCTTCCGGATTGTGGCATCACACCTGACCAGCGTGCCAGTAGCTTCTCCACTGTTCCCAATTACGATAACGATGATGAGGCATGGTCTGTAGATGACATTGGAGAGTTACAAGTGGAGGTACTCGTGAAGTGTGATGATCAAAAAATCCTTTACAAATTTGTGGTTGTCATTATCCTCAGAGAACTGATCTGTTTTTTGTTTTGATTTTCTTCTTCTTAAGCTTCCAGAGATCCACACCAACAGCTGTGACAACATCTCCCAGTTCTCAGTAGATAGCATCACCAGCCAAGAGAGCAAAGAACCTATTTTTATTGCAGCTGGAGATATCAGGTACACTTGGAGCTGGTGTATGTGTGGTTGCATACAGTAAAGGCCAATTCACATTGCACTGACAGAGTGGAATGTCTGAGAAGTGACGTACTGTAATCTGGTGATTGTCCTCATTGGTCGATGTCTGTCGGAGCAATGTGAATTGGCCTTAAGAAAGACAAATTCTAATTTAATTGTAATGTTTTCATAATTTTTTTAGACGACGCCTATCCGAGCAACTCGCCCACACCCCCACCACATTTAAAAGGGACCCAGAGGATCCCTCAGCTGTAGCCTTAAAGGAACCGTGGCAGGAGAAAGTGAGGTATGAGAACAACATTCTCTAACAGGGTTGGTTGGTTTCTTCGTTTGTTGAGTCTGATTTTGTCTTTCTTGTGCTGTTGAATAGACGGATCAGGGAGGGCTCCCCCTATGGCCACCTGCCCAACTGGCGTCTACTTTCTGTTATTGTGAAATGTGGCGATGACCTGAGACAAGAGCTTCTCGCCTATCAAGTTCTGAAACAACTGCAGGTTCCACTCTTCGTATTTTGTCTTTCAAAATGGGGTTAGATCTAGGGATGCACAATGTATCGGTATCATATTGGTTTTTGGCCAATATTGTATATGTAATTGGGCTTGCTCATTTCCCCTATTTTTAAATTTAAATTACATTTTTACACTTTTCATTAGAATGTTACAATGCCTAAATTAATTTGTAGCATTTAAAGTGATTAATTTGATTTTTTTGTGTTTTTAATTTTAAACAAAAATCTATTTAAACAAAATTGATTAACAGCTAAAGCATTTTCAAAAATAGCGGTTTATTGATATTGCCCGGAATTTTAATATCGGTGCATCCCTAGTTATATCAGAACGTAATTGCTAGGACATAATGTTTCGATCTGTATTAATTTTATATTATGTACACTACCATTCAAATGTTTGGGATCGTAACGATTTTTAATGTTTTTAAAAGAAGTTTCGTCTGCTGACCAGGACTGCATTTATTTAATTAAAATACAGTAAAAACAGTAATATTGTGAAATATTATAACAATTTAAAATAACTTTTCTATTTGAAAATATTTTAAAATATAATTTATTCTTGTGTTGGCAAAGCTGAATTTTCAGCATCATTGCTCCAGTCTTCAGTGTCACATGATCCTTCAGAAATCATTCTAATATGCTGATTTGCTGCTCAAGAAACATTTATTGTGTACAATTGTACAAAATATTTGAGTACAATATTTTTTTTCAGGATTCTTTGATGAATAGAAAGTTCAAAAGAACATCATTTATTTGAAATATAATCTTTTGTAATATAAATGTCTTTACTGTCACTTTTGAATGATTTAATGCATCCCTGTTGAATTAAAGTATTCATTTCTTTAATTTCTTTTCAAAAAAATGTAAATAAAAATTCTTGCTGTCCCCAAACTTTTGAACGGTAGTGTTTAATGTTACAAAATCTTTGTATTTCAGATAAATGCTGTTCTTTTGAACTTTTTATTAATCAAGGAATCCTGAAAAAAAAAAAAAGTACACAACTGTTTTCAACATTGATAATAATCAGAAATGTTTCTTGAGCAGCAAATCAGCATATTAGAATGATTGAAGAATCTGAAGAATCGTGTGACATTGAAGACTGGAGTAATGAAGCTGAAAATTCAACTTTACCATCACAGGAATAAATTACTTTGTAAAATATATTAAAATAGGAAACAGTTATTTTAAATTGTAATAATATTTCAAAATATTCCTGTTTTTACTGTATTTTTAATTAAAATAAATGCAGTCTTGGTTAGCAGACGAAACTTCTTTTTAAAAACATAAAAAATCATACCGATCCCAAACTTTTGAACGGTAGTGTATATATACACACTACTTTTCAAAAGTTTGGGGTTGGTAAGTTTTTTTTTTAGTTTTTTAAAGAAGATTCTTATGCCAAAGCAGCATTTATTTGATCAAAAATACAGTAAAAATAGTAATATTGTGAAATACTCTTACAATTTAATACTAGCATAAAATGTATAAATTCAATAAAATGTATTTTATTCCTATGATGGCAAAGCTGAATTTTCAGCAGACATCATTCGAGTCTTTAGTGTCACATGATCCTTCAGAAATCATTTTAATATGATCATTTTGTGCTCAAGAAACATTTTCTTATTATTATCAATGTTAAAAATATTTTGTGGAAACTGATCATTTTTTTAGGATTCTTTGATGAATAGAAAGTTCAAAAGAACAGCATGTATTTGGAATATAAATATTTTATAACATTGTAAATGTCTTTACTGAAACTTTTGATCAATTTAATGCATCCTTGCTAAATAAAAGTGTTAATTCTCCGCAATTTACAAAAGTGTTTATTCAAGTAAGGTCTGCTGAGGCAGTGTTGCTATACTGAATCCTCTCACCATCTTTGTGGTCTTTCAGATTATCTGGGAGCAAGAGCGGGTTCCCTTGTGGATCAAGCCCTATAAGATCTTGGTCATTTCTTCAGACAGTGGCATGATTGAGCCAGTGGTCAACGCTGTGTCCATTCACCAGGTGAAGAAACAGAGTCAGCTTTTATTGCTCGACTACTTCCGGCAAGAACACGGCAACTACACTACAGAGGAATTCCTTACTGCTCAGCGCAACTTTGTTCAGAGCTGTGCTGGCTACTGTCTCATCTGCTATCTGCTGCAGGTCAAGGACAGGTGAGAGAGACCATGGATGGTAATATCATCGCTGAATCATATTGGAAACTAAATAATTTAGATAAGTTGTAACCACTAATGTTTTCTCTTGTTTTTCAGGCACAATGGAAATATCCTGCTGGACTCTGAGGGCCACATCATTCACATCGACTTTGGCTTCATCCTTTCCAGCTCTCCACGAAACCTAGGCTTCGAGACGTCTGCCTTTAAACTAACCAGTGAATTTGTTGATGTAAGTACAGCTATGTTTATATTGGATATAGTTGTATCATTGGTGGAGTACTCCTGTCCTAAATTTGGATAAGGATGATGTCTGTGCTCTAGGTTTTATGGCTAAAGTTTGCATGATGAATTGGTACCATATTGGCTATCTACTCGTGTAATGAATCACTCGTTTTCAAGATGCATCAATTGAAATCATGCTGCTGCATATGCATCAATCTTGAAACATGGGTTTTTGAATCGTGAATTGTCGCAGTGAAGGAATTTCCCTTGCAGTGATTTTTATTTTTGTATTATTTTTTTGCTATATAAATGTTACAATGTGGTCAGCAAGCACAAAGACTAAGGAGATTCAAAAACAAAACAGGCTTTATTAATAATCCAAACACTCTGAATGAACTCACAGGTGAATAACGCAAACCACACAATGCATAAACAATAACTGACCAAGAACAACTGAAACAGAGCTATATAAACAGGGGTAGAACAAGGGTAAGTAAACTAGACATATGTGAAACTAATACGTAACTATAGCAACAAACAAGGACATAATCAGTAACCAATGAATCCGAAACTAAACAGAGGGGGGAAACAGGAACTAAAGGAAACAGAACAGAATGTCAGAATAATGGTCCACACAGCTTGTTGGGCTATTTTTATATGTATAACATTTAGTTCTGATCCTTAAATCTGACTGGACTGAGAGGCTTTCTAAAACTGCTAATATTTATAACCCATAAGTATCCAGCATCAGCACTGATGGTCTCTGCGCATTCTAGACAGGCTGTTAGTCAGTGCAGTTAAATTGTTACACCACTAGATGGCGGCAAATGACTTTCTTTAGCCCTCTGACGGAACTAGTTTTACAGGGTTCTGTCTGAGAAATTTAGAGAAATTTGTGTTTCACAGTGAAGTTTACTTAAATAGGGCTTTATTAAATTAAACTGATATCAATAAGTAAATTAAAAGAGATATACAGTACAGTCCAAAAGTTTGGAACCACTAAGATTTTTAATGTTTTTAAAAGACGTTTCGTCTGCTCACCAAGGCTACATTTATTTAATTAAAAATACAGTAAAAACAGTAATATTGTGAAATATTATTACAATTTAAAATAACTGTTTTCTATTTGAATATATTTCACAAAGTAATTTATTCCTGTGATGGCAAATATTTGTGTACAATATTTTTTTTTCAGGATTATTTGATGAATAGAAAGTTCAAAAGAACAGTGTTTATCTGAAATCTAATCTTTTGTAACATTATAAATGTCTTTACTGCCACTTTTGATTGATTTATTGCCTCCTTGCTGAATAAAAGTATTCATTTCTTTAATTTCTTTTCAAAAAAATAAAAATTCTTACTGACCCCAAACTTTTGAACGGTAGTGTATAATGCTACAGAAGCTTTGTATTTCAGATAAATGCTGTTCTTTTGAACTTTCTATTCATCAAGGAATCCTAAAAAAAAAAAGTACACAACTGTTTTCAACATTGAAAATAATCATAAATGTTTATTGAGCAGCAAATCAGCATATTAGAATGATTTCTGAAGGATCATGTGACACTGAAGACTGGAGTAACGTATTTTAAATTGTAATAATATTTCACAATATTACTGTTTTTTACTGTATTTTTAATTAAATAAATGTAGCCTTGGTGAGCAGATGAAACTTCTTTTAAAAACATTAAAAATCTTAGTGGTTCCAAACTTTTGGACTGTACTGTACATCATAAATGATGCATGCAAACGCAGCACATGAGCTTCGTAACGCCCACATACAGAACACATACACTCCCACCTCTGTGATAAACATGGAGATGTTAGTCCCGTCCGAAGCGATACATAAAATCACAACCATCGGGTGAAAATAATTGAAAATCAAACTATGTTTGTAAAACTAGTCCCTTTTGAATAGGGCTTTTGAGTGAGTCATTAAACGGTTTATTCAACTAATACGTTCAAAAATGCTGATTCATTCATTATATTCATTCATTCCTTTGCGGTTAGCTTGTTAGTATCGCGGTATTACAATATTGCGGTTATCATGGCAGCCCTGGGCTCGCTTTCCCTCCATTTTTGTAACTCTCATAGACACTTTTCTGAACAGTTTTCTGAGAACCTCATGTTTGATCTCTCCTCATGATGGTCACTGACTATCACATGAGCAGATGACACAGCTCTCTCACAATAGCACTGTAGTCATTCCTGAATCGAATTGTAAACCTATGAATCATGAATCTAATTGATTTCCCCCCCCTATTTTGTACTTATATTAGAGGTTTTTTTTTAATTGTATATTTTAATTCTGCATGCATATTTCCACTATTTTTACATTGATTACCTTTGCTGTCATCTAACGCTCACTTAAAGTTAATCTTTAAAATATGATTAATTTAATTATACTGTTAAATGTAATCTTTAGCAAATCTCAAAATATTAATATCCATTTTTTCAAACTGGACATGAACTAAATTAACACAACAATTAAGTCATCTTGGATTTATTTATATATTAAAACAATTTATTTTAGTTTTTAATGTTTTCATTTGAATTCATATGGACAAAATAATGAACCATTATAGTGAGGCCATTAACCATCATTATTATTATAGTTACTGACTACACAATATCATCCAGAATTGTAATATCTGTGCATCTCTTGTTTCAGGTAATGGGAGGTCTGGATGGAGACATGTTCAACTATTACAAGATGCTTATGCTCCAAGGCCTCATCGCTGCACGCAAGCACATGGAGAAGGTCATCCAGATTGTAGAAATCATGCAGCAAGGTACTTGTTGGTCTGAAGCTTCAGGAGATCTTCGGGAGCATCTTTCTCTTTCAATAATCATCTGAGAACACTTTATTGTTCAGCTTTTTTTTACAGAACTGTTTGTATGTCCTGCAGGTTCTCAGCTTCCCTGCTTCCACGGCTCCAGCACCATCCGTAACCTGAAGGAGCGTTTCCACATGAACCTGACGGAGGAGCAGCTGCAGGTGTTAGTGGAGCAGATGGTGGACGGCTCCATGCGTTCCATCACTACCAAGCTGTACGACGGCTTCCAGTATCTCACCAATGGCATCATGTGAGCGGCGACTGGGGTGCATACAGACTTCAGAGCTAAAACTGGAAAAAAAAGGCTGCACCACTTTAAAAACCACTCCCAACGTCCGCATCCCATAACCACCCCTGTGTGTCTGCACCCTTCAGACTGATTATCTTTAAAGATGGATTTTTTGTTAGTTTTTTTACTTTGACTGAAGAGGTCTTGAGCTGTGAAGTAACCTTGTCGTCTTTTTTCAACAGCCTTTCCTTTTGTTTTTTGTCATGTCATCTTACAGTACTCTGAATGCCCAGAGTTGAACTTTATCCAGCTTTCCAGTGCCTCATTTAAACACTAAGCTGCTCTGTGACTTCTGGTTTTACTCTCACCTGTGTACTGACTGACTTCGACACCCCATTATATTATCATCATCAGCTTTATTTTGTTCGCATTACCACTTATGCTGTACACTTGGGATGAATGACATTCAGAATTTCGACACACACATACAATGGGACGGGAAACAGGAGATGTTGTATCTACGCCTGTAAATTGCATTGTGAATTGAGGGAATCAGGTGGTAAACATTGCTGCATTGTTCAGCTTTGTGAAGTCAGTGTTACATTAACCGTTTAAGAGATCTTCAGCTCAGCGCCGCACAAACAGCCGTTAAGCCGTGAAACATTTGCTTTAATTTGACCCTGTGAAGAGCACTTTGCCCATAATAGGGTTAATGAAGCTTTTTAATTCAATATGGATTTGTTAAACGTCAAAACACCAAAGACACAGACCAGTGGCTCCGCCAATCATACGAGAGTATTAATCTTTGATTGATTTGATACAAAAGCTAATATAAAATAATTAGGACTTAATTAAAATATCCTGGTCTGTTTTCTAGGTCAAAATAAATGTATAAAGAAACTATTTTGAGTTTCTAAAGGTCTGGACTGAAATGTGGTGGACTGAGAGATATGAACACTATTTATTGCCCTTTTACAAATATTTCATATGCTTATATGACATGTATGAAATAACACTTTCTCAACATGTTCTCTGTGGATTTCATTTCATTTTGTTTGGCACAAGTTACAATGCAAGCTAGATTGTACAGCTAACCTGAATTTATAATGTGCATTCTTACAGCTGACCTCATTCTGAGGTGGGCGGCCATGTTTAAATGTGTGACTGTGAGCCACTGGAGATTTTTTTTCTTTTTCTTTTAACGGAGAGAAGTTCAGATCTGTTGCACAGGAGAAATGGAAAGGGCTATGAAAAAAGCAAGAGAAATCAACACATTAATTCTTTGTTTTTATTTCCTACACATGTACAGGTATAAAATTCCCTGTGTAAAATGTCTAGTTTTTTTTTATTATTATTATTATTGTTCTTTAATTTTGTAGAAACTGGGGCGTGTGTTGAGCCTCGTCTTCTTTCCCTGTGACATCAGTGCTTCTCTTAATAGTTTTAATTCATCCTCTCAGCCACAATTTCCTTTCGTTTGTTTGCCAGTGCAAGGGCAATTTAGACTATGTATGTTTTCAGCAGCTTATCTTTTCTCTTTACTATTTTATACTTCTATTGTTTCAACGTCAAACTTTCCTTTGAAACTTGTAAAACGGACCAGCTCTTATGATCATGTGAATAACCTTCCTTGTGAATGTTCCTTTGTACAATAAATTAAATGTTCCTGTTCCACAAATTGTATATTTTCTAATAGTCTTTTGAAACCCAGTGATTGATATTATTCATTTTTTGTTTTTGGGGCTCATTGTGAATATCACATCAGTTCTAGTGTTGTGTATGTCTAGGTGTATCCTTTACAAAAAAATATTTAAATAACTGATAAAATACTAATAGATACTGTTAAATAGTACAGTAGCCATAATTGTAGTGATTTTGGTGGAAACTATGGTTAACTGAAGCACTTTTAAGGAGTGATGTTAATTTATTTTTTGTTTACATATCTGATGGGTTTCATAAAGGGTGTTGGATATCTCAGAAATAATGTCTTAATACTTAGCAGGGTCGTAGTTAGAAAGCCTGACCCCTTACCTTTTTATAAATAACATTTTGAAAGTGTTGTGAGCCACTGAAATCGTTTTACCTCACTAGCTACAGCCCTGGCCCAGATGCTCATTTTCCTGTGCTTGTAGTGTGCTGTGATTACCTGTGGCGCAGGTAAATCCGTTCAGTATCGTGGGGTGGCGCCGTTATGTGCGAGTATCTGTGATTCCTTCCGCAACCGAAAGAAGGAAAAACTCCGATACCTGCCTACACTTGCTGCTGCATGGACAACACCCGTAAAACTAACCATTTAATCATTTTACAGTGTTTCCGATACATGAAACACTCTATCCAGAGCCGTTTACGCTTTTGGATATAATTAAGAAATTTTATCGGAGGTTATAGATGGAATATCAAATGGACGACTAGTTAAATCCTGGAGTTTCACCTGAAGCTTGCAAGAGTTCCTCGAGGAGTCCACACAGGACTGAAAGTTTATCAAGGGTGTGATACAGGAAGTACCTTTAATTCATAATGGTAAGTGATTTAAAAGGAAAATAAACCTTGAAATTACTTATTAAAATTATTTTTGAGTAGAGTTAATAAATTAAGAGCTGCAGCTGGCTCTAAATCTTGTTAACAAAGTTGTGATTGTACGATAGGTATGGCTACTACTACAACATAGAAGTTGCACTTTAATTGTCGACGAAACAAATGGTTATTTAAGAAGATTTATAAGACATTTGCCCGCTTATTTTTCCTGTCAGAGTGAATCAGTAAAATCTCAAATCATGAGTATGGCCTGAAAAACTATGGTCCAGGAAAAACTTTTGAAAAACATTTAGGATATTAGTAGGTCGACAATGTTTTTCTAGTCTAACACTATCAAACTCGATTTTGGGACATTACATAAACAAGTAACTTCATTAACTTCATAAGTTTCAACATAAACTTCATTAAATCCTAGGATTCAAGACAATTCATACAATTCTATTGATGAAAATGTCAGTGAGTTCCATTGGGGGGAAATCATAAAAATAGAGTTCAAAATCAATTCAAACCTGAAAATAAAACATTTGTGGATTTTTGGGGAGCACACATATTTTCTGAATAACTGTTTATGATTTATGAAAGGAGTAGATACTCTTATTATATGTATCACAGATATTAATTGTCATACTTAATTTTTAATCACCTGACTAAGCATTTGTCTAAAGTTTATTGCTTGGGGGTAAATAGAAAAATGGCTTACAATTCTTTGTTTTGTTGTAGACCTGGACCGCATATGCCTTACTAAATAACATGCGTTTAAATCTAATCTGTACAGGAGCTCAAAGACTCTGTAGTAGTTTTGTTATTGTCATAGTACTGTCTTGTCAAAGTGTCAGAGGCTCAAAAGTCTTATGAGAGCACTCACGACAGAAAGTATTTTATAAATGTCATTTCCTCCTATGTGCATGGTTCCCACTGGCTCTCAGTTAATCAGTATATTCTTACACTTATTAACTCTTTAATTAACTTGTTAACTTATTAATTCTGCTCAACACCAGCCAAATGTTGCAGTGCAACTGTTTAAAGATGTAGAATGCATTTAAAGGTTTATTTACCCAACAGTATGTCAGCATTCGATCACAGGTGACCATAGAGATGTGTTTGAATAAATAACCTGTCCTCTGTCTCTCTCGCACAGGGGAGCAAAGAGAAATATCACTGGCAGACCCAGAATGTTAAGGTCAGTGGTGTGGACGACATGGTCCTCCTCTCCAAGATCAGTGAAGAAGCCATCACAGATAACCTCAAGAAAAGATACATGGATGACTACATTTTTGTATCCTTATGTCTGTAATGTACAATAATTATTTAGTTATTTGGCATACTTAAATGTACACTACCTTTCTAAAGTTCTATCTATCTATCTATAAATCATATATACAACTATGGAAAAAATTAAGTGACCACTTAACATTGATTTCTGAACTTGGAGTGGTCTCTTAATTTTTTCCATAGCTGTATATATAATAATATATATATATATATATATATATATATATTAGTATCTCACAAAAGTGAGTACACCCCTCACATTTCAGCAACCATTTTATGTTCTCAAGGGACAATTCTATAGAAATGAAAATTGAATATACTTTAGAGTAGACAATGTGCAGCTTGTATAGCAGTACAGATTTACTGTCCTCTGAAAATAACTCAACATACAGCAATATCTGATTTGGAGACTGCTGTCCCTTTTCACTGCTCTCCAAATGTCATAAATATGCATTTGAGAGAAGAAAACTGCTGATAGCTTATCTCACATCTCTTTTTTTCAACCTACCAGCTTTTGTTTTTGCCATAACCACAACTCTTCAGACATACATTGGTCCTGTGCTGATATCAGTGAACCCCTTCAAACAGCTGCCATATTTCACAGACCGTGAGATTGAACTTTATCAGGGAGCCGTAAGTACAGCATACCTAAATACATGAATAAGAATTGGAATTCAAGTTCAGATTAATAATCATTCCTGCAGGATAAGACATTTACACATGGCCAGACAGAGCAGAGCAATGCCATTGCATGTCCAGTCTTGCCATTGACTTCCAGAGACTGCCTACGGATTTGTATTTGTTAACATCTTCCACTGGATGGCCAAATCATAGATAGCACAGATGCAAATCAGGAGGTTTTTCTGTTTACGGAATAATGTCACTACCTCAATTTCATGCAAATGTGACTTTTAATTTTTCAAGACCGCCGTATTAAACTCCACGATGTACGTGTATTCTGTCGTTCCCAGGCACAGTATGAGAATCCCCCCCACATCTACGCTCTGGCCGACAATGTGTACCGCAACATGATGATTGACTCAGAGAACCAGTGTGTGATTATCAGGTCAGGGATCAAGGATCTGACGCCCTCACCATGAGGCATCTTGAAAGTATTTGTGTGGTATCAAATGTTTGCATTATATGTGGTCTAAATGTGTCTGTTACAGCGGAGAGAGTGGAGCAGGAAAGACAGTGGCAGCCAAGTACATTATGAGCTACATCTCCAAAGTCTCTGGAGGTGGGCCTAAAGTTCAGGTGAGTTTATTGTCTGCTAGATCAGGGTTTCCCAAACTGGGGTTTGCAAATCTCTTGGGCTTTGTGAGGAAGTTTAGGGAGTTTGATGAAAAGCTGATAATTCATTAAATATAATAAAATGAATAAATGAATGTATATTAAATTCAGTAAATATAAAATTAATAATAATTAATAAAATAAATATTAAAACAGTAAAGAAAAACGCTTACTAAGAAAAGATTAAGTGTTTTATTTGTTGACTTGAATGTCATGTCACCATTAACCAACATCAGAGAACCATGAACATGCAAATGTGTTGCTAAATTAACTTAAAATCTCAGGGAGGTACCTCAAGTAAATATTTTAGGTCAAACAGGTGTGGCTGACAAAAAGTTTGTGAATCCCTGGGCTAGATGGCCATTTGCTTAAAAAGAGCCAGACTGAACTCAACCCAAAATCTATGTGAACTCATGGGTGTGGTTGTTTCTTTTGTTAATATTGCCCACATTTTGTGCTTATTGTATGTGTAATGTTGCACACTTGAAATTACCTAGATGGTTATCTGAGATCAAAAACAGTGATCTCTTTGTTTTTTCTGTGGCATTGAACAGTTTGCTACCAGATTTAAGTATATGGTATGAATCAGGAACTATAAAATGATCATTCAAACTGCTTTTCATAGTTTAAACAAATGAACAGTGTTTAGTGTACAAGTCAAGTGTTTATCATACATGGCATACTTGAACTGTCTGTGATGTCATGTTGTTTCTTCTTTCCTTGTTTAGCATGTTAAAGACATCATTCTCCAGTCTAACCCCCTCCTGGAGGCTTTTGGGAATGCCAAAACCTCCCGCAACAACAACTCCAGTCGCTTTGTAAGTCTTGCTGCAATGATTAGTCTCAAACTAATATATATATATACACACACACACACACACACACACACAATACTAATATATATATTCTGTGTATAATTTTATATATAATTCTAATTTTGTTAAAAGTAAAATGTATTAATCATTCATTTTAAAAGTACATACAATCATTTTAAATTCTATAAATATATTGCAAATTATAAAATAATATTGAAATTTTAATCAAATAAAATATTTTTTTATATTATTTTAAAGATTTTTTCAGAAGGAGCATGTTAGCTTCTCTTCTGTTCAGTCTCTGGAATAGGTGTGCTATCTAGTTTTAAGAATGTGATTTGGAGCATGCTGGTTCTCAACATGTCATAGCTTGTTGGCTGTTGCAGGATGTGCTTGCTGGAGTGCAGTTTGTGTGTGTGTGTAGACTGAAGTTGTAGTTCAGTAGGCTTTACTGTTCATTTCCTTTTCTGCAGTAGTACTGTATGTCAACACATAATACGTAATAATATCAGTGTGCAAGCTTTGAGTTCACTGCATGATATGTTTATTTCATACCTCAGGGAAAATACTTTGAAATACAGTTCAGCCGAGGAGGAGAACCAGATGGTGGAAAGATCTCTAACTTCCTACTGGAAAAATCCAGAGTAGTGTCTCAGAACCATGGGGAAAGGAATTTCCATATATACTACCAGGTAAATCTGTGAACTCAAGGAAACACGTCTAAGAAAAGATCATTGCAGGGAGTGATGTGTAATGCAAGTTGACAAATTGTTGTGTGTCATGTTAGGTCAGTATGATTTAAGGCCAATTGTGGATTGTATTGTGTCATACTAGTAGCTTATGCTACTTAATCAGGGCAGTATTGAAGATTAGAGTTTTTAAATTGCATGAAAGTCCTGTATGTTGTTAATACCACTGGCTTATCTCCGATGTTTCTGTTTCAGCTCTTGAAAGGAGCCACCAAGGAACAGAGAGAGAATTTAGGCGTCACAACCCCTGATTACTACTTCTACTTAAACCAGTCCAGCACCTACACTGTGGAGGACGTCAATGACAAGAAGGAGTTTGAAGACACAATGGTGGGTGTAAAACATTGTATCCTAATACAAACCACCTAGTTGTGTTCCTGCCATTCAGTATATACAATCTCATAATGATAAATTATAAATATTACATTTTTAGGCTGCCATGTCTGTGGTCGGCCTTTCTGTGGATGCACAGGATACTGTGCTGCAGATTGTGGCAGCAATCCTCCATCTTGGAAACATCGCTTTCAGAGAGGAGGGAAATTATGCTGTGGTGGAGAGTGAAGACTGTGAGTTTATGCTTGTAATTATTCATTTAGCAGGTCTGTGTATCTGATTTCAAGTGAGAAGTACAAAACAAGAAATTCTTGTATACGGATAAGTATCTTACCTAATGTAATGTAAATTCACTTTCTCACTCTGCTGCAGTCCTGGCATTCCCGTCATACCTTTTGGGAATCAATCAGGATGGTCTAAAGAGCAAATTGACCAGTCGCATCATGGACAGCAAGTGGGGTGGCAAGACGGAGACTATTTCTGTCACCTTAAATACGGAGCAGGCCTCCTTCACTCGAGACGCCCTGTCTAAAGCACTGTATTCTAGACTCTTTGACTACTTGGTTGATGTAAGTCAATCTGCTAGATTCAAATTACCAAAAAAATATGTTTCGTGTTCCTACGTATAGTATATCCCAGGGTTGCCAAAAGTATTGGTACTTCGGTACCAAGTCGGTACTGAAATTTAAAAAAATGTGACGATACCAGAATTTCTGCAGTACCGGTAGTACCAGGTATATTCGGCACCCGCTGCTAGGCGGCTGTTTTGAAATGCCCCCATGTGTATCCGTGTAAGCGATTTACATACACATCTGTTGAGCACTTGAACGTCATAGCCAATCAGAGGTGTTTAAGTTAGTCAGAATCTGCTCAACACCTCTCAAAACACTGGAGTTTTCATTCACCGCGTTCTTTAAAGTTCTGCACTCTGGCGAATCCTTACCAACAAATCGAAAACACGATGTAAATAAGAGATGCATTATGCAGTGTAGACAGCTTTTTTGATTATAGTGGGAGTTTTCGTAGGAGTGTAGCTCTCAATGAGCAGGCACGCCAACTGAGTATTGGCCAACGCTGTACATGTGAGCAGCACGACGCATACGTGTCGCACGTCCTGATATTGCTGAGTTAGATGTGTTCCTGGGTAGGGCTGCACGATTAATCGCATGAGATTGTCATGCGTGTCTCGTCAGTAAAGCCGGTTCTGTGATTAGCGGTAAATGTCCATCACCTGCTTTCAAATGGAGCGGCACTTAATATACAGAGCCGTAGTTCGCGGACAAGCTACGCAATATCGCGTTCATAACCGCTTGCGATTCATCTGCGATTATGAACGTGCAGCCCTATTCCTGGGTCAACGTATTTTTCTAAAATTTAGTCTTAACCCTATTCCTACCCCTAAACCTAACCCTACCCATAAGTTATCCCAAAAATCAGAGGGAAATGATAGATGAATAACACTGATGTAGAAGCACCAATTCATGATTTTAAGCCTAAACTTGACATAAGCTGTAAACTTGTCCCTCAAATCTGATTGGTTGATTTGAATGTTGTTCCAGAATCAACAAAAATGTTGAACTCATCAATATCAGGTTATGCCATACGTGTCTGCTGATCCAGGAGCTGGCCAATAATGAGTCGGCGTTCTGATGTAGAACCTGGAAGCGCTGAACAGTGTTTACAATGTAAACTTCACTTGGTCGTTTTATAAACAATGTTTAATTATAAACATTTGAAGGCTACATTTTAATTGTATTATTTACTTTATAATAATTATTATCATCATAAATAATAAACTCTCAATTAATTTTATTAAAAAAGAAAATCAAATAGTTAAAGGATTAGTTCACTTTGAAATGAAAATTAGCCCAAGCTTTACTCACCCTCAAGTCATCCTAGGTGTATATGACTTTCTTCTTTCCAATGAACATAATCGCAGAAATATTAATAAATATCCTGACGCATCCGAGCTTTATAATGGCAGAAAATGAAAGAAAGTGTCTCCATCCACATCCATCCATCATAAATACGTGCTCCACACGGCTCCGGGGGGTTTAATAAAGACCTTCTGAAGCAAGCGATGCGTACGTTGAATACGGAAGGCGGCTCGTGCGGAAGCTAGATATTTTACTTCATAACTTGTTAAATATCAATATATTTTTTTTACACAAACGCATCATTTGCTTCAGAAGGCCTTTATTAACCCCCCGGAGCCGTGTGGAGCACGTATTTATGATGGATGGATGAATGTGGATGGAGACACTTTCTTCTTGATCCCTGTCACTGCCATTATAAAGTTCGGATACATCAGGATATTTATTAATATTTCTGCAATTATGTTCATCAGAAAGAAGAAAGTCATATACACCTAGGATGGCTTGAGGGTGAGTAAAGCTTGGGCTAATTTTCATTTCAAAGTGAAATAATCCTTTAAATAAATTGGTAAAATATTTCCTGCTACGGTACCGAATGGCTGTGGTACCGAAACCGGTACAGAGAATCATGGAATTTTACTGGTATTGGTACTGATTACTGGAATTTTGGTACCGTGACAACCCTAGTATATACTACTTCAAAAGTTTGGGGTCAGTAAGAATTTTTTGTTGAAAGACATTAATACTTTTATTCAGCAAGGAAGGCTGCATTAAATTGATATTGAAATAATAAGTGACAGTAACGACATTAATAATGTTACAGTAGATTTCTATTTCAAATAAATGCTGTTTTTATCTTTCTATTCATCAGAGAATCCCGAAACAAAATGTGCCACAGTTTCCACAAAATATTAAGCAGCACAACTGTTTTCAACATTGATAAGAATAAGAAATGTTTCATGAGCACCAAATCAGCATATTAGAATGATTTCTGAGGGATCACGAGACAAGGTTCTGAAAATTCAGCTTTGCCATGACAGAATGAATGAGGCATTTATATGAATGAGGTATTTATATAGCTCTTTACTATTGTACACCCAAAGCACTTTACAATCATATCAGGGGGTCTCCAGAATAACAGCGCCAGGGTGCTCACCACACACCAGCTTAGGTGGAGAGGAGAGAGTCATAGAAGCAATTCAAAGGATGAGGATTATTAGGAGGCCATGATTGATAAAGGCCAATGAAGGGAATTTGCCCAGGACACTGGGGTTACACCCCTTCTCTTTACAAAAACTGCTATGGGATTTTAATGACCACAGACAGAGAGTCAGGACCTCGGTTTAAGATCTCATCCGAACAACTGTGCTTGTAACAGTATAGTGTCCCCATCACTACACTGGGGCATTAGGACCCACACAGACCACAGGGTGAGCACCCCGTGCTGGCCTCACTAACACCCATGAGGTCTCCCATCCAGGTACTGACCAAGCTCAACCCTGCTTATCTTCAGATGGCAACCAGTCTTGGGCTACATGGTGATATGGCTGTAATAGGAATATATTACATTTTAAAATATTTCTCAGTATAACTGTTTTACTGTATTTTTGATCAAATAAATGCAGCCTTTTTGAGTGTGAAACACTTCTTTCAAAATATTAAAATATCTTACTGACCCCAAACTTTTCAGTAGTTTATATGTCTCAAAAAGCAAAAGAAAATTCATTTAAATTAGTTTCCGCTTGCATTTGCAGGCCATAAACAAGGCAATGCAGAAAGACCGTGAGGATTTAAACATTGGAGTTCTGGACATCTATGGCTTTGAAATCTTTCAGGTGAATTTAGTTACATTTTCTAAATTACATTTAGAAAAAAATAATAATAATTACATTTAGAAAAATTACATTTCTATCAAATTTTTACTCATCATATTCATTTTAAATTACCTCATGCCTTTTTTTTTTCTCCAGAAAAATGGATTTGAACAATTCTGCATTAACTTTGTGAATGAAAAACTGCAGCAGATTTTTATTGAGCTCACACTAAAAGCAGAGCAGGTGAGAATAATGATTTTTAATAAACCAATGCAAATAGGCCTCTATAGAAGTGTTTGCTAATGTTTTCCGCTAACTCATTTGCAGGAAGAGTACGTGCAAGAGGGAATCAAATGGACCGCCATTGAGTACTTTAACAACAAAGTTGTATGTGATTTAATTGAGTCCAAAGTGGTGAGTTTACACTTTCAGGGTTTTCTGCATCAAAATGGTTATCATGCATAACATCGCCCGTTCAACTAATGGCATCTAATGTTCACCTTAATAACCCAGAATCCTATTGGCATCATGAGCATCTTGGATGATGTGTGTGCCACCATGCATGCAAAAGGAGAGGGTGCAGACCAGACTCTGCTGCAAAAGCTGCAGTCACAAATTGGCACTCATGAGCATTTCAACAGCTGGAACAAAGGTTTCATAGTGCACCACTACGCAGGCAAGGTAAGAGACACTTTTCAAATGTTCAAATAGAGCTCTATATATAGCTAAATGTCTATTTAGAAAACATCTTTAGCAAAATAAAGTTTCAAACTCAGGAATAAATGGTAAACAGTATAAAATGCATCTTTTTGATGGTCGGCAGTAGTGTGGTTTAGAGGCCTTGTTACCATATACCAGACCGACCCATGTCCTAGGTATTCGTCAAAGTTTTGGACTTGAAACCTCTCGGGTCAGACCTCAGGTTTCCGGATCGAAGTGTACTCGTGTAGACCTCTAGTGTGGCTACAACACTGCCCCCCTGTGGATGTAGTTTGTGTGAATCTCATAGGTTGGATTTTTACTAATTAAACGTACTGATTGAATCTTTTTTATTTTATTTCCATAAAACAGCAATCATTTATCAAGCTTTCAACAGAGTTCTTTGGCCCAGCACAAGCAGTTGGATGGTTGGATTGAAATATAGCTGAATATAGATGTGTTTGTTTTAGAGAGTGCTTCCAGCAAGTAGAGTCACACTAATATTGATTGTCTTCCTGGTGAGAGTAATAAGAGCCCTTATTTCCAGGTGTCTTATGATGTGAGCGGCTTCTGTGAAAGGAACAGGGATGTGCTGTTCAGTGACATCATCGAGCTCATGCAGAGCAGTGAGTTGTAAGTGGTTATTTGGATATTTTATCTGTTTTTTTGTTTTGTTTAGTTTTTTAGCCCAGGTCAGCTGAAGCTTTTTAAAAGCCCCTAAATGCACTCATGCACTGATGCAGAACATCTGCAGTTCAGCTGTATTTCCTTAATGAAATAATAAGTTGCATAAATAAATCATAAAATCAATATGGTGTAGCATTTTTATGGAGGAAGATGAGTTGTTTTTCTTCTTGTGAGAGATATTCTGTGGTGTATTACTTCACTAGAGACAGCTCTGATTATGTCTTCCATAAACGATATTAGGGTTTCAGAGATGTTTGAAATGGTAAATCCCTTTTTCTGGTCATCCCCATAGCGCCTTCATCAAAGATCTGTTCCCAGAGAACCTTGAGGCTGAGAAAAGGGGCCGTCCCACCACTGCAGGTTCAAAGATTAAGGTGAAATAATAGACTTATAAAATATAGAAATGCACTCTTAAAAGCTGAACTAGAAACATTCCTATAATTTGATTTAAACCATGTATTCTGTTTACTTACATTTTGTGCCTGGTGAGTGTTTTGGAGCCTGTGTATACTACAGTTTTGTGCTATATATGAATGTGATATTATGCTCATAAATTTATGTGATGCTATTGTTAATTTTCTGTCTTTGATTTTCTCTCTTCTCCCCTTACAGAAACAAGCAAATAATCTTGTCCAGACATTAATGAAATGCACCCCACACTATATTCGATGCATCAAGCCCAACGAGACCAAAAAGCCTCGTGACTGGGAGGAAAGCCGTGTCAAACACCAGGTGGAATATCTGGGACTGCGAGAGAACATCCGTGTGCGCAGGGCCGGCTACGCCTTCCGACGTGTCTTCAAGAAATTCCTGCAAAGGTAAAATCACCACCACTAATGCCTGTCAGGATGCCAAATGCTATGTATGGGAATTTTGATAAGTTGCACTTATAAAATGCAATGTACTATAATTAATTGTTCTATTATATTTGCTCAGATATGCCATCTTGACCAAAGAATCATGGCCCCAGTGGCGTGGAGATGAAAAACAGGGTGTCCTGCACCTTTTAAAATCTGTCAACATGGACTCTGACCAGTACCAGTTGGGCAAGACCAAAATCTTCATCAAGGCCCCAGAATCTGTATGTATTATGCTGCGGTCATACTAGACTTTGAGCACGTAAAATTTTTTATGGACACATCAACGGTTGCAAAATGACATCACACTCTGTGGCGTATTTTTTTAAAAACATAATTCAACATATGATACATCAAAAATGTACTCCACTTTACTGCAGTCCTGCAAATGTAAATTTTCATTTTTTTAATTAAGCTAAAATGTCAAGCTGTGGCATATTAGTCTTTTGTTGGTTACACGTCTTCACGTGATACGAATTCACTTGAATTTTGGAACACAGCGAAATGCGAAACTTATTTGCTTGAGCATGCATTTCCTGTCCCACATTTTCTCAATCGTATGAATGTAAGTCAGTGGCACAAAAAGTGTAATGCGACCACCCCTTTAGTTTGTAAGTTGAAGGTAATAATGTGAACGGATAATTTCACAGTTGTGATTTAATGTGATGTTTTCTGAATTATGAGAAATGATAATCTAATTCATTAAATGAACATTTGGGGCTGTGTTATTTTCCTGTGTTGCCATTGTAACTCATTTCTTCAGAGGTGGGTCTGTTTATTTTCGTCAAGGACAAATTGAATTACTTCTCAGTTTGGCTACTTAAATGCATTCCTTGGGCGTTGTGCAAAAGATTAAAAGTAATTCAGTCATGTTAAGTGAATATTAAGAATTTCTTCAGCTGTTGTTCAAATGGCTTCTTGTTGGCTATGTTTATAAAGAATAGACTCTGCATGTTCAGGCAATAGTCTTGTGAACTTTAATGGGTAGAAACACTTCTCAAAGTTGTTTTGGTGATTTTGTGGTTGTCTTTGCATTTTGTTGATACTCTGAAATCGCAGTGATGACTATGAAATTAAGTATGACATGTTGATCTTCAGTTGTTCCTGCTGGAGGAGATGAGGGAAAGAAAATACAATGGATATGCTCGGGTAATCCAACAAGCCTGGCGCAAACACATCGCTGTGCGCAAGTATGTCCGCATGCGAGAGGAAGGTGAGAGCAAACTCAGATTTTCACGTTGATGCATGCAGAATAATAATTTAGACACTTTTTATAGATATATATGTGTCTGGATCCCATTGTTCTTCTTCTGTATCAGTCAATAAAAGCTTCAAATAAACTATAAGGCCTTGGGAATACAATCAGATGAAATTCGTGTTAAATCACATTGCTGTTTTACTGATTCCAGCCTCTGACCTCCTGTTGAACAAGAAGGAGAGACGAAAGAACAGTCTGAACCGCAATTTCATGGGAGACTACATTGGCACGGACAACCATCCGGAGATTCGGCAGTTTGTGGGTCGTAGGGAAAGGATTGACTTTGCTGATGTGGTGGTCAAATACGACCGCAGATTTAAGGTATGATTCAAAGTCCCATTTAACAAACTGAAACTCATGGATCACTTCCTCTGTAACTGTTTAGTAGTATTTTGTGCTAGATTACTGAAGCTGCTCAACAACAGATGTTTCGTCCTGCACATTGTAGTTCATCTCACATATTTTATGAGATCACATACTCATATGCTGTTTCAACACCCACAGACTGTCAAGCGTGACCTCATTCTCACCCCTAAGTTCCTCTATCTGATTGGACGTGAGAAGGTGAAACAGGGTCCTGAGAAAGGCCAGATCCGGGAGGTCTTGAAAAGGAAGATTGAGGTGGAGAAGATCCAGTCTGTCTCTCTTAGGTACTTTATCATGCAATATGCATGATAACCTTTAGGACTTGAATGTTCTCCCTATTACAGCTTCAAAATGCTTAATAAATCATACAATTACAGCATAATGAAAAATCTCAATGTTTTCTAACACTAAAGAACTTGAGCAAGCATTTAAAGGGTTAGTTCTCCCAAAAATGAAAATTCTGTCATTAATTACTCACCCTCATGTCGTTCCACACTCGTAAGACCTTTGTTCATTTTTGGAATACAAATTAAGATATTTTTGATGAAATCCATGAGCTTTCTGGCCTCTGATAGACTGCTACGTTATTACTACTAATTCAAGGCCCAGAAAGGTAGTAAAGACTTCGTTAAAATACTCCATGTGACAACAGTGGTTCAACCTTAATGTTATGAAGAGACGAGAATATTTTTGTGCGCTAAAAGCAAACAAAAATAATGAGTTTATTCAGCAATTCTTCCCTGTCAGTCTCCTATGAGGTTCACATAGTAAACACAGTGCAGCACTTCCGTGTTCAACGTCAGAACACTGGCTCAGTATTGGTTGACGCTGTTCACGTGAGCACCACGACGCATGCGTATGATGCTGACGCAGGAGCCGGCCAATACTGAGTCGGCGTTCTGATGTAGAACCTGGAAGCGCTGCACTGTGTTTACTATGTGAAAAGCATAGGAGACTGACATGGAAGAGAAGAAATTGTTGAATAAAGTAGTTATTTTTGTTTGTTTTTTGTGCACAAAAAGTATTCTCGTCACTTCATAACATGAAGGTTGAACCACTGTAGTCACATGGACTATTTTAATGATGTCATTACTACCTTTCTGGGCCTTGAAAGTGGTAATAACGTTGCAGACTAACAGAGATCAGAAAACTCTCGGATTTCATCAAAAATATCTTAATTTGTGTTCCGAAGATGAACCAAGGTCTTACAGGTGTGGAATGACATGAGGGTGAGTAATTAATGACAGAATTTTCATTTTTGGGTGAACTAACCCTTTAAGCATGTTTGAATTGCATGATGATGATGGGTGGATCTCTTTCCTCAGCACACTACAGGATGACCTCTTCATACTGCACGAGGATCAATATGACAGTGTTCTGCAGTCTGTCTTTAAAACGGAGTTCCTCAGTCTGCTGTACAAGCGTTACGAGGAAAAAACACGGAAAAAGTTGCCACTCAAGTTCAACAACCTGTGAGCAATGTTTCCCTCATTGTGAAATTTACCATGTGCTGTATTACATGATACTCAGAAAAAGTATCATGTGCATATGTTGGTCTTGTAATTCTAATATTCAACATTTTTCTCTCTCAGACTTGAATTTAAGGTGAAGAAAGGGCGATGGGGTCCGTTTGCATCTGCTGGCTCTCGACAGATCCAGTTTCAGATGGGTCAGGGGGACGATGCAGTTCTGAAGCAGAGCAGTAAGGGCCTGACTGTCAGTATTGGCCCCGGTTTGCCTAAAAACGCAAGTGAGTGTGTGTTGAAATTTTGTATTTTAGTAAAACTAGTTTATGGGGTTGCAGTACCAAGGGATAGTTCCCCTAAAAATGAAAATTCTGTCATCATTTACTCACCCTCAAGTCGTTCCAAACCCAAATGAATTTCTTTCTTCTGCTGAACACAAAAGAAGAAATTTTAGGAATGTCGGTAACCAAACAGTTGATGGGCCCCGTTGACTTCCGTAGTATTTTTCCTCATACTATGGAAGTCAATGGTGACCTTCAACTGTTTATTCAAAATATCTTCTTTTGTGTTCAGCAGAAGAATATGTGAATTTTCAGGCATCAGTGTCACATGATCCTTCAGAAATCATTCTAATATGCTGATTTGATGCTCAAGATTTCATCTTGTTATTATCAATGTTGAAAACAGTTGTGTTGCTTAATATTTTTGTGGAAACTGTGATACATTTTTATAACATATTTATCAATTCTACAGGACCAACACGGCGTGACAACCGAAAGAGCAGGTACATGGGCAACCAGAATCGCAATGTAGGCCAGAATTCACGTGGTAAGACCACAGTTTTATGTATTTCACAAGAATTGCTACTAAACTGTTTTAGAAATGGTTTTAAAATGTTTTTATGGCTTGTGATTTCAGAAGCTCCCAAGTCCAAATCTGATGGTGGAGGTAGAGGAACCCAAGGGCAGCCTGCCGTTAGGAACTCTCTGCTCCGTCAGCAGTCCAGTATGGATCAGCCCACCCTTCCCCGACTCCAGGGATCTCGCCGCAGTCAGCACGAGAGCCAGATCTACTCTGATATGGGCTTCATGAAGGTTCCTGATCAAGGCGTGGCAGGGTGAGATGATGGATCATATGACAGCAGGAAGCTCAGATGAGTGTTATTATCAGAATTATATCCTCCATGCCATACTGACTGAAGACTTTACAATCTCATAACCTGATCAGCTGGAACTTGCTTTCAGTACATGGCAGGCAATTGTGTACATGACAAAATTAGGTTAATTATGTTTTTAAAAAAAATTGTATTTCTATTTTCAGTTTGTCATTTGAATTTAATTTAGTTTTCACTCTATCAATTTTAGTTTAGTTTGATCAGAGATACCTTAAACTAAAAATAATGTTTTGATTTTGATTTTTTTTTTCATTATTTTAGTCATTTTTGTAGTCATGGAAATGTATTTTAATTCAGTTTCAGGATTTACCAGTTAGTTTTTTGTTTTAGTCCAATTATTAGTGTTTCTGGTTATTTCAGTCTTTCAAAGAAAATATTCTCTCTTTTCTCTCAGGATGCATCGCAGACGTTCGAAAGAGTACAAGCCTCTCCCAGGGTCAGGGCGACCCAAACCCAAACCCCGCACCCCACAATGCAGAGCACTCTATACTTATGATGCTCAAGACACAGATGAGCTCGGCTTTCAAACAGATGAAATCATAGATATCCTAAGTGAAGGTAATCTATTTTTATACCATTAATAGTGAACTTTATACAGACTAAGTGAATTCTGCACTAACCCAAGATGTGCTGTCTGACCAGACCCCTCAGGTTGGTGGCTAGGCCGTCTTCGAGGAAAGGAAGGCGTGTTTCCTGGCAACTACGTTGAGAAGATCTAAACTGGCATGCTATTGGACAAAATGTGATTCATTGCAGAAATTAGATCAAGAAGAACAAAGCATCAGCATTATATCAAAGCAGCTTGGTGCCAGATCATACCCCCAAGTGCATTGATGGTTACTGCAAAAGGTGCCACTCTTGACAAATATTCAGTAGGATCCTTCTTTAGACCCCCGATTAACTTTTTGTGTGATACATTTTTTTTTTTTAGAAAGTAATATTAGACATGTATGTAGAAGAAAAACTATAATGTTGTTTTACCATAGGTTTTTAAATGTTTTTGGAGAATAGAATGAATACATCAATATTTTAATGTACTGTATTTTACTGAAGTTGTATTTTTAAATATCCAAATTCTTCTTTTTTAACGATATTGTGCAATTGTATAAAATCAGAAAAGCTGTTTTCAGATATTCGGAGAACAAAAATAAAATGGAACCATTTTTGGTAAATTTTTCCATTATAAGCATCATGAAAAGTGTTTTAATGGCTTGTTAGTTCATTTGACAAGCACAATTTTCCCCCTTTATAGACAAATTGCCTAATTAAACCGCAAGATAGAGTGATAAATATATCATCAATGATAAATATTTTTGGCTAATTTTCTTCAGAGAAACGTAATTTTCAAAAGTGATAAAATAATTTTGTCAACGTTTAGAAGTACACTAGCGTAGAGTTGGTCTCAAAGGTAACACACATGGACTAAAAACTACAAACTCTCACTCATTATGGTCTTTCGTGACACCTCAGAACTACATTTTCCAGCACATAATGTGACGTCAGGACGTAACTCGAGACGCGCATTACGTCTGTTCTCTCGCAAACCTCTGAATTCCGAGTGGTATAACTTGCACACAGTGAACTGCAGAGACACTTCACATTTCAGAGGCAGTCGAGGGCATTTTTATACTCCTTTAGGATATTTCGTTACGTGAAAACCTTCGGGCTCCGTGTAACAATGGAGGCATATTTACGGAGTTGTCGTGATGTGATTAAGGTAAGACTATGGTACTGTACGCTTAAAGAGAGGGTTACGCGTGGTATGCTATATTGTCTACTACCATTTTACCCACTTAAAAAGGGGCCAATGGCCAGTTCTTGCTCTGTCTGTGTGATGAGACATTCAGAAACATGAGTGTGTTTGCCGTATATTATAGCTTGGTGAGAAAAATAATGTATGCTGCTTTGTTTAACGTACACTCGATATTGACACAAGTCATATGGCATGACGCGCGTGCATAGACCCTGGCCGCATGCGCCAATGACAAGCGACCACATGCGTTGAGAGAAAGAGAGAAAGCACACAAGTCTGTTTGTTTACATTTATTATTTCTATAATAATGGTAAGTTTTATTATATTTTTTTATACGAAAAGAGTTAGCTCGTGTGTTTTTATATCACTTATATCAATGACATGCATACACACACACACACACATATATATATATTTATATATTCAATATATATACATACTGAATACAGTTTTGCTATGATTTCAGTTTAAAAAAGGTCAGATTTTTAAGCTGATTGGTGCAAATTCATCTGCAATATGTTGACCATTTTCTGGCAGTGTGTTTAGTCAATAAGAAAAATTCCCACTATTCTAGTTTTACAGTTTAATGTGCTCGGTTTCAAGGATGAAGGTGTCCCTATTTGCAGAGACAATAACACCTGCTGTCCATTACATATGATCCTGACAGCATCTGTCCAACAGCAGTGCATCTCTGTACCCTAAACACTGTTGTTTTAAACCCAAACACCCTGACACCTGTGCTCACCAACTGCTGGGCAGATATTATGAAGTCCTGTGTTTACTTTGAGACTCTCAGCTCATGGAAGCAAGCAGAGATGGGTTCTTTAATTCAGTCAATGATTGAAGAAATTTTTCGGTTGCACTTGTGGTTAAAGTGCTTTTTGTCTGCATTGAAGCATGAGGTTGCAAATAGAGCGCACACTGGAGTTCTGCCCACACTGACCCAAGACCCACAGGTTCTGTACTGTTTACTCACCATCCCGTGGTCCATTTCACATTGCGGTGACTAACTTCCTGCGCTGTCCTCTGGCCATGCACATATGGACATGAATAAGCATGTTTTTCCTGCACTTCCCCATCTAAGAAGGTTTTTGGTGATGATTATCACATGAGAGAGAGGGAGCTTGCCAAAATCTCACCCTAAACAAGCCTCGCCCCTGGTCTGTGCCAGCTGTGAGCTCAGTCAGTCTGTGTTGACAGTCCGTTGTTCAGTATTTAAAACAAACCCCAGCTGGTTGCCCAGATCAGAGTACATCATTTAATGCTGACGTCACAGATGGCTTCTGTATTCGGCTGGAGTAATGGAGAAGGCCAAATGCTAATTAACGCTGGACGAGGAGTCATCATGGGGAGAGATAAAAGGCTTTATGGAATCCAGGGTGATGCATTCAGTGTTATTCTATTAAAATTGCTCTTCATCTTACAAGTGGTCCAGTAAATAGACTTCAATATAGAGTTGTGGGTTCTCAAACTCCAAAAAAGAAAGAAAAAAGCATATTTTAAGTAACAAATGTAGTCTATAATAACTACACTGTTTGAAATTGTGGGTCAGTATTTATTCTAGAAAGTAATACATTTATTTAGCAAGGATGCATTTAATTGATCAAAAATGACAGTAAAGACATTTATAATGTTACAAAACATTTCTATTTCAAATAAATGCTGTTCTTTTGAACTTTCTATTCCTCAAAGAATCATGAAAAAAAAAGTATCAAAGTTTGGTTTTCTCAAAAATATTAAGCAGCATATCTGTTTTCAATATTGATAATAAGAATTTTTTCTTGAGCACAAAATCAGCATATTGGATAATTTTCTGAAGGATCATGTGACACTGAATGACTGCTAGAAATTCAGCTTTCCCATCACAGGAATAAATTATATTTTAAAATATATTATTTAAAATACAAAAAGTTCATTTTAAATTGTTGTAATATTTCACAGTTTTACTGTTCTTATAATTTAAATGTATAGTATAATAAAATAAATGCAGCCTTAGTCAGTAAAATAAACTTTTTTCAAAAACATTATCAAATCTTACCAACAAACTTTTGAACAGTAGTATATATTCCAAGTCTTCAGAAGCCTGTGTTATTTTAGTATCATTGAGATACTATTATACTTTTATTATTTTTAATTCGTTTTTATTGTTATATTTTTTAATTTATATTTTAGTTTTAATAATTTTCTTTTTTTTATTATAAAATGAATATTATTATTATTATTAAAATAGTCTTTTAATAATTTGTT
>RJVU01062584.1:6992327-7052235 GCA_003731715.1 Anabarilius grahami | reverse complement strand
ATATAGTTTTTATTAATTTTTATTTCAGTTTTTGTTTTAGTTTTAATACATGAAGTTAAACCAAATTAAAGTGAGAAATGTTGCCTTAGGAACTAGCTGAAATAAAATAAGTTTACATTTTTTATATTTTATTTTATTTCAGTAACAAAATGTTTTATGGTTTTAGTTAACTATAATTACCTTTGTTAGGAACAACACTGAAATTTAAGTTATTATGCTCTGAAAATCTTCAATGTCCTCCACCATATCTCTCAAATCTCATTTGCGCTTCTGTATGGCTACTTGGCTACTTCCACACTGTCAGTTTTTGGGGTTGACAACCGCATTTACTTACAGGTGTCTCGAAATGTCCCGTTCACACAGAAACATACAATAGCTTCTCAAATACTGTCTGTATGAACGTGCATTGGGAGTCAATCGTGTATTCTCTAAACAGTGATATCAAAGATGGCGACGTCCATAAAACTGCAGCAGAAATCTTCATTAACCGATAGCAGCTTTTATATCTGGGTGGAAAGCAGAGTATTTGAGTCACACCTAGAACACAAAACTGAACGGAGAACAGTGACTGGATCTAAAACCTTCCGATGACACACAGCTCATATCTAGTATCTAGACATAACTAGCTGTCCAGTCCGGTTCCGTTCACACAGCTTGGGTTTTCCGAGAATGCGGTTGTGACGTAACCATATTAAAGACTCAAATACAGAACTGACAGCCGATTCTGTTGCTTTGAACATGGCCTATATTCATACTTGCTGTGCTATTGATTACAAGACATTATTTGACATTGTTGACCTTAAAATGTCTTCACATGGCAAGTTTGAATATGTGGAAGTGCAAATGAGATTTGAAAGTTATGGCAGAAAGGAAGATTTTCAGCTAATAACAGACTTGCATTTCAGCTCTGTTCCTCACACAAATATACCATTTTGCTATCTTGTACATAGGTTGTATGGACTACTTATATGGAGTTTCTTCTTTGTCCTTTCTTGATAACCCTTGATCACTGTATGGTTTTATTGTATGAACAAGAGCAGTGTCGACATCTTCTTTTATGTTCCATGGAAGAAAGAAAGTCCTACAGGTTTGGAACTCAAGAAGTTGAGTAAATGATGATAGAATTGTCATTTTGGGATGAACTATCCCTTTAAGAACAAATACTAAACAGAAAAAAACGAGTTATGTTGTCATCCATGTTATCATCTGTTAAAGGCATACACTGCTGTACTATATCTGTTTAGAAGCCACAGAATGTGTTTTATCTTTGACATTGCACCACACCTCACACTGGCTGTCAATGATATAGAGTGACTGGTTGATCATAAGTTCAACATTGTATGTCAGATGAAGCTCTGAATGGAGCTGGAAGTCTTCACAGCCTATTGGATGCATTTTCAGCCTGTCATGTAGTTTACTTGCTGTAGATATTTGTGCGTATAGACATTTTAGTTTGGTATTTCAGCCTGCAGTTTAATAGAGGCCACCAAAGCCTTATTATGAAGAACTAGGCTTGCAGTTATACGTTATGAATTCCTGTCCTATATTAGTCCAACAGCCTGTGACATTATTCGCCTTCATTCTCAGGCTTGTAGTAAGAACAGCCCAGGGCTGCATGTCGTAATGGGAAATGAGGCTTGTGATGTGGACTCCATGGTATCAGCCCTGACCTTCGCCTACTTTCTTTCAAAGGTATGCAACGCCCAACCTAATCAACCGTATTTGCTGTGGTGTTTTTGGAAAGCTTGAGAATTGTCTGAGAAAATAGTTGTGATAATTCTGTACTGGAGGTTGAGGATTATTGTTTTGTTCATCATTATTGTTGACCTGTTGTAGAGTCTTGATCGTAAGAGGGTACCGGTGCCTGTGCTCAACATCCCACGGGCTGAGTTTCCCTTGCGCTCTGACAGCACCTTTCTTCTGAGAGAAACCGGTCTGTCGCAGGACTACCTGCTTTTCAGGGACGAGGTGGACCTCCACAGCCTGCACAAGAACAAACAGCTGACCTTGACCCTGGTTGACCACAACGTTCTGCCCAGGTCAGTGTTCTGTTCAGTAGGACATATGCAATACATGAACTGCGCCATGTTCCATCTTCCATCTTCACATAAAAAAAAGAGAACGATAAAGAAGTAGGGGTGTGCGAATATATATAGTCTACGATAATATTGTAATTGTTGTTTTAACGATGTGCAATGTGACATTGTCGAATATGTCCCTCAAAAACCAAACAGAAAAATGCCTAGAGAGTGCATACACTGCATCATTTAGACTTTTTGGTTTAGGTTAGACTACTGCACGTGCTCATTTAGAGTGCTCTCTCTCACTGCGAGATTTACTCTAAAAATGCAGTAAAAATGCCCCTGTATGAGTATTTGTCTTTTAGGCTATATTTATATAATATATATAGTAAAGCAATCACTCAAAGAGTGTGACGAGAGTTTTTTTTTTTCCAAATGTCAGCACAATTGCAAATGCGATATTGATTTAACAGTTTAATAAACAATCAAGTGACCTACATTTTAGACACAATATTGCCCTTTTTGCCCTATTTCGCTGAAAATGGTTCCAAACAAAGCCACAGCAGAACTGTTTTGCATCTCTGAGCAACAAGCAGCGGTGTTTCGTTACTGAATTAATCAGTCCATTTGAACGAATTGTTTGATTGAATGACTCAATGATTCGCTCTTTAACAGTGACTTGCCGCCACCTACTGGTGGTTTTAGTTTCAAATTTAAAGTATCTTTTCAATTTTAAAATTTTAATTTCATATATCATCGTTTTATTTTTAAAACATCAAAACATTATTTATGCATTTGTAACTGCAGGATAAATGCATTTATACCTCTGAGCTGCATTAAACAGTCTGTGTAAATACATCTAAATGGCACTTCAGATGCAGCTTCTGTATTTCCTCTGCAATGCAAAGACAGATTTTGTTGATACTGATTTCATTTAATTGGTAACAGCCCTATAGTGTGTTATTAAATTGGTAAGAAAAAATTGCCCTCATAATGGTAAAACTAATCACCACACAAAATATGAAGAATAACAAAAACTTTAGGAGTCAGCTGTCCACAGCAATCCTAAAACTGCCAAGGTACCAGTACAGTTGCCTGGCAAGTCCAGAATGATATATCTTCTACAAGATATATCAGTCTGGTCAGTCCGCCCTCCGTCGCGCCTCGAGTCAACTCCAGGCGAATCAGATTCGTTTATTTCAATGACGCAAACAGCGTCACTCTAGTGCGGCGAAAGAAAAAACCCTCTTCAAAAATCATAGCGGAATTGGCAATAACACCACGTATTCTCAAATTCTTACCGCAACAACGACACAAGTCATTTACGTCGCTTTCTCTAGCGCTAGCCATGTTAAACTACTCTCCGTGCTTGCCAAAAAACTATTGTGCTTGCCCGGGGCCGTTTATTTACTTTTCGCTGTTGACTCTCTTGTCGCTTTGCTAACGTCATATCCGCCCTTCTCTGATTGGTTTACTCCGCTTCCTGTTTGCTCGGATTTGCTCCGCCCTAGAAATCGAATTGATTCAATGGCGACCAGACTCATCCGCTGGTACAGTGGTGAGACTGGATTTTCCAGGCAACCAGTACAGTAACAATCAGGAAAATATCGTCTAATCATCGTTATCGACAAAATCCCAGGAAATATCGATATCTTAAAATATATTTTTTTCAGTATTGTACACCCCTATAAAGGAGTCAAATTTTAAATAATTAATGAACTTGAGTGAATTTTCAGTTGAATATATATATATATACTGTGAAAATTATCTTGATGGACAAAACGTGTAAGTATCATAAACTTTTCTTGATTACCCCTTTTTTTTTGATAATCCAAAAGCCTATGGGAAAATATATCCTATTGGACTTTTGTCAAGGGAACCAGTGTGAAGCTAACTGCCAATTGGCCTATAAAGTGACAATAGTGACAAAGTGTCATAATTCCACCACTCTATTATGGTGCATTTTACTGCACCATATAAATGTATGTATGTAAATGGCAACCAAAATAAACATCAGAATGTTGTTACAATAATGGCTATTTATACCTACGTCAAATTAATCTAATTAGTCCACCACTATTAGCGACATAAAAAGTATTTATTGAACCCAACCTGTGACCACAGAAGCATGATACAAACTTCTTTTATAATAAATCAGTTTTATTTTGTAGTGCTGACAGTGAGCTGGAGGATGCAGTTGTAGAAGTGATTGACCATCACCTCCTACAGAGGCCCTCATCTCCCTCCTGCCCCGTCACTGTGGAGACCGTGGGCTCCTGTGCCACCTTGGTGACAGAGCTCATTGCCCAAAAAGCACCTGAGGTGCTCGACCAACAAGTGGCTCAGCTTTTATATGGTGAGTCTCATGGCGACATGATAAACACAGAGAGGAATGTGAGCTCTCACAGCATGACTGCTGTTCAATCTGCTAGACGCTGTTAGACATCAGATGGGCTCAGCATGGTCTTCAGTGGCATTTGGCTGGAACAGATAGATTTGACTTGTACGTGCAATATGATAGAGACGTGAGATGTCAGCAGAAAGATAAAATCTTGTTAAGTTGCGGAATGTATTTCTGCCTTGCGTTGACAGGTACCATTATCCTAGACTGTGTTAACATGGCACCTGAGGCAGGTAAAGTCACCCCTAAGGACAGCCAGTATGCCATCTTTTTGGAGAAACGTTTTCCAAAGCTGCCTCCGAGGGGCGCTCTGTTTCAGTCGCTACAGAATGCCAAGTTTGACGTGTCAGGTGAGAGAATCTTTTATTGTGTAGATCAATGAAACAAACTGCTTATAGACTCATTAAAACTTTAAAGCATGTGTTCATCAAAAGAAATTTCACAATACTGCTCTGTATTTCAGGCCTCTCCACGGAGCAGATGCTGTTGAAAGACATGAAAGCTGCATCTGCTGGGGATCTGAACTTGGCTGTCAGTGTCATTTACATGACACTAGAGGTCAGTACTGTTATGATATCTTTCACTTGACCTCTAAAAGCTTCTACAATCTCTGAAGCTTGCTATGTATAGTTTTGGATGTTTTTGGTTGATACAGCTTTTAACAAAAACTGATATTTATACAGATATTTATGCAGATATATACAGATTTTGATATTTTGCCACATTTCTTGAAATTTTGTCAATAAAAATTAGTTTTTTTTTTTATTATTATTATTTGAAATATGTTTTTAAAGGATTTAATTACACCCCTAGAAAGAAGTACAAAAACCTTTGGTTATACTTTATTTTAAAGTGTCCTTGTTATGGTATAATTATACATTTAAGTACTGAGTAGTAATAATTATCTACATGTATTTACTATAGGGTTAGGATTAGGGTTTTGTTTTGTGTAAGTTGCATGTAATTATGCATAATATAGTTATTACTACAGTAACTACATGTAACGTGTAATTTTACTGTAAATTAGTAAAGGACACTGTAAAATAAAGTCTTACCAAACGTTTTAACTGTTGTTGTAAAATTCTGTAATGTCCATTGAATTTTTCTTTTTCTTTTATAGTGTCTTCATAATATTGTAATTGTTAAAACAGATACTAATATAATAAAATAATAGAATATGATACTAATGTTTTAAACAATAAAATCCACTTTTTACAAGTTGTGATGGAACATTACAAATTACTCACAGGAAGAAACTTTTGTGATTTTTCACAGATTAGTCTATTTTATTATCTATTAAATGAGATTCAATACTGAACAATGTATTCTTGTGTTCTTAAAAATATTTTTGGATTTCATCTTGACATCATATAATACTTATAGCGCAACAGTAAACAGCAACATTTGATTCATGGCCAAAGACAAAAGATCTGCTGTTTCATGCTCATGGCTTATTGCAGTGGTCTTATAGTGATCAATAATTAAATATTGGTGATTGTATTGGTGCATCTGTATAACCTCTATAACCTATAAGTTATGTGTGGAATCTCATTGCATACATTTCTAAAACACTCCGGCAGGACTTTAATTTTAGAAGATCACATGCAAATTACATGTTTCCTCTTGAATGAAGTGAATCTTGTTTTTGTGCTATGTATTTAGCCTCAGTACTTGGTTCCACAAAAAGGAAATGCAGATTCTGAAAAGTAAGGAGCTCTTGTTGTGGGCACAAAATGTGCTCATGTGCCCATCCTCATGACTCATGTGAATTCCTCATTAATACTGAAGCACAAGCGAATCCAAGTCAGACACACCCAGACTCACCGCAGGGCTGGGCGGCCTGTCTCACACACCCACTGATTACACCAGACGTTAACCTCCGTGACAGGCTCTTCTGTTCTCTTGTTTGTACACATACAATAGTAAGATAATGTTGCTGAATCAGAAGTGTATCAGAACTGTTCACGGTACAGGAGACTGGGAGATTTTTTAACATGGCATAAGAAAGTCATAGATTCAAAATCGGCTCCAGTATGGTAATTATAGCACACTAACCATTTTAATACTTCAAAGTAATAATTCCATCAATTTAATGTTTATAACTTTATTATTTTAACTGTCAGGAATAATGTGAGTGGCCATTAAAGTTATTCAGAAATTTTTGTCCAATTGATTGACAAGAATCAGAGATGTGTCATAAGAAGAAATTATGTTTGACATATTTTAAAGATCATATTTTTCAGTCATAAATTATTTCATTAAAATACCATAGTCATAATAAAATCTTACTAACAGCTGAGAAAAAGATATATGTTGGAATTCAAAGGCATCAAAACTGTAAAGGGCAGAAGAAAAATAGTGGGCATTAAAAATATTTATCTCCAGATCTGTTTGTGTTTGAAAATGTCTCACAAAGTGAAATGATTGCACTCCTTTTTGTAATGCTCATATGTTAAAAGAGCTGTTCTGTTTTAAGGCTTTTCTTCAGAGGCGTGGCCTACAGCAGGACCTCTGTGAGTTCTGCCACAATCACAGCTACAACCTGCTGGTCGCAATGACAATCTCTTTCAATGACAACAAGGAGCCCTTCCGACAGCTAGCCGTCTACAGTTCCAGCACTGTCTACAGGGAAGAGGTACTCATTATGCTTTACACTTATTAAGGAAATCAATCTACGCGTCTTTCTTATATACTCTGCATATAATAAATGCGATTCTTTTGAACTTCTGTTCATCATAGGATCCTGGAAAAAAGCACTATGGTTTCCACATAAATATTAAGCAGCACAACTGTTTTCAACATTTCTTGAGCACCAAATCAGTGTATTAGAATGATTTCTGAAGGATCATGTGACACTGAAGACTGGAGCTTTGCCATCACACAAATAAACTACCATCTTACCGAACCCAAACTTTTGAAAGGTTGTGTATAAATTAAGTTGAGAATCTGTTCTAATTGATATCTTTATCTTTTTTTTTCATAGATGAGTAAAGCATTAGAAAAAGCCAAAACCCCCAGTCTGGACCTTAAGCCAATGAGCAGTCCATATCTGGATGTCAAGGCCTATAAACAGGGTAACACACTGGCATCCCGCAAGAAGGTAATGCCCATAATCACAGACTTCCTGAAGGATAGGGAAAGGAAAGTGGCTCAAAGTGAAAACATAGAGGACCTATATCTGGACGATGATTCCAATCAGGACCAGAGTGACTCTCAGCAATGTACTGAAGACGCTGGGATTGAGGATGATACTCCATTTCCTCCAACGCCAATGAACAGTCTGGTTGAGGGTTGTCCTTTGGACAATGGCCTACCAAAAATCAGCCCTGAGGTTTTGGTAGAGAAAGTTACCAAGATGGCCAGCATGGAGGACACATCTCCTGAGGGACAATGATGAAGATCTGTTGTCCAAGAGAGTCTTGGATAAGAGCTGGAGAAGAAAAGTTCTTCTGCGTCTTCAAGAGGATGCGGTGGATATACAACAGTGGTGCACCAGGGCGTGAGAATGAAATGGTACTTTTTTTGATCTGGTTAACTCACAAAGGTACGATACGGTCTGAAGAGACCATTCTGTTGACTTTTTCTAAGGACTGGTACATGATGAATCAAATGGAGCATTACATAAATGCATCACATATAAGATGTTTAAAGTTTGGGTGTCATAAAAATGACTAAAATTTCAGGTTTAGTCCATTTATTTATTGCTCGCAGTAGTATTCCTATTCGATCTTCTGAATTACTCTATTTCCAGGTAAACGTGAGCTTATTCAGTTCTAAAATTGACAATACACTCCCAGTGCAAACTAGCGACTGACAATTGATAGAATTAACCAATTCTGAGTTAATTTCAGTTATTATACAATTATAACGTGGTAGTTATCCTTGCTTTTGGTGCCATTAACATACGTACTCCATTTTTTGTAATATTAAAGAAATTATTTTTAGCTTGTCTGCAGACCACGTATGTAGCATGGAATTGATTCCCACATATTATTCTAATTATTTTGACTTGTCCCTTGATTTGTAAAAGCGAATGGAAAATGCATTTACAGTACTCTTACAGTGTTAGGCCAGCAGGCATAAGAATTTTTAATCATTTGGACACTGATATAAACTGCAGGTTTACTTTTTAGCTGGTCATGATTCGTGTTAAATTTTGAAAAATGCAATAGTTGCATATACACTTATACATAAAAAAAAAAATATATATATATATAAATTATAATATTTTCACAGTGCTGCCTGCTTGTCTGCTAGGCTTCCAATGTGCATAAATAAGCATATATAAGCAGTTCCTGTTGGGATGAGTCAAAATGATAGATCTTAAAGGATAAGTTTACTCACCCTCAAGCCATCCTAGTTGTGTATGACTTTTTTCTTTCTGATGAACACAATTGGAGTTATATTAATAAATAATGTGTGTCTAAGCTTTATTATGTCAGTGAATGGGGGCATCGAGTTTGAAGCTCAAGAAAGTGCATCCGTCCATCATAAATGTACTCCACACGGCTCCAGGGGTTAATAAAGGCCTTCTGAAGTGAAGTGATGTAAGAAAAATATCCATCTTTAACAAGTAATAAAGTAAAATATCTAACTTCCGCTAGAGCTCAGTTACATAAGTTCAATAGGGAAGGCGTAGGACGTAGAGTAATCGTTTTGTACTACTTTTGTACACTTTCTTTGTAAGTTGAATATGGAAGTGGGTATGGCGGAAGCTAGATATTCTTCTTTACAACTTGTTAAATATGGATATTTTTCTTACACAAACGCATTGCTTCGCGTCAGAAGGCCTTTATTAACCACCTGGATCCATGTGGAGTACGTTTATGATGTATGGATGCACTTTCTTGAGCTTCAAACACGTTGCCACCATTCACTGCTATTATAAAGCTTGGACGTGTCAGGATATTTATTAATATAACTCAGATTGTGTTCATCAGAAAGAAGAAAGTCATATACACCTAGGATTGCTTGAGTAAATCTTGGGGTAATTTTCATTTTAAAATGAACTAATCCTTTAAATTGATGACAATTTGATCTCACGCTGCAGCGGATGTAAATGAAGATACACTGGATTAGTACATCTTGTCATTATTCTCCAATAATATTGTAAAAGAGTGATTGTTGGTAAATGAAAAGTGAGTATAACCCCTCTGTGGCCTTTTGCATGTTATAGGTGTTAACTGACCTACTCCTGGTTAGAATTAGGGCACCTGCATTTTACTCAATGAAATTTTACCATTAACTACCAAAGACCTCAGTTGTATTTGTGTGCGAGGCATGTTAAGCATTTGATCAGAGTTCAAAAATTATATAAGTTTTAAAATATATAACTTCAGTATTCAGTTGATTTCTATTATGTTATATTATATAATTTATTTGATGATCGATTTACGTTTTGAGTTCATTAGGGTTAAACAAAAATGGTTGTTGTTATCATGAACTGTCCTTTTGATTCGTTTTACGGCCTTCAGCTTATTAACAGTTATTAGAGATCAGTCACCATCTGGTATTCGTGATCAGAATCTAAAGATTGATTCAAACTGGACTAGCATTATAATTATAGCATTCATTATATTAGTAAATACAAAAGCTCAGTACAAGGTATTTCAAAGACCTAATTGGATTAATCTTATATAATGATGTTTTATTGGACAGTTATATAAATGTTTTTCTTCCCATAGAACTAGTTTTGTCATGGCTTCATACACACAAAAAATAAAACTGTTAAACAAAATCAGTTTATATCGCACTTGAAACATATTAGATGGTATGTTGGTGTTTTGAGGTGTTGTGTATCTCGTGAATTAACCCTAAGTGATAGTTTGGTGAGATTTGGCATGGTGACAGCAGAGGATTGCTGCATGCTGCCTCAGGAGAATAAAGCACACTGAATAATGCCAATATCATCATAATGTTGTATTAAATGTTGATTTAATGTAAATGTTTTAATGTGATATGGTTGTAAAGCAGAATATTCAGAAGCACATCCTCTGTCACGTATTTTATTGCCAAGGCCTTTTTGATTTCAAGTATTCCTCAACTCAATAAAACATTTCATATTGTTCCATATTTGGTTTGTGAGCTTTATTTATAGAATTGCGGTTACATTGCAACCTTGTCATTTATTTGATCAAAAATACATTCAAAGTCTTACTGTAAATTTTCTACTTTAATATATTTTAAATTGTAATTTATTCCTGTGATGACTGAAATTTTCAGCAGTCATTACTCCAGTCTTCAGTGTCACATGATCCTTCAGAGTAACATTTCTTCTTATTATCAATGTTGAAAACGGTTGTGCTGCTTAATATTTTTGTGGAAACCGTGATACCTTTTTTCAAGATTCTTTCATGAATAGAAAGTTCTGAAGAACAGCATTTATTTAAAATAGAATGTTTTTGTAACAATGTAAATGTCTTTACTGTCACTTTTGGACAATTTAATCCACCCTTACTGAATAAAAGTCTTAATTTAAAAAAAAAAAAAAATCTTACTGACCGCAAACATTTGAAAAGTAGTGTACGTGCCTAATAGAATATAATAATCAAAAGATATGTAGTTGTCTTTTGGAGAGGCCTGTAACTTCAAGGGTATTAGGACCATGAAGTCATGCCTTTTTGTGGTGTCTTCCTCCACCTTCCCAGCCTTCCCTGTGGGGGAGCAGAAGTGCTGAAAGCAGCTGAACCAATGGGAGACAGACAATTCAGTCAGCAGAAGTCAGAAATGTTGAAAAACCTGTACTGACAGTCAGGGTGAGTTCCCTAACACAAGACACAAGATACAGTCACTGAAACTGGCTGCCATTGTGCCGAAGCTCATGAACCACCTCAGGTCATGGTCATCAACTGAGTTCACTGAATGCATTTCTAATCTAGACACTTTCTTTTAAAGACTTTAGACATGGGGACTTACTCAGACCAGAAGGAAGAATACCTGCAAAATGGGTGAGTCAAAATTTAGATTGCCTGTTGTCAAATCTGTCCCTAAATACTGAAGTTACATTAATAAAGTAATGGATTTGTACACAATGTAATGTTTACGTGGCCTCCATTTTCAACGATTTCAGTTACTAATACATGATCAAACACATTTATAAGATCAAAACAAGTACCAGAAGAGGCCATAAGCACATACTGTACTGGACAAACCAGAGATGAATTGACAAGTTGTTGCTCTGTGAAGTGGACAGCAGTAGGACAAGAGAGAAATTTGGTTATTTAGAAAGAGGATTTTAGAAAAGGGAAGTTGCAGTTGAACTGATTTCCGGCACTTTTTGCCAACTTTCTTTACTAATATTTAAGAAAAACCACACAGAAAGACATTACCTCTCGTATCCTGTCACCTGACAGATCATCAGATTTTCTGCCATTTACATTTGACACAATAACAAGGGTTTCACATCTGTTATGAGTTAAAAATGCAACTATAAATGGAAATCTTCAAAAACATTTATTTTAAGTTTAAAAGCAGAAATTCATAATGCTTGATTTCCACCGGCAACACTTAAAAAACTCTTTAATGTCATTATTACTTTTAATAGTTTTAGAGTGTAAAATGGAGATTATATTAAAGCTTCTATGCGATAATAATGCTACTATAATCCACAGAATAGATCTTTTGACTTGTTAATTTCCATACCAAATTCCATATTCATGTCCAGACAAGAAGAGAATGCATGAAACAGTGTCATAAAAACCCTCAGTGTTTCTATGATATGACTAAATCTAATAATGCCTGTATCCTTAATACAGTAAGTTACAGAATGAGTTGCTGAAGCTTCTTACAAGCTGACACAAAGGTTTTCACAACAGGCGATCACTTTACTAAATCTTGTAAGAGTTACATCAAGAACAATTGCTGAAACAGTATACACTGTCATGCTTCACATTGGAGGTGTCATGAGGGTTAGATTTCCACAGTTGTCATACATTGTCCTTTAAATGTCCTACATTTTTCTTAAAATGTATTATGACATCTGATAATGCCTCAGTTAGGACAACACTCGGCTTGAGATTACACAAAACACAGTGAAACAGTTGTTTAGTAAAAACATACTGCCTCCTATGTTAGAGTAGGTGATGTTTGAAATAATGTATAATCTCTGAGCAATCTTGCTGGACAATAGTGTATAATGTACAAAGGTTACAGGTTTGAAGCGAAGACAATACCATCAAGAGCTGAATGAATTTGGTGTTACTGGCTGGCTGGTGGCTACACATCAGAAACAGGTTCAGTGATGTGACATATGACAGAAGGTGTTGTGTTGCTGACAACAGAAGCACACCGGCTCATTGCCTGCCTGGAATCAGCTGAAAACAAAACGAGATTTTCTGGTCATTTGTGCCACGTGTAATTGTGCTGACGTAAAGAAATACTTGAGGTAAAAACAGGAACATGAAGAATAGAAAAAAGTTACAAAACTGAAAAAAAGTTTAAATATGAAGATATAGTACATATTTTGGATAAATCTGTTCAGTTTAGAGGTATTCATCTATGTTTTGCCGCATCTCCTGCTACTTCCATTTTCTCACAAAATTGCTCCATATTTCCATGGATATCTATAAATAACACTGTCAGACTTTAAAATGAATGTCATATATTTATTTTAAATATTGAGAAATCTAGCATTGACTTCAGTAAATAAAGAGTTGGTACTACATGATGGTTTCAAACCATCATCAGCGTCAGATTTTACAGTGTTGACAAAATAACCAAATTTTGCACATCACACATGTATTAAATGCAGTCATTTATGGCAAGCTACTAACTTGGTGAAATATAAAAACAACAACAACTAATGACAGACTAATGGTAAACTAATGGCAATTAAGGGTAATGTTTTGTCCTAATGTTAATTCTATTGTAGGCCTATTTAGACCTATACATTAGCGAAAACTATTGTTGTCCTGCAATTTTGATTATTATTATTTTACCTATTGGAGTTTTGTGGATCTAAATCACCACAGGTTCGATGCCTTGGTCCGATACAGGATGTGTACAGCTGTAGGTTTGTGGGCGGGGATTTTAAACCGCTTTCTCAGGTGCGGAGGCTGCGTCATCAGGTGTGACGCGCGCTTATTGGCTGAATTCTATGTTTGGCATGAAGGTACTTGCTTTAGTGAGGTAGAGAATCGCCCTCGTCTTTGTAAAGGAAAGGTAGTTACATAGCGAAGTTTTACATCAGTATCCTATAATATCAGTTTAACTATAGCACTTGTAATGTTCTTAGGTAGTACTTGTTTTATTGTCAAATGAAGAAGCGATTTGTTTTTGAGGCGCATCTACGTAGTTGTTGAAAAGGTGAGTTTAGCATGTTTACATTGTCATTATTTACATATGTCCATAAAGAGCGATGTTATGGGCGTTAGCGAGGTTTCAAGTGTACACAGCCCTGTTACTACGCGCTGTCTACTCCAACACGAATCTTTAATAATGATTTACACAGTTTCTATCTATCTATCTATCTATCTATCTATCTATCTATCTATCTATCTATCTATCTATCTATCTATCTATCTATCTATCTATCTATCTATCTATCTGTATATGTATGAAAAAGATCTGTTTATACATCATATGTCAAAATTGTTTCCAAAAACTTTCCTCACCTCTGCTCTTCAGAACAGAGATGTGTTTTATTGACAACAAGACAGGACAAAAAGAGTCCATATTTGATTGTTTCAACAACTTTTTGGACCCCTCATAATGGATATGAATACAATGGGGTGTTTTGTTTGTTTGTGTTTAGTTTTGTGTGTACGTGCTGTATGCTGTTTTGCATTTCATTGAGTAGCAAAGAAGGCCGTGAAATCTAAAAACTGGGATTTAAAAATGGGTATTTTAAGACCCATACTTAAACTAAATAACATTAGAAACTTTCACCGTAAGTTTAAAAAAGAAATGCTGTATTTTAATATAAAGGGAATTGGGAGAGACAGACAGATTTGCTGTTGATTTTTTTTGTTTTGCAGCTAAAATTATTACACAAGGTGCAAATATAAGCATTTCTAAAATATCAACGATTAAATCAGTCTCCGTCATTCACTGCAGGAATTCAGTTAGAAACATTTCCAAGTGGCTGCACATTAAATACTTTCTATACATTGATCGTGTGCTGACCTGTTTTATAATTAAAACAGACACACCTGGAATTTTATCTTGACAAAACTGAGGAGTAAGTTGTTTCCTTAAGATTTAATGGTTAATAATTAATAAAAATGTAACGTATGGACCAAGAAGCCCTGTGCCTTCCTTTACATTTTCAATGTATTAATGCAGGCATTCAGAATACGGCAAGACATCGGCCTTCATCCCCGACATGGAGCTCCGGGAGGAATGGCAGGATGAGGAGTTTCCCAGGTAATCTGCACTAACAGGCACATGCACCTTATTTATGTTCATCTTGAGTGCAAATGGGATTAAATAATGTGATCTTTGTAGGCCCCTTCCTGAGGACACACAGAGTCCTGGCGATGAACCTGAAAGCCCTGGAGCTGAGGGAAACAGGCCTGGTAACTTCATTTAGTTACTGGCCAAAATATATATAATTTCACACTTGTATGTATACACACTATTGTTCAAAAGTTTGGGGATTTACTGACTTACCCCAAACTTTTAAACAGTTTTACTGACTGACTTTTGAACAGTAGTAGTGTATTGTATTTTCCATTGTAATGCTTGATCGTTCTTTCTTTCCACTAGTCCCACCGACCAGCCTGGCCCTGACAGGTAATACTGTGAGGAAGAAGCGACTAGTGGCACCAGCACTTAGTTTAACGCTGGACAAAACCTCTATTGACCGGAGCATGAAATCAGATGAGTTTGACGCTTCCGCCATTTCACCATCTGCCGATGATGACCTAGAGTTGGACATTAACCTAGAGGCCTTAGAGACCCCCTCAGACAGCGAATCTTGCAACTTCCCAGACAGCATGCACGACTTAGAGTGGGAAGGTATTCAATTATTTTGACGCTCATTAGGGTTGTGTTGTTTATTGTTCCCCTTGGGATCACATGCTGAAGTATGGGACAGGGCAACCATGGTTTACCATTAGTACTGTGGTCATTGCAGATGATCTTCCTAGGATGGGTAAAGCAGCGATCAGAAAAGCCAGTTTACTAGAGCACGCAGAGATGGGACATTTAGACTTGGATCAGGTGGACAGCAACGGGCGGCGATGGAGACGATTCCATATTGGCGGCCAAGACTACCAAGTCAACATGAGTGTTCTGGAGCCGTACCTCCAAGTTCTCTCCCACGGAGGTGAACTTTTGTGGAAGAAGTTGAGATGAATCTACTTTACTGAATAATTACAAACTAAATTGACCTTTTTTTATAGGGTATTATGAGGACGGATCGACAGCCATCATCATGTTTACTGCCTGCTACCTACCAGAAAATACAACAGAACACTATGAGTATGTGATGGACAATCTGTTCAGGTAAAACCCAATGTTTTGGTATGAATTTTCTCTACAAGCAATTATACATTTTTGGAACTTAAATGCTTATTCTGAGAAAATGCACATTTAATGATTTATTTGGATTTAGGTACATTATTGGCACGTTGGACTTGATGGTGTCTGAGAATTACATATTGGTGTATCTGTGTGGAATGGCCCCTCGCAATAAGATGCCTGGCATTAAGTGGCTCCGACAGTGTTACATGTCCATTGATAGAAGGTGAGCTATACTAGAAAGTTAACAATTTTATATTTAAATACAACAGGAAATGACATTCATAAGACATACCATTTCAGAAATGTGATTTATTTCCAAGTAATGCAGAATATTTAGTTGAAATTATATGAGGAAAATTTCAAATGTATGCATCTGGATTCCATTTCTGTTGGCGATATTACAATTAGGATAAATATTTCTTAAAAATTATTATTTTTTATTATTATTATTTCACTCTTATGGTAAAACAGTGTAAGACAATTACTATCTAAACTAAGAAAATGAAAAATATTGTGCAGAAACCTCATATCTCCATATTTTGTATTTTTTCCCCCATAAATTATTACTATTGGTCACCCTTTACGTGTGTCTGATATAATGTATTAAAAGAGCTTGCGACTAAACCTTGTATGTCCATTGGATCCTCAAAATGTCCGTCAAACCTCATAACTATTGTGAACGAAGTGCCGCACGCAGTTTGGACCCTCTCTGCTTGTTTGCAAGGGTAAATAAAGAACTGGCTGTTTGAATAAGTAAAGTGTTTTCTTTACTCAAGAAACTCTCTCTCTCTATATATATAAAGGCTAATGTTTTATGTATTTGAGTAAGAGAAGACTGTTTTAGTCTATCATTTGTCATTAAGTCAGTCAATACTGTCATAAAGGATTAGTTCACTTTCAAATGAAAATTACCCCAAGCTTTACTCACCCTCAAGCCATCCTAGATGTATATGACTTTCTTCTTTTTGATGAACACAATTGGAGATATATTAATAAATATCCTGGCGCATCCAAGCTTTATAATGGTAGTGAACAGGGGTCACGAGTATTAAGCTGAAGACAGTGCCTCCATGGGGCTCCAGGGGGGTTAATAAAGGCCTTCTGAAGCGATGTGTTTGTGTAAAAAAATCTATATTTAACAAGTTATGAAGTAAAATATCTAGCTTTCGCCAGACCGCCTTCCGTATTCAATCCTTTAAATAGCCTTATCTTTTATAACATGATATTTTGGACAGATTACAAAAACTGAGCACTCACATAGCTACTATAAACTTTGTGCGATGCACTTACTGCCTCAGATGCGGCCATTCTTATGGCGGATAAAACAACAAAACATGCATGTCCTACTTTCATTGGTCAAATACTCCATTTGAGCTTTGGTAGAATATTAATAATATATAGTGACACATCCATTGATTTATTTGATTTACATCGTGGGGCGGGGGGATAGTTATTTTGCCTATGTCACAATATGAGGTAAATCCAGCCCTGTCTATTTTCTCCACCCATGTGACTAACAAAAAAGATTTTACTGAAGTCAATTTTGATTATGATTATGAAACCAAACCTTGTTTTTCTGATCAAGAAATTAATTGGTAATTTTTTATTTCACATTGTTTTTAAAGACTCAATGGAATGGTTTGATGACTGAAATTTTCTTTATTATCTTGACATGTTTGCTTTTGAAACGGGAAGTTGTGGTAGGACAGATAGTCAATAGAGAGACAGCCTGGAAAAACGAAACGAAACAAAGCTACTTGATTTTGCTAACTGGTGGCAGGTGATATCGGGGGAGGGTATGTTATCATTCTAAAGATCATTTTATTGGTCAAAAATATGTATACTCCCTTGAACATGAGATGATAAATAATATTTTTAATGTAATACTGTAATTTCTTTGATTATAAACATTAATATCACTGAAATTTTTGGTAACATTATACATGTTTATATTTCAGTGAAATGAAAACAAAAAATGGATCATGGTTTCCTCAAAAATATTAAGTAGCACAATTGTTTTCAACATTGATGATAATAAGAAATGTTTCATGAGTGCCAAATCAAATTAGATTGATTTCTGAAGGATCATGTGACACTGAAGACTGGAGTAATGATGCTGAAAACTCAGCTTTGCCATCACAGGAATAAATTACATTTTAAAATATACTCAAATAGAAAACGGTTATTTTAAATTATAATAATATTTCACAATATTTGAAAGCCACCAAACCTCAACTGTATTTGGATTTCTCATGAAACAACAGGGTAAATTTCCATCAGTTCCAGAAGAGGGCGTCTGTGTCTAAGCTGCTCTGACTGTGGCGGTCTTCTCCTTTAGTTTAGTTCCTGTTGAACATGAGATCCCACCTCAGCTCTCTCTCTTTCTTAATGCCCCTTGTATGAAATATGATAGGAATGTTGTGGACTCGTACATACAGGGCCATGTTATCGAGTTCTTCCAGACATTCCTAAGATAACCTTTGACCAGTTCTCAGCTGTCATCTTTTTTTTTTGTTGTTGTTGCTATATTTAGACATTTTTAGATTGCATACTTTATTGAGGATTAGTTTCCTTAAGGTTTATAACTCTTGTGTCGGCTCTCCAATGCCAGTGTGACTGTTCTCAGTGGACGTCACACAAATGGATATGTTATTTAAAAAAAATCACTGTGTACTTATCTAGCAGTTTTTGATTATGTAAGGGATAACGTACAGTCATTATCCCAACATAACCTCAACAGGGTGATCAGGATCAGGTCACGATACCAAAAGGGTTTGTTTTGTGATTATTTACCAGTCGAAGAAATACCATGGTAAATTCATATTTAAATTCTTTATATTCCGGCATAGCATTTTCACAGTTGTATTTCATTCTCCCAGGTGAAGGTCATTCTCTTAAATGTTTTATGTTTGGAACTTGTATGCTTTGGAAATTCAGGGTCGTTTCTATGGCTTATCATGTGAGATCAGTTTGGGAAATGAGGAACTAAGGAGTGTGGGATGCTCTCGAAAGCCTGATTTGTCATTCCTACTGGCTCCATTGCGTCATTGCATGAAGTTTCCTCTTGGATCACTCATATGCTGCTGACTACAGACAGCAACAGAAAACAACACAAACAAACACTGTCAAGCATGACTTCACAAGAATCAAGGAGGAAATAATAACTGATAGAAGTCCATGTAAATACCACTGAATCTAACGGGAAACCCCTGAGACACAGTTCTGTAATTTTAGCTACTCTATTTAGAGTTTCAGTGTAAACACTGACCTTTTCATAAAAGCGTACAGTGGGGTCTAAAATTCTGAGACCGCATTTAAAATCTGGCATTCAAATTGTAATGAAATGAGCATTTTGTATTTAAAGCAAAAATGTCTATAAATAAATGATAGATTGACCCTGTCAGCTTCTTTGTACAAAAGGTACACTTTGGATTGAGGGACGAACAAACCAAATATAAAAAAATGTGAAACTCTTGTTAATTTTTCAATTCATCACTTCAATTAAATGTTAATATTAAAAAATAATAATAATAATAATACATTTAGAAAATGTATTTAATTGTAATTGAATAGTAGAATTAGCCTAATTTTATTGAATTTTATACGTTTGGAAATGCAAAATAGACAGATTTTTGCTGACAGTCTCAGACATTCTATGGAAGCTTGTTTACGCCACTAAATAAAAAAAATAAGGTAATTGCGACTTTTTTTCTTTTTTCAGAATTGCAAGATTTAAACTCACAATTGCGAGTTATAAAGTCAGAATCGCATGATATAAAGTCAGAATTGTGCGTTATAAAGTCAGAATTGCGAGTTAATTCTGACTTTTTTTTCTCAGAATTGTGAGTTTACATCTCGCAAGTCTGACTTTATAACATGCAATTGCGAGTTAAAAAGTCAGAATTGTGATATATAAACTCACAATTCAGAAAAAAGTGTTCTTTCCCTCACAATTGGACATTATAACACGCAATTCTGACTTTATCACACAATCCTGACTTTATAATTTGCAATTCTGACTTTATATTACACAATTCTGACTCACAATTCTTAGGAAAAAGTCAGAATTGTGAGATAAAAAGTTGCAATTACCGTTTTTATTTTTTATTTCATGGCAGAAACAAGCTTCCATACTTTTGGACTCTATTATGTAGATCAGAATAAAGTGTTTTGTCTTTGAGCCATACAAGCCTTACCCCTTAAATAACATATGTAAGAAGCAAAAGAAAAGAAAACGGGAAATGGTTATATTATTTTGGGCTAGAAAACCAGTGGAATAACAAATAGTCATCTCCAAGTTTCTGCCTGCCTGTGTCCCATGATTCAACGCCCTGCCTCTCATGGTTTCACACGGGTCCGGGTGGTGCTGGTGCTAGTGCCAGTCAGCGATTGCTCCCTTGTGTCGTCATGTTCTGCTGGCATCGTGCAATTGCATGAATCCAGGGAATTTTACCAGTTCCTCTAGTGGGAGAACCAAAGCAGATATTGGAAACAAAATAGTTTTATGTGTTAACACAAAGTATTTTCCTTTGCTTTTCTGATTGGGGTCATAAACGCATTTTCTTTTATTTCTTTTCTTTTCTTTTCCTTTGCAGGTTAAGGAAAGACTTGAAAGGGCTTTTCGTGGTTCACCCGGCCTGGTACGTGAGAGCGGTAATTACCGTCATCAAACCATTCATCAGGTGAGCACAGATGATCATTAGTTCAGCAAACAGAGGTCAAGATGTCATAATCATTATTAGACGTTTCGTATTATATAAACCCTTTGGTCTGAGCTGTTTCCCTCTCTCTTGCAGTGAGAAATTTAGCAGGAAGATGCGCTTCATCCACAGCTTGCAGGAACTGGCAGAGTTCGTTCCTGTGGACCAGCTGCAAATCCCAGACTGCATCAGAGAGTGAGTGTCCACATCGAACCACATTAGTGCACTGCCATTATTTGACACCTGAACTAAAAAATATATATAAATAAAAATATATTAATACATTTTGGTAACACTTAACAATAAGGTTTCATTTGTTAACTGCATTAGTTAACATGAGTTAACTATGAATAATACTTCTACAGCATTTAATGTTAATTCCAACATTTACTAATACATTATTAAATCAAAAGTTATATTTAACATTAGTTAATGGCATTACCCAATGTTAACAAATACAAAATTTGATTTTAATGCACTGTAAACTAACATGAAAAACAATATTTTTACTAACGCATATTAACAAAGATCAGTAAATGCTTTAAAAATATACTGCTTGTTGTTGATGCATTACATTAAGGTCTCATTTGTTAACATTAGTTAAAGTGTTACCTACATTTTTAAATATTTTATAAATAAATTCTTCCAGTTATTGTTTTTACATAAAGAAGAAAAACAAAAATACAAAATACTTTGAGTCAAACTAATTTCCTGACAACTATTCCTCCTTTTGCCCATCATATCTGATCATTTCATTCTGAATAATTTACATAAGATCTATTTGTAAATTGTATTCATAAATACATATTTATTAGTCATTTTAATGTAAATTGTTTAGAGAGAAATGACCAGATATGATGGGCAAAAGGAGGAATAGTTGTCAGGAAATTATACAAGTTTGACTCAAACTTCATTTCACTGGTTTTATTTTTTATTATTAAATTTTTTTTAAACAATACATGATTAAATGTATTCATGAATGTATTCATAAAATGAATATTTATTGATCATTTATAATTAATACATTTTATGAATAAATGAATTATTAAATTAAATGTATTCACAAAATGTATTCATAAAATATTTATATATATTTATTTATAATGAATGTAATTATTTATTGTTTTAAATAATTTAAGAAAAAAATTATATCAGTGAAATTGATGTTTAAGTCAATTTTATTTCCTGACCCTATTCCTCACTTTTACCCATCAGATCCTGTAATTTCTCTGTATAATTTACATTAAAATTATCATTAAATGTTTATTTTATAAATACATTTGATAAAAAAATTTAATTTAATGTTTCATATAAATAAAAAACTAGTTAAATGAAAAAAGTTTCCAAAGTCGCTACCCCGTCACTTTTTTTTCTCTAAACAATTTACATAAATCCATAAATTCTATTCATTATTATAAATCTTTAATTGTTTTAAAAAGCTAGTTCACCCAAAAATGAAAATTACATAAATTGCTCACCCTCATGTCGTTCCAAACCCATAAGACATTCATTCATCTTTGCAACACAAATGAAGATATTTTATGAAGAAGCTTTTTGTCCCTCCATAGACAGCTATGCAACTACCACTTTCAAAGCCCTGAGAGGTAGTAAAGACATCATTAAAGTACTCCATGTGACTCCAGTGGTTTAACCTCAATTTTATGAAGTGACGCGAGTGCTTTGTTTGCACAAAAAAACATAATTTACCTCTTCATTTTACAAAATATTAATCTCCGACGTGCATTTACGCAGCGTCTCTCTCGTGAACGAGCGTTGGAAATGACTATTGTGTAAATAAAGTGGTAAATTCTTTTTTTTTTTTTTTGGGACTAAGAAACGCTCACATCGCTTCATAAAATTGAGGTTAAACCACTGGAGTCACATGGAGTACTTTAATGATGTCTTTACAACCTTGCTTGGCCTTGAAAGTGGTAGTTGCGCAGGCTGTCAATGGAGGAACAGAAAGCTCTCAGATTTCATTTAAAAAAAAAATCTTCATTTGTGTTCCGAAGATGAACAAAAGTCATACAGGTCTGGAATGACATGTGGGTGAGTAATTTATTACAGAATTAAAATTTTTGGGTGAACTAACCCTTTAACTAAATAAAAATAACTATGGAAGTGATTTTTGTTCTGTAGGTATGATGAGCAGATGAACAGGTGAGGGTGTCTGATGGAAAGACAGCAGAGGTGTACATACTGTACAGACTTCACACTGGGGAGTTGGAGCTGGCTGGGGTTAAAGGTCAAGCTTTAGGTGCAAATGCCCTAATGACAGAAAAACTGCTTCCTACCAGACGACTCTTTGATGAAATACACAAAGACAGTGTTGTCCTTCAGAGAGACACAGCTGTGTCAAGCCACAAGGTGGGTCAGGAGAGATCCGCGAACAACATGAAAGCCTGCTTTACGTCATTGCATTTAAACTGTTACACAAAAACAAACAAATGTGCAGTGTTTTCCCAGACTCTACAAAATCAATACACCCTCCATAAAAGCTTTTATATTTAAGCGTGAAAAGTTAAACATACACAACCTTTCTAAATATTTTAATAAAAACATTACCTTTTTTGACTTGTGGCGAACATACCCAAATTAGGGTAAATATTAGATTACATAAGGTTGTTTCATGGCTCTATTTTAATATTTGCACTAAATGGTTACAAAGTCTTATTATAAGTATGTTATCTGAAACCTGTATGAACCATCATTCATATATGGTTTAAAGTCTTCGAAATACTGTTTTCATCTAAGTGACCTGGTTTTTGTCTTTTCTGTAAAGTGGTATTGAATTTGTTTTTATATATTCTGTAAAATACATTGTACTTGAGCATTTAATCGTGAATGTTATCAGTGCAAATGCAGCAATGCTCAAACTTTTAATGCAAAATCAGAGAGCTATTACAATACAAAGTGTATAATATTGCTGTAAGGAGTCATGTTGTTCAGTTTATACCTGTGCATATTTGTTACATATTTAATAGGTCTTGGTTTTCTTCTGGAATAAGGTAGGGAAATGTTCTCTAATATTCAGCTGCTGCTGCCTGTAAAGTGGCCCATTGAATGTGCTTTCATTTAATAGACTCCTATGTGCAAATATTTATACAAGGCCACACTTGAACAACCTGAGCTTTCAAACTGCATACATATATACTACATGTATGTCTTTTCTACGATATTTAAGGAAATAAAGGGTTATATTAAACACCTGATGTGATTTACTGTTTTATTCACTATTAATTGTAATGAGGAAATAGTGGGAAGGGGGATTTTATTTTATTTTTTGAGAGTCGCTATGGAAATATTCTTGCGCCTTTCAGGAAACCGGGACTGGCAGAGAGAGGAAGTGAGGTAGCTGAGAGGTGAAACATTTTTCTTTATGCATTGAAGTTACAAACAGGAACAGCGAGAGTACTGGAAGGTTAAATAACAAGATTCCCGTTGTAACGCTTTCTGTGCCAGATGTTATAAATGAGTCAGTAATGTTTAGTAGAAAGTTTATGTTTTGGATTCATCTAAGCAAATAATTCACTTCAATGAATGAATGAACTACAGAATGGATTCAAATGGAATTGTTGCCACACACACACAAAAAGAGATATGCAATACATGTATTAAATGCAAAAAAAAAACCACACACTTTTTTTAATTATATTTTAATAGCCAAATAAATAAAAGTAGGCAAATAATATGTAAACATTTTTTGCAAACTTTAGAGCTGCAAATCATGATTATGAAATATAAGCAGTTTTTTAAAAATTGACACTGACTTGAAATGAGTCTGCTGTGCAACCTTATGAATCAAATAAACTTCTCAGGATATATATTTTTTTGTCCCATCTCTAAAGAATCTGTGGTATCTATTTCAATTATTTTGTATACTATAAATTCAATAAAAGAGTGGAAAAAAATTGTCTCATGTTTAGCAAGAGAAATTTCTCATCAATAAAACATCGGCACAATTAGTCCATTAAACAGACTATTTTACTGTTTTTCAAGCCATTGTTAGAAAAGGAAATTAAAAATGCAATGTGGTCTGTACCGGTGTGAGACAAAAATAATCCTCGTGCCAAAGGTCCATTGTTTGTTTCTGTAGGTGTTTTGCGCAATCTTTCACACAGGCTGCTTTACTAATGAATGTTACAGTAGATGTTAAAACATGATTTAGGGATCAGCTTTGATTTCTTCGCCCATAAATTTAAGGCTTACATTTGTACAAACGTGAATGACAAGGTAAACAAAAACACCAAGTCAAGGAACAGCCCTGTGTAGTATTAAGATAATCCTGTTAAAATCCATATTTATTGCATTTGTGACGAGCGTGTTACTGTAAGAGAGCCTGTGTATTTTGCAGCCGTGGACAAGTTTAAAGTGTACGGTTTAATAAAAGATACAACTTGTGATAAAGTATCTGAGCTGAGTGTAGCTGCAAATGAACAAATGTGAGAATGTAAAATATGTATTGGACTTTCTATTTAAGTTATGCATACACAAAGCAAAGATCAAAGTAAAATTATAACAGTAATTTTACACTCTAAAAAATGCTGGGTTAAAAACAACCCAAGTTGGGTTGAAAATGGACAAACCCAGCGATTGGGTTGTTTTAACCCAGCGGCTGGGTTAAATGTTTGCCCAACCTGCTGGGTAGTTTTATTTAACCCAAATATTGTTTAAAAATTACTGTATTTCTTGCTTAAAATGAACCCAAAATATGTTGGAAATTAACATTTATTAATATGTTTAATAAAAAAACATTTATTAATACTTTTTTGAATAATATTTAAACAATAAACATTTATTAAATTGCTTATTAATAAATGCTCATCTTTTTGATTATTATTGTTCCCTCTAGTAATTATGAGTCTGATTTTTAATTTCCAACCTATTTTGGGTTCATTTTAAGCCAGACCTATAGTAATTTGTAAACAATTGTTGGGTTAAATAAAACTACCCAGCAGGTTGGGCAAACATTTAACCCAACTGTTGGGTCAAAACAACCCAATCGCTGGGTTTGTCCATTTTCAACCCAACTTGGGTTGTTTTTAACCCAGCATTTTTTAGAGTGTACAGTAGTAAAAAAAAAAAACAGTTCCTTAAGTTAAAAGGTGCAGTGAGTGATCTGGGAAATGCTAACGTTAACATTTAAAGCATACGATCCCACACTCCCAGCATATCACCGTCCAAAGCCACGCCTCCTCCAAAACACAGGAATGCGCCCACACACAAACACACCTGCTCTCTGCAAAGCGTCACAAAAGACCCTTAAACTACCTCATGTCTCAAAGTACATAACATTACAATAATAATGAACATAAACAACTTGTAGCCTACCTGACTGCTGCAGATTAATTCCGGTGTTGATGCTGTTGACATGGATACGCATAATTCCGAGTCTGAGTGAACAGTTCCGGTTAGAACGTCACGGGTTGTCATCTCTTAATTACAGTAGTTATGAAGTGATAAAGTTTTATTCGGACCAAATATTATGATTGGATTTACATTTTATGGTCCTACACCTTCCACATTTGAGAAATATAAAAATACACATAGACCGTTTAACTGATTGCTATCAGGATAGGAGACGACTTTTAAAGGGTTAGTTCACCCAAAAATGAAAATTCTGTCATTTATTACTCACCCTCATGTCGTTCCACACCCGCAAGACCTTCGTTCATCTTCAAAACACAAATTAAGATATTTTTGATAAAATCCGATGGCTCAGTGAGGCCTCTATTGCCAGCAAAATAATTAACACTTTCAGATGCCCAGAAAGGTAGTAAAAACATATTTAAAACGGTTCATGTGACTACAGTGGTTCAACCTTATTATAAAGTGACGAGAATACTTTTTGTGCGCCAAAAAAAACGAAACGACTTTTCAACAATATCTAGTGATAGCCAATTTCAAAACACTGCTTTTCATTTTTGGGTGAACTAACCCTTTAACCAATATAACAAAAAATGTTTCTGTAGAGAATCACTTATTGCACATTTAAATGTTTAGTTAATATAAACGTCAATCCAATTATCAAATTATCCCAAGAGAATTTTTAAAATACACTTTAGACAATATTTTTATGTGTCTCAATAATAAAAAAACAACAGACCATTCTTTGTACAACTGTATTGTTGCAAATCAAAGCACAACAAAAGGATGCATCATTAACCATGCCATATGAACAGAACACTATTACTGCTCCCATTTGATCACAATCAATCAGCTGGACTAATAAACTAAAAGACATTTATAAAAAAAAATTTAAAAAGTAAGGAACACCAAAAGGAAAAGTATTAAGAACAATAAGGGCATGATGAGTGCTTTGCACAAACATCATGGCTTTCAAACAGTCACACAAACAAAACCAAAAAGAGAGGAAGTCTGCAAGCAACATGCATAATTAAGTTAAGGGAGCTGCTGAGGTCTTTGGCTTAGATGCAAACATCTGCATGTTCCTCTACACCGTCTCCTAAGAATGAAATGCATTTCTAGAGCGCCACCGGGCAGCTCCACTCTACAAATACAGTAAAAAAAATTGGATTTCTAAAAGCAGCATGCACATTCTGAAAGCTTTCACTACGCACAGTTTTTCCTATGACATTTCCTAACAAATTACAGCAAACACTAAAAGTTAATTACAGTTTGGGATCTTGCAAAGCAATGCATTTAAAATACAACATCACAATTACAAGCAAAAACATATTGTTTATCATTTCAGCCCAACATTGTGCTACACTGAGCAGTATTCAAAACAAAGTACAGAGTAAAGTATACAAAGTGTGTGTTTGTAAATCAGTGATTTAATCATGGTGCCGTGTGAGGGCTGGAAACAGAGCGTGTGTTCAAGCTTGTGTGGGGTGGAGCTTGATGTGTGAAAGTGACACTAAATGTGAGGTTTAAATGACAAAGGGCAGTGGCTCGCTATTGGCAGGAAGCCTGAATGTATCCACCGTTCAAAGTCTCAACTCAGATAGTCAGGTAATAGCCTTTTTCTAATACTTAGAAATTAAAGGAATAATTCACCTAAAAACAAAAAATCATTTACTCACCCTCCCATTGTTCCAATGTTAGTTGCTCCCCCAAAAAATTTTAAATAATAAAGAAGCTCCAAATATGGTGCACAAAACCAATGTAATACTCTCTTTAAATACTCTTTATATTCCATGTCATCTGAAGCCATATGATCCCAAATTATTGACTCAATAATCCTGAAACAATAATTCTCGAGTTAAAGGGATAGTTCCTCCAAAAATGAAAATTCTGTCATCATTTACTCACCCTCAAGTTGTTCCAAACCTGTATGAATTTCTTTCTTCTGCTGAACACAAAAGATGATATTTTGAAGGATATGGGTAACCAAACAGTTGATCGTTTCCATTGACTTTCATAGTATTTTTTTACCCCCAATACTATGGAAGTCAATGGGGCCCAATGGGGGTTGACAGAATTTTCAATTTTGGGTGAACTATCCCTTTAACAGCTCACTTGAGGTGACTATTATCGGCGAATAATAACAAATTTGGTCTGTTCATCTCATGAAGCAAACATATAACTTCAGAAAACTTGGAATATAAGGTCATACAGGCCTTTTATTTGCAGCTCAACAGTCATGATGTCAATATGCATTGATGTAGTCCTGCATGAAGATTTATCAAAAAATGTTCCACAGAAAAAAGGAAGTTATATGGAGTTGGAAGGAACGACTTAAAATTAATTGGGGGGTGGGTAACTATTCCTTTAGACTAGAGTAACAACCCGGTCTCATCGGAATTTGTAAATGCAATATCAGACATGCAGGGGAAAAACAAATCCATATTTTCATACTATATCCATCTACTATACACATTCCAGATGAGCTTTTTTATCATACACTAATCAACAACAATTTGTGCAACTGTTAATGACAAGCAGCTGGAGACACTGTAATGGTATAGGTGCACATATATTTCCATTACAAAACAAAAGTAAACACACATTTGCACACATCCTTATCAATGACAGACTATGACAAACATGCTGGTTACTTTGGGAAGGCAGTCAAATAGTCCCCTTTGTCAAAGCGATAAGAGCCTTTCCTCTTCCACAGCAAGCACAGCCAGTGTCTCAAATGCACACGTTACACATTCACACTCTTTGTCAGGCGCTCTCATACAATCAGGTCCAAATTTAATAAGAAATGTCTCCTCTGAAACATTCCAAAACATAAAAAACCTGCAGAGTCCATGTTTGTAGCTACAGCAATCGGAGGTTGTTTTTTTTTTTTATCAAAATCTGCTCTGTATCTCCTCCTAATTGGTACAGTTCTGCTAACTGGACAGGATCTGCTGAGGACACTTTAAGGAGCTTGGGGTAAAAACAAAAAATCCTGTGGAACAGATGAGGGTCTATGGTTAAAATTGAGTGAACGTGAGAGGATGGAGAGGAAGAGGAGTGTGTGCGTGTTCATACTCACAGGTAAAAAGGCTATAACAAGCTGTTTCGTCCATTAGCGTGAGGCACTTTGGATCTCATTTGTTCCTGTATTGGGCCAGACTGCAAGAGGAAGGGACACAATCAGGTTATCGGCATGGAAAACATGCATAATTATTAACAAAAAGTCCAAAAACAGAAGTTCACTTTAATAAACACTTTTAGTAGTATAGTAATTTTCCCTTGAAAGTCTTAAAGTGGCCATAAAGGACAATTTGATTCCTCATAATGTTTTGAGGTAAAATAGTCTGCTGTACTAGGAAAATACAGTAACTTTCAGAATGCAAAACCTTCTTGTGTCAAACAAAAGTGCTTTTATTGAAACGGAGCGGCAAAAACATCCTTCCGAAGGATCCAAACATTAAAGTGCCCTATTATGCCATTTTAAAAGGTTCCTAATTTTGTTTTGAAGGTCTCCTACAATAGGTTTACATGCATCCAATGTCAAAAAAAACACTTTTTCTCATAATATGCATTGCACATCACCTCATTTCAAAGTGTCTGAATCTTTGAAACAAATTTTTTTTTGTCTTTCTAAATCCCACCTTTTCGAGAGCCTACTCTGCTCTGATTGGTCAGATGGCCCAGTCTTTTAAGACTGGTCTACCGTTAACATCACGAGTCAAAAACAAAACACCAATTACCATATCTGAATTTCAGCTCTGGAGGCTTCCTCAGTGCTTGCATACACAGTGATACAAACAGTAATGATGGCGTCAGTTTTTCTATATCAATTCCAGAGCAAGTCCTCAACCTTTTGAAGCGAATGCAAAGTAGATTGCAGCGCTGAAAACAGCATCTTCTCGACATGTCGACAACACAAACCAAACTCTTCCAGGCCTCAGCTACAACTACAGAATGATTTGTCAAAGTAGACGTTGTTTGTGGGCAGCCAATGAATACCACAGGCTGGCTTTATGCAAAATTTGTTACATTGTTACAAAGGTTTGTAACAGGTAGTAAGACTGGAATTGCTGACGATTCGTTTCAGCAGTTTAGAATCGATTCTCTCTTTTAGGAGACAATAACTTTATTTGTCATCCACTTCGATGTTTTAAAATTTTGCAGACCTTTTACATTCACAAACAGCTATATTACACACTACATGAAAGGTGATATCTTAAAAAATATATTATTTATTTATAAATTTTTAAAAAAAAAAAATGTATTAGGGCTGCCCCCTAATAGTCGACTAACCGTTAGTCGGCGAGAAGAAGCTTAGTCGACCAAAATTGGTATTAATCGGTTAGTCGCAGAAAAAATAAAATAAAATCTCCACAAGAAGTGGCGAAATCACACATTCTGTGACGGACAGATCATTAACGGCAGGAAATCCAAACATTTGCCTATATCATTCATAATTCATCGACATCAAATATGGCTTATCACTTGAAACATGTAAGTAGTAGCAACTTTACAAGTCTGCTCGCTCTAACGTTAACCTAGATAAATGTGCGCTATTATTATCACAAAAACGAACCAAAACTCGGCAAGTATATGCTATAAGCTTGAAATGTCTACTTTTAAATGAGCCGATTCAAATCTAAAAACAAATATTCTCAGATTATGTAATCTGTCCACTACTGAGATGACGAGTCAGCATCGTCGACTTCATCTCTGCAGCTGAAAACACAAAACACTAGTTTATCAATAAAATATTCAAATGTTTAGTCTCCTGTTTTTTCACGCCACATTCATAATCATTACGTTTGCCGGTGCGCTGCAGCGAGCTTTATGCATGCGTTTGACCGCTGATTCGGCTATGTATTATTATAAAGGCTCATTATAATGATTTACATGGTTTATTAATAAAACACACAATTAGTCGACTAATCGCTTAAATCAACGACTACTAGTCGACTAGAAAAATCTTTAGTCGAGGGGAGTCCTAAATTGTATTATGTGCTGTCTTTGCAAATGAAGCTTTTGTTTGTGGCATACTGTTAATAAGATCAAACACTGGATTACATCAATGCTGCATGATGCATAAACTTTAAAAGAGGTTCACACTTCTAGAGGTGGAGCTGAAAAAAACAAAAAAAACCTACATCCTTCATGCATCAACAAGCCTGTTTCACACACAGAGCTCTTCACAGCGTCACACCCAATGTTACATCATGTGTCTCAGGAACACTGAATCTCACAGCAGAATGAGAAGGAAGTCCATTTTCTCTGGTTCATTCTATACACAATTTCCCAGTACAACACAAAAGAACAGAAGCACAAGGGAAAACCCAGCGGGTCAATCACCTGTGTTCAACAATCAGCACATCACATGGACTATGAAAGGCTGATATCAACCAATACCGCTTATCACTGAAAGTTTCAGCTATCAGCACAGTATTGTTAACAGGTCCAGCCTTTGCTTTGATACAACTATTAAAGCTGCCATTGTATAAACTGCGCATTTCTTAAGAGGTGTTAAATCACCCAAGAGCTGTACATTTTGCAAACAACACACAAAGCTAAAGATTGCCACTTAAAAATCAATCAATGACCACTGCAAAGACCTTGACGAACATTTCCTCATTTAAAGAGCTCTTTTCTGTCTCTGATGGGCCGTCCGCCAACATTCCTCTGAGCAAGTTGCAGTCTGCTTGATTCTGCCCAGGTATTCAGTCCCTCTGTGAACTGCAGGATTAGATAACTCCTCACCTTTCTTATTTGACAACACAACAGCCCAATGAACACAAGCTAAGATCTCACACAAGTCCCACTTCAGTATCACATCTCACACATGCAGCATGTCTACTTTTTTCAACCACACATGAATTTTCTTTGCGAATTAGATTTATATGACACCTATTTGACAGAATAATACTTTTTTTTTTTTTTACAAACTTAAACTAAATACAAATATATTACCCCCTAACTCATTAGATTTATAATGCCTTTACATAATAATAATAAATAATTTTTAAAATAATGAAACTAAACCGAAAGAGTAGTGCTCCCAAGCTCATCACATTTACAAAGTCTTGACATTTATGATGACTTTGCATAATAAAAAATATTTTTGTCGTGGTTTTATAAACTAAAACTAATTAGAAAAATTATTGCTCCCATGCTCAGTAGACGTCTTGATATTTATGATGTCTTTACATTAAAAAAATAATAATAATGACGATAATGATACTACTACTACTATTAATTTGTATTATTTATTATAAATAATAAAATATTATTATAAAATAAAGAAAAACTGAAACTAAAGACTTGGCAGCACAGGATGACCACTTTATCAGAGAACGTCCAACATCCATGCCAAGCAGTTAAAGGGGACCTATAATGCCACTTTTACAAGATGTAAAATAAGTCTCTGATGTCCCCAGAGTGTGTATGTGAAGTTTTAGCTCAAAATACCCCACAGATAATTTTTTATAGCATGTTAATTTGTCACTTCCTGAGGGTGAGCAAAAACGCTCCTTTTTTGTGTGTCCCTTTAAATGCAAATTAGCTGCTGCTCCTACGAAGAGGGCGGAGTTTCAAGAGCTCGTGTTAGCAGCGACAATTACCTCACGCAGTCACAATTAAAATGTTAGAAACTGTTCAGACTTTTATGTTCAAACCAACTATGAGTCAGACAATGATGGAGAGACTCGAGAAGAAGTGACAACATGTAGAATGCAACAGGACATTTCTGAATTTTTAGTTGATTAATTTATGTTGCTGATGTAAAGTTACTATCTTAAAGTTATTGATTGCATATTCCGTCATGATAGGAACTGCTCATGTGGGAACTGTTGTAAGATGTCTACAGAGCCAGAGAATATATGTTGCAACTTATGTTGTCATCTTGCTTTTATGACATGCCGTTGCAATTGTGTTACGTACTGTATTGCAATAACATGGCCTCACCCCTTTGTTGCGTGTTCTAGGGGGCAGGGTTTATGTAAATTTTAGGGTTAGTGATGACACTGACCAGAGAAGAAGCTTGTTGTAGTCCTTAAACAGAGAATTCTTTAAAAGGAAATATCTCCCTTTGCTTTGAACTTTGAGCGTCGTAACTTTGCAGATGTGGTTTATGCTCTAACAGAAACATTACACACTAACTAAAGGTAAAAAAAAAGTGAAATCATAATCAACCACCTCTTTAAATATGACATGCTCAGACAACTGGCAGGTGCAGCTGGTGTAAGGGAAAAAACGAAAGGAAAAGAGGGCAAAAGAAAAACATCAGGGACTTTCAAAATGTTTGAAAGTGGGTGTCAGGTGTATTTGTACAAAAATCCCAGCAAACCCCATTTATATTTTCTCTGTATGACCCTGAGGTTTAGTAAAGAATCCATGCAGAAGCATTTGTTCTGTCTTTGTCAATTTATTGTAGCCATGCCATAAACATTAAGATGAGTGAGTCCCACTGTACCAACACAATAAAACATCTTACCGGCTGCATGCCATCTGCCATTTCACCAGAGCCTATGTGTGTCAGATGAACGAAATTTGTGGGCTCTCCGATCATGCTACGGTCAATTCTCCTCCGTTTCTTCTTCTGTGAACATAAAGGCTTATATTAAAAAAAAAAGTCCAGCATAAAGATACAAAGCACTTGATTGGCAGGCAACTTAAGCCACAGTTGTTGAAAATATAAGTATAGTGGATGAAGCCTGTCATGTGACCATACATAGACCATACCAGTGCCTGGGTGATATTACACAAATTTTTCCCTATGGAATCTATTCCTGGCTACATCCTGAAGATAAACAGGATAGTTTCTAAAAATCCCCAAATGTCATTCAGTTTACTCAACGGTTTCTCTTTTCTTTCTTTCCCAGACCTTGACTATGCGGTAAAGTTAGTGAGACATTATATAAGTAAATCTAAAGAAAAAACCTTGTATCAACAACCAGAATAATTATTTGATGAGATCATGTGCCATAGTAGGGGTGTTGGCATACATGACATTACTTGTCTGCCCATAGTGAACAAAGTGCATTTAACACAACATACAGTATAGAAGTGGATTTATATTGTCAACCATCAAATACATCTTCTAGACTAATCTGAAAAACAGACCAGAGATCATTTGATGTCAATGTTCAGTTCATTTGACTAGTCTAAAAGTGTACAAGCAAGCCGCACCAGAGTCAGTCTGAAAAAGTGGTCTGTGTATGGTTCATGTAAACTCTTGTTCCATTCACAATTAGTCTGAACCATACTGACTCACAGAAGTGAGTTTCTATTGATTACATTTTTATACATCTGCTTTAACATTAATAATTTAGCATTATTTTTATCATTACATAAATAGTTCTTTCAAAATAATAGCTTTCTGTTTAAATAATTATCAATATGACAAATCTAATAAACTCTTTGAGGTGCAATTTAGAATAAAATAGGGCTATAAATATTTTTTAAAAACTCGTATTGATATTGTGTGATCTGTGACGTTACACAGGCAAATACATTTGCATATAACTGCCTCCAGAGCAAGACATCGATGAATAGTTAAACATCATCCCATCATAGGTCCCGCCCACTGGCATGCAGTTGTTTAATGGCTGACATTTGCCTACACTTGATGTGAGTGTCTTGTCGCATCAACAGGAAACAGAACCCATTATAAACCACTGAAACTGTCTACACCAGTGGTTCCCAAACCTGTCCTGGAGGACCCCCAGCCCTGCACATTTTGTATGTCTCCCTATTTCTGACACACCCATTTCAGGTCTTGCTGTCTTTACTAATGAGCACGTGAGTTGAATCAGGTGTGATAGATGAGGGAGACATACAAAATGTGCAGGGCTGGGGGTCCTCCAGGACAGGTTTGGGAACCACTGGTCTACACTGGATACTGTATACAGATGTGTGTTCAGTTTGTGAACGAAGTTTTGGATGGTTTATTTAATGCTGTCCCGGATCGCATCTGAGAATTATGTTTGTTCGGTGCATTTTGTTTTGTAAACAAGGCAGTGTGGAGAGTTTGCGAATAAACTTTTGTTGAAAATAGTTTTTGTTAACGAAATTAACACTATGACGAAAAATGTTTGGCAACAAGCTTTTTTTCCCATGACTAAGACGAGACGATGACGAGACGACAATAAGGTCACTAATAGAAAATTGCGACTATATCAACATGCAATATTGTTGATGGGAAAAAAGAAAGAAAAAAAAATGTAGTTAAATAAAAACTTTACCAAAATCTCTCGACTAAACAAAAACAGGACAAGGTTGACTAAATATGATAAAACTAAAAAGTATATTTGACAGGACTGAAAATAGCTGACACAATTAACACTAGTTGAAAGATTGAATTGGATCTGACAGCAGCTGCATCACAAACCATAAGAAAATGATTTCAAAATGCTTTGCCTGTAAATGACGTTTTTTCATGGATAATGTTTTCAAAACACTAACGCATGTGCAATAGTGAGTGGCCGTTGATATCGTTTCCTATGCAATGACATTAGCCAATCATAGGAGAGGCTATTTACTGACAAGCCTTAAAGGAGCCACCCCTTAAAAATTGATCATTTCAGACAGTGTCAGAATGAGTGTTGAAAATTAACATTTTTCTGCATATTTGTTTTTGTGCAAAAAAACGTTATTAACATTGAGGTTAAGTGAACCTCAAAGAACATTGACAAAACTCCATGACCCTTTAAAATAATTATAGTAAAAAAATAAATTAAAAAAAAACAGCCTAAAGTTACAACTCCATATTTTAAATGCAAAACTCTCTTATGTAACTCCAGACATCCTTCAAAAGGTGTTTACTTTCATAATCTGTGTATAGCAAATGGCCCATAGCACATGCTTTAGTCCTTATCACCTTCTCTGATGTAAGGAGACACTTAGGTAATCATTTTATCTAAATCAGTATAAGAAAATTGCTCTTGCACTGGGAAGTAGCATTGGTCTGTCTTACAGATGCCCACTGCTGTCTAACCTCACCCCCCACCCACCCAACAATAGAACAAACAAGAACCTAAAAATAAAAACAGGAAGGAGGGAGGAAAAGAATGAGCACTCCCAGCTCGGAGAAGCCAGCTTCCCTTCAGAACCCCCTGTCATTGTTACAGGAGACCATGGTAAACCTGGGTCACTCATCATTGGCTCAGAACTCCAATCCAGACTAAAAACAAACAGACTAACAGACTAACAAAGATTGAATGGAGCCCAAAAATTTTTTCAAATATGTTATGCTATTTTAGAAATAAAAACATGATTCTTTTACTTACAAGAATATTAAAGGGAAAGTCCACCCAAAAATTAAATTACTGCTATCATTTACTCACTTTTTCTAAACTCTTGACTTTTGTTCATGCAACACAAAAGGAGAAGATTAGCAGAATGTCCAAACTTGCTTTTTTCCAAATAAATGAAAGTAGACAGCCAGGGACTGTTCACGTGCCAACAGGGTCATAAAAGTGCCAATAAAAGAGATCCATATAACTCATGCTCTATTTTCAAAAGTCTTTTAAAGCCATATGATTATTTTGTGTGAGGATCAGACTCATATTTTAGTCATTATTCACATAAAACTGCTTTTCAAACTTGCCGCATCATGATCAAGACGTGCAAGAACCAATAACCTATGAAGTAAAACCTGGTACAACGCATCTGAATATGCCCAAGCACGAATGAGATTTCAGAGCTGAAGTGAAAAATAACATTTTTAGAGAAGAGTAACTTATATCAAACTATATGGCTTTAGAAGGAAATATGGAATATAGTATGTGAGTCATGCAGTACTTTTATGGTGCTTTTTGCTCATTTTGTAATTTGACAGACGGTGTTCACTGTATTTTCATTGTATGAAAAATAGCAGCGTCAACATTCTTAAAGGGGTAGTTCACCCAAAAATGAAAATTTTATGTTTATCTGCTTACCCCCAGGGCATCCAAGATAGAGGTCGACTGATATATCGGCCGACCGATATTTGTCTTTTTTTAATATATCGGCATCGGCCGATATCCGTGTTAAGTAGCGCCGATTTAAAGCCAGGCACGTCTGCGGGCAGCCCTGTATTATTGGTGCGGTGGAATGTGCTGCTGCCGCATGTGAATTGAAACTTTTGGAAGATTCAACAACAGTCCTGGGAGATAAAGGTAGCCTAATGCTTAAATTCTGATATTTCAAAGTCCTATGGCCATATATTTACTATATATTACTAGTAAACTATGAAGTGTTGCTTTACTTAGTGAAAAACAACGAATAGCATTGAACCGTCGGGAACTGCCATAATGATACAGCTGGTTGAAGGTTTGCTTACTTGCAGTTAACTTTAAGGACTGTAGTCCAAAACTACCAGCAGCTTGCTAAAATATTAGCCCCAATGTTATAAGTTGTTTTACTTTTCCTGTATCGGAGCCGGAGAATTTCACTCTGTGCTTGGGGTAGAGAAGGCGGCAGCTCTCACAGACACTGCAGCGGGATTGAGGGCTACGTTACTCCGACAAATATTGGCAATATTAAGAGGATTTGGCATTTCCAATCAATGTAAGCCTGTTACATTCTTCTAGTCTATTATTATTACTATTAGGTAAGCTACTTTTATTATTAAATTAATATTATAATAAATTTGCCCGCAATAATTTCACAGCGCATGACCGCATAACTGACATGCTGTGAGGATAATAAAAGATTAAGCTATCAGCTCCTCTTTGAAAATGTTTTAAGCATTTAATGAATTAGACATAATTAAAATTTATTAACAGTCGATAATATTTCCTAACACTGCAGTCATAAATGAAAATTAAGAGCAGCTTTAGGCTACTTCAAGCACCAACTTAAAAAACCAAACAAGCTGTTTAACACGAAATACTATTCATCTCATTTGTTTTACTATATGTACGGGCCACAAGAGAAATAATGGAATAAATTAAGACAGTTATACGGTTATCAGCATATTATATTGAAATTCGTCTCTGGGAGAAAATGCTCTGCCTTTAGTTTAGGTAAAACATTATATAAATACTGTTCGGTTTCTCACACAAACTGATCATTTCGTGTCTTAGGACATCAATGTGTCGTCACGAGCCGCAGGGTTTAATTTGGATTTGTCTGTGCATGTTTTTTTTACTCTTATAGATGGAGTTCCCATTGCCATGCATTATACGACTGACAGACTGCAACGGTTGGAGTTAAAAATCATCATTTGTGTTCTACTGAAGAAACAAAGTCACCTACATCTTGGATGCCCAAGATGTAGGTGGCAGATAAACATCAAATTTTCATTTTTGGGTGAACTATCCCTTTAAACTTCTCCTTTTGTGTTGTGGTCATGTGGGTTTAGAATGACATTAGGGTGAGTAAATGACAACAATTTTCATTTTTGGGTGAACTTAAAGGGATAGTTCTCCCCAAAATGAAAATTTTTGTCATTACCCTAATGTCAGTAAGTCCAAACCTGTATGACTTACTTTCTTCTGTCGAACACAAAAGATATTATTTTAAAGAATGTGGGTTCAGACAGTTTACGGCACCCACTGACTTTCATAGTAGGAAAAAAAACACTATGGAAGTCAATGGGTGCTATCAACTATCTGGACACCAACATTCTTTAAAATGTATTATTTTATGTTCAACAGAAGAAAGTATGAGGGTGAGTAATTGATAAAATTTTCATTTTAACAACCTTCAACAACAGCACATGACAAATTTAACAAAAATACATTAGATGCATCATACATTACCGTTCAATACGAAGCCCCGCAAATGACATGTAGAAAAAAAAAATAGTAGGCTAATCATACACACGATTTACTAATTAGTTCCCTCGATTTGCACAATTTACTAATTAGTTCCCTCAATTTGCTAAATGTTATGAAATATTATTACAATTTAAAATAACTGTTTTGTACTTTAATATATTTTAAAATACAATTTATTTCTGTGATGGCAAAGCTGAATTTTCAGCATCATCTTCAGTGTCACATGATCCTTCAGAAATCATTCTAATATGCTGATTTGGTGCTCAAGAAACATTTCACAATAATACTTTTGAAAACAGTTGTGCTGCTTAATATTTTCGTTGAAACCCCTGATACATTTTTATTAATAGAATTTATAGAACAAAGTTCAAAAGAACAGAATTAATTTAAAATATGATCAATTTAATGCATCCTTGCTGAATAAAAGTATTATTTCTTTAAAAAACTAATCTTACTGACCTCAAACTCTTGATCATTTACCATAATAATAAATATGCATGTATGGGCACATTTATCAGACTTCCTTCACATGCAAAGTGATTTGGATCCATGACGCAACCTCCACACATTCACCCGTCCAATGACAGAGCATTCTTTGTCCATCTGAGTTTCACGTCTGGCTTCACTCTCCAAAACACATTTGCACTCCTGACAAACTCCTGAGACTATCTGGGTCACATTCACATCAGCTGAAAGGTTTCTTTTCTGTCCTTGACCAGCGTGAGTCATTCTTCGCGTGATTAGAGAACAGAAAACTCGCATGAGCCACGGGGAAAACCAAATTAATGAAATTAGTCCAGATGTTGCTCTCAAGAGGAGCCTGGTATCAATACCTGTGATTCAGGCAGATTCTTGAAAACTAGGTTTTACTGTATTAGAATGGTTTATGATGAAAGTCTGGGAAATAAAACTATAAATCTCTCCAAATGAAGCACTTACCGGAGGAGGTTTGGCTACCACGCAGCAACCAATCTTATGCCAGAACGCACTCATCTCCGGCACGCACCGGTTGGATTCCCTCCTCTCTCTCGCCACCCTGCAGGCCGTTTAGAGACGAGATAGACAGAGAATCTAATCCTCAACACTCAGCGATATAAGCCGTGGCTCGTCCCAAAAACCTCTGTCCTTATCACGACAGAATCCTTGTTGATGTCTTTGCTATAAGTATATATAAGACCCCTCAGAAATTCCCTCAGTTATTCTGGGCCCCTGATTTCCAGTTGATTCTGTGAGGCTGTGGGGTTTATGTGAGGCAGTGATGTTGCAAACGAATCTGTTTAATGAAAGAAAGAAAGAAAGAAACGATTTCAATGAAGTAGACATGAATCCATACAAGCACACAATATATTTAACAACATACTACATACAAAACAAGAAAACACAGACTACAAATGAAGCAAATAAGACAAATCTAATCTTGACTTTAAAAACAAGACAAATATACAACGTTTTTGTAATCTTAATATTTCTTTCAATGGCAGTACCATGGTACTTTGACATGTAATATGGCACTGAACAATTACCATATTCATTTAATGTGGCATTTATTTATATGGTAGTACTCCAAATAACTTCTGAATAGTATTACCATTTCCATAAAAAGAAAATGAAGTACTATGGCAATATCATGGAGTAATATCATGACATTTCCATACATATCATATAGTAATAATACCATAGTGCATTGATATATACAATTGTTGTATTGAATGACTAATATATTCATACAGGTACATGGTACTCCAATTAATTTTAAAGAATACGGTGCATGTCGAAAAACAACATGGTAGTTTATAATAAATAAATGAAATAATTCGTCAATAAACAAACAATATTAGCACAACCCAATCTGTGTAACCGTCTCAAACTTTGAGCTGAGCTGTCTATATAGACAGCAATTATAGGGCTCTTTATGCGGTCTAGGAAGGCAGTCACTATTTTTTAAAGACACACAACCGCTTTCTTGAGTACCCTTTATTGTGGAAAAACCGTTACAACTAAGAAAAATACACGGAAAATCAGTGTAATTATGAGCAAGAAACCTGTTAAACTGACAGCTACTAAACACACCTAGAATGAGCTCAGTAAACGAGGAACCACGGTTTACAAACGTTACAAAGAGCCGCAAGCAGAAAAAACAAACAGCCCGGAGGAAGTTAAAGAAAACGATACAGCAGTGTCTAAAAGTTTATAAATGTTTTTCCCCATTGACTAGTTTTAACTCACAGCACCTCGATGATTAATTTGTCAGAGAGTAATCCGACTAAAGTTAACTAGACTATCAGCGTCCATCGCTTATCTCTCTCGTCTTTATTACTCAACCAGCGCTGATCTTATTCAAACTGAACTGTTGCTGAAAGTTTGGCACAACAATCCAGCTCGATCGATACCGGGCCATGTTAGCGACTCAAATGAATTAATAAAGTTCAACAGAGTCTTGGAAAACGTTATTTTTCCTTATACGAATTAAAATATAAAGAAAAACGCTACCTTACATGTAAAAGAGAGTCCCTGTGAACGGCTGGAGTGAAGCGCCTCTTGTGTGGAGAGCTGAGGGTGGAAATGACTCCGTGTTTCCCAGATCACTGAGGTGTGGTTGAAGTTTCCCCCATTAATATGAGGAAATACTTCAAACCAGAGACCACCAGCGCCACCATTGGGCTACTGATATATGCAATATAGCTGATATATGTAGTAGATATACATAAAGCCTGTCTTTCTTTAATCTATAGATATTTTTTCATCTGATTGGTCGATTATCTGATGAAAACGGAGAGGTTGATTTCCTCCAGCTTGTTATTTACTGCATTTAAATCAATCTCTAGTCTCTTTATATAGAATTGCTGAGATTAATCAGTTTCCCAATGCTCAATATTTAAAAGCAGTAATCAGTGTGCACTTTTGCATTAAATTGTGTATGAAAACATTATGCTTTTTTTTTTGCATTATAGTGTTTATTTAGATTAAATCAATAGCATAAAATGTATTTTTAACGATAAATACATTTAATATATTCATAAAAAATATATGAGCTGTTTTCCCATGAATATAAATATTACATTGGCAAAAAAAGTATTAATTTTCATCTTTCATTGAGTGTGACACACAATGCATTATGCTTAATACACAATTTATTTTAATGCAAATGTGCACATAACCGATTTTGTGCTTTTAAATCCCCAGGTGAAAAAATACTATAGTAAATTGTTGTTATGTACTATAGGCCTATATAGTATTTACATCACTTTGTTAATGAATGCTACAGCATACTGTAGTATTAACTATAGTGAACTGATAAACTGTAATAAATACTGTAGTATACTTTAGTTTTTACTACAGTAAACTGTAGTGTATATTGTAGTATAATATACCCTAGTTGTAGAAAACGTAGTAAAGTAATTTGTTTATATTACTATAGTTGTTATATTATCACAGCAACTATAGAATTACCACAACAAATTAATTCAAGTACTTTACTATAGTATTTACTATAAATTACTATAGTATTTTTTCACCTGTGCTTTGCATTAGAAAACCTTTTAAACTGATTTAAATAGTAAAAGAAACAAATTGGAGGAAATAAATTAGCATAAACCTCTTCGTTTCCAAAAACAGAATAGATGATTTACATTTTTCTTCTGGTGTAGCAAATATCAACCAGTTATGCAGTAGGGTGCGCTACAGACGTCTCAACTTTTGAACACTACCAAAGAAGAACCAATCAAATATTTCTACTTCCGGTACCGTTCGTGCGCCATCTTTGACGATACATAGCCCATGTATGATATTTTTGTTTTCAAAAGTATCGAAAAGTATGATAGAACACTAAAGCGCATTAAACGAAGCATACGTCTGGTTTTTACCGTATCTAACGTGTTATAATTCAGTAAAAGTCTTCGGGAAACATTTTTGGCGAGGTGAGCAGCTGAAATTTTGCTTTATTCTGGAGTTTGATGAACTGTCATTAAAAGAGATTTTAATTACATATTTTACATGGTTTTGGCGATATAGTAACTGCAGACGATCACCTGTCAATACGAACAGCTATTTTCTAACTTGAAAACTTACGCGTAACTTTATCAACTTGTTGAAAAGGATACATTTGCACTTTAAATTATTTGTTCTTTACTTGTCAGATTATTAGCTTGCGCATAAAAACAGTCTGTAGTATAATATCTCAGAAAATATACTGTGTATATTACAAAAATCTCATCGAAGACAACCAATAAGGTAACAACAGTCATTGTTGGGCTTGTTTTGATAAATGAAATCAAACTGTTTTATTTGTAAATAATATCACTATATAATAGATATAATTGACCTGCCGTTTTAAAGTGTGAAAATGTTCATCCAGCCACACAGTGATACTGTAAACAAAAGTGTCCAGCATGAAATCAACTTCCCCCGGAACTTGCCTTATTATAAAATGGTGACTGTTTCCCGTCCTGTCATTGATAATGAATTATGTCTAACATTAATGTACACATCCACTTCCTGGCACTTAAAACACTGTGGAATGAAGTCTTATGATTAATATAACCACATTGTCATTCAGCATATAGTTTGTATATATGGAAAACCATTTCCTTAACATCTTTTGGACATTTTCTTTGAAACACTTCATCTGGTTAAACGCCCTATGAATGTAAACGGGTGGTTGTCATGATATAAAGCAACTTTTCAGTATCAATATTTAGTATATTCCAATGCTTCAAACCTTATTTGCATCATTAGATGTCGCTTGTGGATTTGGGAAAGCGTTTGTTGGAGGCAGCGCGTAAAGGGCATGATGATGAAGTGAGGTCACTTATGGCCAATGGAGCTCCTTTTACTACAGACTGGGTGAGTTGTATTTGCTGATCAAGCATACTACAAATGCAGACCAATTGCCTATTGTCTACCATTTATAATCTGCATTTTACTATAACGGTAATGATGGTAATATGTTTTAGCTGGGAACCTCGCCACTTCATTTAGCAGCACAATATGGGCACTACTCCACCGCTGAGGTGCTTCTCCGTGCCGGTGTTAGTAGAGATGCCCGCACTAAAGTAGATCGGACCCCCCTCCACATGGCTGCAGCAGAGGGCCACTCAAGCATTGTTGAATTATTGGTCAAGGTAAGAACAAATGATCTCAGAAGAGTATTGGATTATTCAAATTTTGACATTCTTAATTTTTGTTGTGTTGTTATATCTGATTCTGCTCCTTTCTGGGACAGAGTGGAGCAGACATCAATGCCAAAGACATGCTGAAAATGACCGCCTTGCACTGGGCTACGGAACATGGGCACAGGGGGGTCGTGGAGCTATTAATCAAATACGGTGCTGATACCCACGCCCTCAGCAAGTTTGACAAGACGCCTTTTAACATTGCAGTGGACCGAGGAAACACTGAGCTGATGCTCTTGTTACAGGTAAAAAATAACAGATATTACTATCTAAAACTCACCAGCTGCTGTGTATTTAACAATGTTCTTAGGTGAAATCAAGCTGCAGTATCATAACTTGACTGGATTGTTTGTTATTCTAGGAGGGAATGCAGAACCAAGTGAACATGAATCCAGAAAGGACAATCCTAAGCAGCACATCACCCGCCTCTGCCAGCCCTCAGTTCATCATCTCCTCCTCTGGAGTGGTCAATCTCTCTGATATTGTTCTCACCAATGCTAAGGCTAACACAGGTATGAATTTCATTACAGTTTGTTACTTCAGATAATTTGCCAGCCATGAAACGTTAATATAATTTTTATTTAAAAAAAATCTTGCACACCACTCAAACTTGCTGAATCATTTAATAGCTTTAATATACAGTCAACAGACCTTCCTCAGGCAAGCTGCAAATTCGAGTGGTGTGCAAGATTTATTTCATTTTTTGGTTTACGTTGTACATTTTATCGCACACCTGCTAAAGATTTGGGTGTGCAAGGTACTATATATTTCTACATAATTTTTATTTATAAAATGTGTCCCTATGACAACAATGGCAGTGGCAATCTATTCTTTCCATCCTCCCTGCCGAAAATGATCTGAATCACTAATTTTCTTCCTAGTATATTCAGTTTGTTGGCTTAAAAGCAAGGAGTTTTCCCATATACACTACCATTCAAAAGTTTGAGGTCATTAGAACTTTTTAAACTAAATTAATCCTTTTTTTTTTTTTAGCAAGGACACATTACATTGATCAAAAGTGACAGTAAAGACATTTATAATCTTTAAAAAGACGTCTAATTCAAATAAACACTGTGCTTTTCAACGTTCTATTCTATTCATCAAAAATTCCTAAAAAAGTATCATGGTTTCCACAAAAATATTAAGCAAAAATATTAAGCAACATTTGAACATATGAAGCTTTCCTGTAGCTCAGTGGTTAGAGCATGGCACTAGCAATGCCAAGGTCATGGGTTCGATCCCAGGGATTGCACATACTCAGATACAAAATGTATAGTATAATGCAATGTAAGTCGCTTTGGATAAAAGCGTCTGCCAAATGCATAAATGTAAATGTAAATGTAAACATGAGTTGTGACAAGTTTCTTTAGCAGGTTTCTACCACTTGTTTTGAATTGCGCTTTAAATTTGATTTTTATTTACTCACTAATGCCAATTTTTCTTGCATTTTGTGCTTGTTTTGCTTTTTGCAGTTTGGGAACATAGACAACAGTATTTAATAAACATTTGAAAGTTTTTACATATATTTGAACTGTATGCACCTAGAGATTGTTATTAGTGTATTTCTCCCTTCCAAACAAACTGCTTCTATATTCTGCAGGAGCTTCAGAGAGTTTGATTGCTGCTGATTCAGTTGATTCTGCCATCCAGCATCTTGTAGGGGAAGATGGCCAGAGAGTCATCACCATAGTAACCGACCAACAGGGAAACCTGCAGCCTGGCAACTTGGGACAGAAATTCTTTGTCACAATGCAGGGGCAGCAAAGTGAGTAGATTGTTGCAGCATTAGTTTATAGTTCTTTTAGGACTTTGCAATATTTATATTCTGACATGTCTGTATATATTTAGTGGTTGCAGTGCCCGCGGGTCAGATAGCAGAAGAAATCATAACAGAGGACACCAAACCAGTTCCATCGCGGAAGCGGAAATTCGAATCAACCGTCAACCACACAGATGTCAAACATAAGGTGTGACCAGTAGAGATTCTTATTTAAATCTTACTTTTTGGGATGCAAAAGTCAGCATGAAAGGAAGTTATGATAGTCTTATCTTTTGTGACAAATATCTGAGCGAATTTTTGAACAAGAAAAAAATGTAGGGCGGGACTTGATTATGTCCATCGAAAATGTATTGGATCATTGTGGTTTGCTATTGCTGTGATGTCACGTGAGTGACAGGATGTCTTGCTCTCGCGCCGGTAAACACATCATCAGAGAAGAGAAGAGATGTCACTGCAAGAGGGAGGGGAAGTTATTTTGATTAAAGTTTATGAGGGCACATGAATTAAAAAAAATAATGATGTGCATGGATCAGTCATTTATAATACTGCAATATTCCATAAAAAAAGAATTAAAGTGTTCATGAAATGAGAAATCAAATTTTCCTGGATCTTTTGACACGTTAGAGGTCATTGTACTATAAAAACATCCTGTAAATTTTTGAACTCAAAACTTCCTTGTTAGTCCAAAAACAGCTTTTATTGAAACCAAGCTCTGAAAAAGACTTGGAAAGTTTAGGATTTTGTCACATTATGACATAACAGAGTGACGAAAGACCGCCTCGGCAGAGGAAGATCAACACCTACTTCTACATCATTGTGTCTTTGGCCCCGCCCACTGGCGCGTTAGTGAGATGAGAAGGAGAGAAGAGCAATTTCAAGATCACTGGACTAAAAATAACATTACCTTCCAAAGGATCCTAAGTGCTTATTTATTTTCAGCTATGTGAATGTCTCAGTTCGGTACATGTTCAGTACATTTCACTGTGGATTCTTTGATAAATCATTCGCAATTTTGGCGCGGGCTTTGCAAACAGACTTTTATTGTAAGATATGGACCTGACAGTAATGCCACAACATGTAAGTAACTGTGTTACTTCTAATGCCTAATCTGTGTTTTCTGATATGTAATGGTTCATGTACAGTCAGACGTTCTTTGCCTCAAAATCGTTTATTGCTGTTTATGCTTCAGTAAATCAAGCCAGTGACTAAACGGTCAACTTCACGTTGTCTCTTTTAGTAGTATGCAAATAATCACACAAAAAGTGATCAAAGAATGGTTCCTTTATAATCGCTGGAGCTGTCAATCACACAGCCAAAAACGCTCGCCAAAACTCCCATTATAATCAATAACGCTGTCTACACTGCACAATGAATTTCTTATTTACATTGTGTTTGCACTGTTAGTGATGATAAAAGCATTCATGAGTGCAGAAATCAAGTTGCAATGATGAGATCACTGCATTCATAAATGTTAGCCAATCATAGCAGTGGGCGTTTATATTGAAGTCTCACAGGGTAAAATCAGGGTAGAAAATGGCCTTTTATTTACAAATTATAACTATTTTTGATGTAAAAAAAAAAATCATACTAAAATTATAAGTGCATCTCAGGAAACATAAAATAATTAAAAAGAAATGCAGTTCATGACGCCTTTAAAATTGTCAATTTTGATTTCATGGAAAATTTAACTGTTTGGTGTTTTCTGCAGGAACACGATGAGAAGGACAGTAGGGAATTACTGGAACAGCAACTAAAAGAGGCGAACAGAAAAGCCCAGGAATACCGACAGCAGTTACTAAGAAAGGAACAGGAAGCTGAGCAGTACAGGCTTAAACTAGAAGCCATCGCCAACGGACAGACCAATGGCACCAGCACAGAGCCCCAAGAGGAAGTGGTGCTCCAGGAAGAGGAAGAGGAGGAGGTGGTCGGTGAAGAGGAAGTTGTCATGTTGCCAGAAGGGGCTATAATCATTAAAGAGGAACCCCTTGATTCAACAGCAGGAGAAACAGTGACATTAGTAGAGGCGGCAGATATCACAGCCACTTCTGAGGGCACGCCGTAGCAGTGAACCCAAAGACTCAAACACTCAGGAATTACAAACACTCTTCTAGTCTGTGTACCTGAAGTGGCATGTTGTATTTATTTATTGTAAATCATAACCTTTTGTTTTATCCTTTTTTTTTTTTACTCGTAGCATTCAGTTTCTGTACAGACCTCTACAAAGACGTAGCATGAATTTTAAATAGGTGGCCACAACGATGCTGAGCTGCTCAGATTGGCAGAATAGGAAGATCAGGTGTGTTCTTTTAACATACAGCGGTGCAAGTCATGTAAGTTTTAGTGATGATGCTTTCCAATCAAGGCCTATTATGCAACTCAAGTGCATACTATACTATTAGTACGCACAATAGTGTACTTAAAGGAATGTTCCGGGTTCAATTCACACCATTTTGACTCGTCCATTTATAGTTTTATTTTTTAAAAGTGCAAGTCGTGGTTATAGTAAGGCACTTTTAATAAAAATATACTAGAAAAATAGCATATTTTTTTGTTAAAACACTTGCATTACTTATTTGAGTTGCAAAGTCTACTATTAGTGTAAATCATTCTTTTTGAAGATTTTTTAGGTCCGTGATCTTCTTGCGTATTGTGCAGAAATGATTGGGTTTAGTATCATCATGCTGTCATTACATCAAAGTTGAATGATTATTGCCTGGCCTCGTGTCGTGCCTTATTATAAACATGATTTTTGTTTCTTTAAAAAAAAAAAAAAAACCTGAAGGACAAGTCACATTGCAAATGCTGTCAATATAGCTAAACTTGAACATGGAACATTCCTGAAATAGTGACATGAGAGTGAAGGTTAACAGTATATCATATAAAGAACAATACTAGACATTATTCAGAGATGAGAACTGTTATGTTATGGCTATTATTGATGCAGTCAGCATTGGGTGATGTGATAATCAAAGTAGCTATGTAGTTACTTAAGCAAACTCTTTCATGTTTTATATACTTTTAGCTGTTTATAAAGATAACTTACTCTTTTGAGAGTACAAGATTGAGCAAAGGTTGTTTCACTTTTCTTTTTTTATTATCTAACATCATTTCCTTTGTTCTGTTAGACACTAAATCACGATTTGCATTTCAAAGTTTTGTGCTCTAAAAAGTATGCAACATGTCTGTGCTTGCATTCCATGGCCTGGTCCTGGTACATGTGCCGATTTCCCAGTTAGCAGCTTCTACAGTTGGTCTTTCAGTTAAGTTATATCATCAGCTGTGTTGTTGAGTTTTTAAAAAAAAATGTATGTCAAGTTTAAAAATGTGAATGAATGCCGTATGTAATTTTATGGAACTAGACCTTAAATGCTCTATAGATTTCCTTCTCATAGAAAAATGGTTTCTTTGCTATGTTTTTTAGGTAAACAACTGATGATTAACATTCCATAAATTGAATTTTAAGGGCTTGTATCACCATTATTGTGCACAACATATTTTTGCTCTGTACGTATGCAAATATTTACAATTTTCTTCCATCTAAACCCATGAATATTAAGATTTAGGAAGACATTATACTATTTATTGAATGGGTTATTCACTTAGACAAGACCATGTTTTCCCCTTATATTTTTCTTGTTTTTTATGCATTTAGAATGTCAGTTGTATAGGATGTCATCAGCAGTGCTTTATAGGTAAAAATGTTTACACTTTTTTTGTTGTAAAGTTTGACTGGCAGAATTTCTCATATTTCAGTTTGATGGAAGCAAATGCATAAGAGTTCTAACTTAAAGCAGACACAAGCACATGATACATAACATAGATCAACAGTTTGTCCCTAAGATTTCTTGTTTGTATATTTTTTACATATATATTTTTGTAATGAAACACTATTGGAGCCTGTCTTTAGTGCACTTGCAGCTGCATTTTATCTGGTCAAAATAAATATTTCTGAGGTTTGGTATATCTATTGTAAATTTTTATTGAAGAAAATACTCGCACTAATGAAAAAAATATTAATTTTCCTCCGTAGTGAAATTCCTCGCTAGTCATGATTTCAAACCACACTACCGAAACGCGTTTTTAGGTAAGATTGTCCTAATGCGAATTCCGTACCCACGTTAACTAGCACAAAAGGCAAACGTGAGATATTTCTTCATATTTATTTGTTCATAATGTAAAAGCAGTTGATGTAATTGCAGACACTTTAGGTTCATTATTATTTTCATGTTTTCTTCGGTACTCCGAATGCTTAGACAACGCTAATATTAATTTAATATGATAGTTGCGCTATAAACATGGGAAAGTAAGCACTTGAAAACAACTCTGTGCTTTTGTTTACGATCGTGTTTTTTTGCCAGCATGAGAAATACTGAAGAAAAGTAGAAGTAGAGAAAAGACAGCAGCATATCCTGTTCAACTGTTGCCAAGTTCATCTTTATCTCACAGACATGTTTCCAGAACTGAACAGTATTCTCAATTCCACTCCAGACAGTTTCAAATCGGTAACTAATTATAGTACTTACATCTCTTTACACGCTTAATATAGCTCACAAAATGTCATTGACTCTAACCGATGTCTTCTGTACTTGTAGAGTGACTTCATCCTGGTGTCTGACAGACAAGCTGATGCATCATTTCTCATTCATCACTATCTGTCTTTCTACTTACGTGGTTTGTGACCTACTGGATTAGTGAGGAAATCTTATGTTGATATACGCTTATGTATAAACTTCTATATCTCTAGCTGGCTGTAAGGTGTGTTTTCTGGGTCTCGTTCAGTCCTTCAGCCACTACAGTGCTGTCGGTCAGAGGCTGGTAAGTCTACATCTGTTTGCTTTGTTTATACATTTTGTCTATTACATTAATATACCTTGATCATAATGTTTGTGTGCAGGGAGTGAGTCTGACCCAGGCAAGAGAGAAGGGCCAGCTAGTGTTCCTCGAAGGACTGAAGGACTCTATTGGAGCACTATTACAGGAGGAAAGCAGTCAGGGGACACAACCTTTGAGTTATCTCAGGCATGGATAGCATGTTGCTAGTTTAAATACACCCCCCCTCATTTAAATTAAAGTCAGATAAATATATATAAAAAAAAGACTAGTCTTGCCATTTTGTTTTTCTAGGTCCCCAGGTGCTGGACTGAAAGGTCTGTTCAGATTTGTGGAAAGTTCTGTGCGTCAGAATGGAGGTCGTGATGATGCTGAATCATGGGGTCCTCCAGTGTTACTCATAGATGATCTCAGTGTGCTCCTGAGTTTAGGTGTTACTGTTGGAGCAATACTAGACTTTACCCTCTACTGCCAAGCCACTGTGTGCTCTGAGTTACAGGTGAGTCAGTGTTTTTGGTTCAGTACCTGAAATAATGCCAGATTATTGATTTAAAGCTTCATTGTGTAAAGACATTATTTTTCTGTTTTGATATCAAGGGAAATATGGTCATTCTGGTGAGATGTGAGGAGGAGGATGCAGATGATGATGAAGAGGGATCAAACCTGCTCCAGAAGGGACTAGTTCATCAATGTAACTTGGCATTACATGTAGAGGGGTTACCCACGGGTTACTGCAGGGACATACATGGACAGGTGCGGTTTATTGTTAAAACTTCACTAATACTCTGTAATAAATGGCCCTGATTTGAGCTGATATTTTAATATTTGTTTTTTCAGATGGAGGTTTGGTGGCGACAGAGTGGAGAGACCACGTACAACCAACGGAAAAAATTTCATTTTAAGGTCTATGATAAAGGAGCGTCATTTTTCGCTCGAGGGACTTCTAGTGCTGTTCTCTAAGTTTTGAAATGAAAGTCTAAGTCTTTACATTGAATCTCTAACTGAAATAATGTTGTGATGTAGTTTGTTTTATATAAATACATATATTATACATCACCAGTTGCAGTTGTTTTGTTCACTTGTTGTTTGCTTTACTTCCCGAGTTAATTTTGTGTAGCAGTAAAAATGGGTGCTTGCAAAAATGTCCAACTTCAAGAGCTGGATGCTCGTAAATAATAATAATAATAATTCCTTACATTTATATAGCGCTTTTCTGGGTACTCAAAGCGCTTTACATACGGAAGGGGGAATCTCCTCAAACACCACCAATGTGCAGCATCCACCTGGATGATGCGACGGCAGCCATATTGCGCCAGAACGCCCACCACACACCAGCTTATTGGTGGAGAGGAGACAGAGTGATGAAGCCAATCGGTATATGGGGATGATTTGGAGGCCATGATGGACAGAGGCCAATGGGCAAATTTGGCCGACGAAGGACATCCTGGGATTTTTAACAACCACAGAGAGTCAGGACCTCGGTTTAACGTCTCATCCGAAGGACGGTGCTTTTTGACAGTATAGTGTCCCCATCAGTATACTGGGGTGTTAGGACCCACACAGACCACAGGGTGAGCACCCCCTGCTGGCCTCACTAAACACCTCTTCCAGCAGCAACCTAGTTTTCCCAGGAGGTCTCCCATCCAGGTACTGACCAGGCTCAGCCCTGCTTAGCTTCAGTGGGCATCCAGTCTTAGGCTACAGGGTGATATGGCTGCTGAATGCTTTTGTTTAAAGGGACACAGGAACAAAGAAGAGCTCAAGCAAAATTCATAATTTGAGTGGGGATATTTGAACATATTTGATTTCTCACTATTCCTGTGATGTGTCCAGGGTGTCCCCTGCCTGTGGCCCGAGACATTGGGATAGGCTCCAGCATCCCTGCAACCCTGTAGAGCAGACCAACTCTAGTCCTGGGGACCCAACTACCAGAATAGTTTAGATGTCAGACTATTTAAAACACCTGATTCAACTCATCAGCTTCTTGGTGTGTTAAACAGGGACACATCTGAAACATTCTGGGAGGTAGGTCTCGAGGACTGGAGTTAAAAAACACTGCTGTAGAGGATAAAGCGGTTTGGACAGATGGATGCTTTGAAGGAGAAAGCAAATGCAGTTTCATATTATGAACAAGTTTTTATTCTCCTCCCTTGATGAGACCACAAGAATCTTATGACATGATAGTTTTTTAAAAGTTACATTATGAGATTTTCTGTAGTTTAAACTGCACAGCCACTCATGTAAAGTTGCCAGAGAAGGCGCTGTTTTGCTTATGTTGTGAACAGGCCAGAGTTGTTTATGTGCCACGTAGATTCATTTTCACGAATCGATTCCTTCGAACAGTTCGTTCAAAGCCAATACTAATGTTAGGCTACTGTATGGTTTAACGGACTGATTCGTGATGAATGAATCATTTAGACCGTTTTTAACCGGTTCGACTGATTCATTAAAAAGATCCGACGTCGCTAATGTCGCCTTCCATCTCTACCGTCCCTTGAACCCGATTGAATTTCCTGCTTTGCAGTAGTGAGTGACAAGCAGAGTTATGCAACATGCCTTATAATTCATTTTTAATACTCCGTCTTTAGCCTTTTAAGAGTTAAGAGTGGAAATTAACAGCTGGATTTTTCTGCTATACATATTCTATCAGTCGATAGCATGAAGTAAATAAGGAAATTCTGTTACAAGCGCATGTAATCACGTGTTTAAAGCGACCGCCCTTTTAGACTGGATTGAGCTTGATTTTAGACTTGCACGACTCAACCTGCAGACAGAGGTGTTTTTAGACCCGTAATTTTTTACCATGGGCAGTTTGTATCTCTCAAGAGGTCGGTGTATTCTTCGGCAGGTGTTCTCTGGCCTACCCAGCATGTTGCAGCGGCCGTACAGCCTCGATGTGTCAGCGCAGCTCCTGCGGACTGAAGGCTTCATAGATGGGCGCTGGGTGTCCGCTGCATCCACATTCCCCGTGTTAGATCCAGCTACTGGAGAAGAAATCGCGAAGGTGTCAGACTGCGGTACAAAGGAAGCTCAAGACGCTGTCAATGCTGCATACAAAGCGTTTCACCTGTGGAAGAGTCATACAGCCAAGGTGATCTGAATATAAATGGTGTTTACATGGTATTCAAAGGTGCTTGAAATAAATCTTTTCACTCATTATTTAGAAAAATGTTTACTTCAGTTTAACATATTTTTCTCCCTTAAAAACAGGTCATATTTCTCACAAAAATAAACAGGAGGAAAAAATCTTGCATAATGTAGGTCTATTTACATAGTGCTATAGTGTTTCATTAAGACTTTATTCAGCAAGGATGCATTAAATTGAACAAAAGTGACATAAATGCTTTTACATTGTTACAGAGATGTTCTATGTCAAATAAATGCTGTTCTTTTGAACTTTCTATTCATCCAAAAATCCTGAAAAAATATCTGGTCCCACAAAAATATCAAGCAGCACAACTTTTTTCAACATTTATAAAAAGAAATGTTTCTTGAGCAACAAATCAGCATATTAGAATTAGATTTATTTTACTGTTTTAATTATTATGTTTTAAATAAATAAAATGAGAATTTAATTCAATATAAAAATCAGAAGTTCTCATATTGATGCTTGCTCTTTGCAGGAAAGAAGCATTTTGTTGCGGAAATGGTTTGATCTCATCATTCAGAACAGGGATGATCTTGCCAAGTTGATCACAGCAGAGTGTGTAGGTATACTGACCTATTACATTTAACATGTCCATTTACAAGGATCCAGATATCAGGAGATGTTATAACATGTATGTGTGTACAGGGGAAGCCCATGAAGGAGTCTATTGGAGAGATGACATATTCTGCCTCCTTTCTGGAGTGGTTCTCTGAAGAGGCCAGGCGTGTATATGGAGATATTGTTGCACCTTCAGCCAAGGACCGCAAGATCCTGTTACTCAAGCAGCCTGTGGGAGTAGCTTCCATCATTACACCTGTGAGACTTCCTTCTTTATTATTATAACATCACACTGTCAGGATCAATGAGCTAAACTAAAACTGCCAGGTGTGATTTTAAATTTTCTCTCTTTACAGTGGAATTTTCCAAGTGCTATGATAACCAGGAAGGTGGGCGCAGCGCTTGCAGTGGGCTGCACTGTAGTGGTGAAGCCGGCTGAGGACACTCCTCTCTCTGCCCTGGCCCTTGCTGAGGTCTGTCTGTTTCCATTAAAGCCTATATAACTTGAGGCTTTAGTAGAGATACACTACTGTTCAAAAGTTACTGAAGACTGGAGTAGTGGCTGCTGAAAAATCAGCTTTGCCATCACAGGATTGAATTACATTTTAAAATATATTAAAATAAAAAAAAATTGTAATAATATTTCACAATATTCTAGTTTTGACTGTATTTTTAATCAAATAAATTATACATGGTGAGTATAAGAGATTTCTTTCAATAACATTAAAAAATCTTATCGACCCCAAACTTTTGAAAGGCATTGTATATAAAAGAATCTGTTGTATTCCTATCTAGCTGTCAGTTCAGGCTGGCATTCCTCCAGGGGTGTTTAATGTGGTGCCCTGCTCAAGAGAAAAGACCCCTGCTGTGGGAGAGCTGCTCTGCACAGACCCTCTAGTGGCCAAAATCTCATTTACCGGCTCCACTGCCACTGGCAAGGTAAAGATCCACCCAACATCTCATTAGGTGTGCAGTTGACAATTAATGTTTCCCATAGTTTAGTAATTGCCTTAGTAAACATTTTAAATGATTTTGCAGATACTGCTAAGACATGCTGCAGGAACGGTCAAAAAGGTCTCCATGGAGTTAGGAGGACACGCCCCTTTTATTGTATTTGACAGCGCTGATGTAGATAAAGCCGTTGCCGGATCGATGGCCTCCAAATTCAGGAACTCAGGCCAGGTGAGTGTTATTTAGATCTTATATCATGGTATGAGTAATTTTGATATACACAATATAATTATTACTTTGTTATTTTTGATGGAAATTATCCCTAAAAATAATTGATATATTGAGTTACCATGCCTAGTTTTCTGCTTCAGCTAACATGAATAAATACTTTATAATTTAAATGAATATATTTTTATAATATTTCAATTATAATTTTATTTATTAAAATTATTAAATGAATTTACATTTTTTTCACGCTACAGTAATGGGAATTGTGAGGAAAAATGTGCTTAATTGTCATGAAAATAATCACTATGCAAAAAATCTTAAAGGATTAGTCCACTTTTAAATACACTTTTCCTGATAAATTTACTCACCCCCATGTCATCCAAGATGTTCATGTCTTTCTTTCGTCAGTCGAAAAGAAATGAAGGTTTTTGAGGAAAACATTCCAGGATTATTCTCCTTATAGTGGATTTCAATGGCTACCAACAGGTTGAAGGTCAAAATTACAGTTTCAGTGCAGCTTCAAGGGCTTTAAATCTAGCGAAACGATCAGTCATTTTCGAAAAAAAATACAACCGTTTATGCTTTATAAACAAAATATCACCTTGAACGTACTTTCCGCTTCCGCATTCTTCATAACGCTTACGCTGAATGTTCTACGCCTTCTCTATTCTACTTACGGAACGAACGCGGCGCCAGTTTAGTTTTTTTTTTACGCAAGTAGAATAGGGAAGGCGTAGGACATTCAGCGTAAGCGTTATTAAGAATGCGGAAGCGGAAAGTACGTTCAAGGCGATATTTTGTTTATAAAGCATAAACGGTTGTATTTTTTTCGAAAATGACTGATCGTTTCGCTAGACCCTTGTTCCTCGTCTGGTATCGTTTAAAGCCCTTGAAGCTGCACTGAAACTGTAATTTTGACCTTCAAACATCTGGAGGCCATCGAAATCCACTATAAGGAGAATAATCCTGGAATGTTTTCCTCAAAAACCTTCATTTCTTTTCGACTGACGAAAGAAAGACATGAACATCTTGGATGACATCGGGGTGAGTAAATTTATCAGGAAAAGTGTATTTAAAAGTGGACTAATCCTTTAATGGTACTATCTAAACAGACTTAATTTTTTACAAAATATTGTTTATTTGTTCCTGTTTATTTTGGGGAGAAATATGACCCATACATTTCTTTTTGAGATTCACCTAGCAGTTTTTAAGGGAGAAAACTATATTAAAGTGAATATTTTTCATAAATAATGAGTGAAATAGTGGAACTTTTACTCATCAGGATTCATATTCTTTGAAATACCTCTGAGTAGCTTATAAATATCATGGTGTATATGACATATTTGTCTGCGTTCTCATCTGTAATGCATCTTGTACTCATCTTTGCTGTAGACCTGTGTGTGCTCCAACCGCTTTTTGGTGCAGAGTGGGATCCACGATGCTTTCATGGAAAAACTGGCGAAAGCTATGGATGCTGAGCTGAAGGTTGGCCACGGCTCGGAGCCCACAACTACACAGGGGCCGCTCATCAACGCCCGCGCTGCAGAGAAGGTGCCTCATGTCACTGTCAACAAGCACACACACCAGGGTTGCCAGGTCTGCATAACAAAACCAACCCAATTGCTAATCAAACCTAACCCAATCAGCGTTCCTGGGGGGGTAAAAATTTAACCAGCGGACAAAAAAAAAAAACTCGGAACAGTATAAAAATAGCCCAGTTCCACAGGAAAACCTCGGACTTGGCAACATTGACACACACGGATAGATCATGTGAAGGGAATTTGGTTGAGATGAAAGGATTTAATGCAGTTGTTTCTTTCAGGTGGAGGGTCAGGTCACAGATGCTGTGGCACAGGGAGCAGTCATAGTTCGAGGTGGGAAGAGGCTGGAGGGCTCCTTCATGCAGCCCACCCTGCTGTCTAATGTCACCACTGACATGCTCTGTATGCGAGAGGAGACCTTTGGACCCCTTATTCCTGTTGTTAAGTGAGTATTTACAACTTGTTTTATATAACTTGTTATTGACCTCAAATGTAGTCATTTAAAAATTTTATTTTTCAATACAGATTTATCTATCTACAGATTTCATTATATTATCAACATAACAATTTTAGTGAAAAGTTTAATTTCATTAAAAATGGGCGACATGTTTCAGTGTGAATGATTTAACATGACTGGTTGAGTCTTCTGCCAGCTGCTGACTGTTTTTTTTTTTTTTTTTTTTTATCAGGTTCAACACCGAACAGGAGGCACTTGCTATTGCCAATGCTTCTCCTGTTGGTTTAGCAGGTTTGTACAAATTAATCATGTTTTTTTTTTTTCAACATTTCAGAGTTTACAAAGTTTTTTTTGTTGGACAGTCTTGAGTTTGGCCACTTTTTCTCACATACCTGTTTATTTATTATCAGACATGGCTGAAAAGATGATGAGTGTTCCTTATTGGTCGAAAGGCATGTACAATAGACTACATTAGAATTTTGCTAGTTAATCATTTGACCACAAGGAGAATTAACCAATCATGATATACTATATTCATTTAGTTAGCAACGTCCAACGTCCAACTTCCTATGATCCAATCAGTTCCCAAGGACGAAATCCAGTCCCCCCCTAATATAAATATATGTTTATATTAGGGCAATAAACAGGGCCTAAAACTAACTTTTTGCGCCACCTGCCAATGGCCGGTGACTTAAGAAAATTTACCGACCATAAATATTTTTTTACCAGCCATGAAATGTATATTAATCCTTATTAAAGTTACAAAAGTTATTCAGTCAAGAACAACTAGTGATTGTTCTCTTTTGTTGTTTGATTAACAGTAGAAACACAGAGAGTTGCAGGACTATTAGGCTGCTGTCACTTTAAGAGTACTGATCTAATATACTGTTACATATGCATTTTATTTCTCAACTGTTTACATTCAGTTAAGACATAACCAACTATGTTTACAAGGATACTTACCAAGATGGGGATTTTGACAATTTTATTTGAATATGCCTGTCCAAGCGCAAGACATGAAAGAGGACTCAATGCAGTATTCGTGCGCTGTCTTTAGACGTGGATTTCTGTGCGTGCGCTTCGGATGCTGCACACAGAAAACTTCCCACACAGTGCGCGAATACGAATTGAGTTCCCTTTCGCGTCTTCTTGAGCTTGAATATTTAAATTGGCAAGCTTTAAACCTTCGTGACGATCCAGCACTGACCAGTCAACTGTCCAGAGCAACATTTGTGTTCATGTTCTCACAATTTTGCATTGTTAGAATGTTACCGGCCGACTGGCGATTGACAGTTTCATGACATAGCATTGAAAACTGTTTTCTTTCAACAGGTTATTTTTTCTCCAGAGACATCAGTCAGATCTGGCGAGTGGCTGAGCAGATGGAGGTGGGCATGGTCGGGGTCAATGAAGGTCTGATCTCCGCCACAGAAGCCTCTTTTGGTGGAGTCAAACAGTCTGGACTGGGCAGAGAAGGATCCAAATATGGCATTGATGAGTATCTGGAAATAAAGTACATGTGTTTGGGGGGACTTTCTTCTTAAAGACAATGGTTTTTAGTGGTTAGAGCAAAAAATACAAGGCAGTATGCCATTATTCAAGCAAGACCATCATAAAAACATTAATCCACGAAACACTGTGAACAATTCTCTCTTTTAGTCTGACGTAACTAAATAGTGACTGTACGAATTGATGATCTCAAAGAACACAGACACATTTTGATGACAGTATTTTAGATATTTTCTGTAAAAAGGGGTGGTACAAATTGTCCTCTTTCAGATTCTGTCCATAATAACTGATTGAAATACCATAATTGCTCTGAAACAAGATTGACTTACACTGCAAATAAAACATTTTCTTTGTTTTTATTATGTAAAAATAGCTAAACATCTTTAAAACAAGATAAACCTATTTTTGTGTAATTGTGTAAAATGAGATTTTCTTAGAGAATATATCTTAAATATCTAATTTTTTTATTATTATTCTTTATCCCATTTCATTTTAGATGAAAAAACATATACAGCTCTGGAAAAAATTAAGAGACCACTCCAAGTTCAGAAATCAATGTTGAGTGGTCTCTTAATTTTTTCCAGAGCTGTATATATGTGTANGAGCGCACCCACTTTATAATTAAGGATGTACAAATTTAGGGATTGGGGGTTGATCCAATGGGAAATAAAAGCACAACCTTTCTAAAAAAACGCTATTCCAGTAAATGTGTAAATGTTTAACTTACTAAGTGTTCTATTTTTGTAATTCTAGAAATAGATTAAGATGAAACATTGACTGTAATGAAGGTTGTTTGTTTCTCTTTTGTATTTTGCTTTGGATAAAAGCATCTGCAAAATGTATAAATCTGAATGATGGGATATATAGCGTAGATATTTGTCTAGTAAGTTAACAAATTTGTCGTGGCCAAATGTTGTAAGTGCCAATGTATTTTTTTTAATTGTTGTAAATATTAATTCTCAATTGATGTACCCAGTTGTATTGTAAATTGTGTTTAGAAGTATATACTTTTTTTTTTTTTTTTTTTT